>CM054939.1:10213867-10251641 GCA_029168755.2 Tillandsia fasciculata | reverse complement strand
ATACGAAGCGTCTAACCTGCAAAAAGAGATCTACAACTATACAAGTATCAGAGCTGAAAAGAAACTATACAAGAGAAATAAAACTGAACAGCTGAAGTGACTATAAATACAATCCAAATACAGAATCCAAGTACAAAACCCAAAAAAACAAACTCCACTCTCTAATCATAAGTACAACCCACTGTCCAGTACAAAAGTGGAACCAAAAATACAGGTGACTCTACCTCTGACTCTTCAGACTCGGGTAGGAACTAGCCGGCCACGCCCTTACCTCGGTCTGAAGACTCCACACGAGCTGAACCCTGAACGGCCGCCTCAGCAACACCTGCCACCACAGCGGGTGTGAGAACTACTGCAGAAGGTAGTTCTCAGTGGGTACCGTCCCCAAAGTCCACGGTATGCCCACTAAGTCTACTGGAGGCAAGCAGATAGATAGATAGTGTAGAGTACCGGATCTTCGGACAGTGCACCGACCTCGCATGATGGCGTGTTGTGGAGGATTTACTTTGGACGAGTACAAAGCATGTTTACAGATGAGTGCGGGTTGATTCGGATCTGCGCGGAAGCCCCAGCTTGGTTCGAGGTTTTCCGGGCATTGTGCGCCGATAGAGGACTGGCTTCGGGGAAGCCCCGACTTTACAGGGAAGTGCAGAAAAATTTGGAAATACTGGGAACAGGTATACTTTGTGATTACAGCGGGGTTCGGGAGGTTTCGGGCCGGAGCGGAGACCCCGAAAATAAAAAGTGACTTGGAGTTGGCCTAATTTGGGTTATTTGATTATTTAATTAATTAATTAAATTAGTTGAATCATTTGGTTTCTTTTGCTGGTATTGTAGAGATGGAAAGATGAGAGTGGTTTATTGTGAAATGGAATTAAGGGGGTGAAGTGAGATATTTTAGTGGAGCAATTAATGTGGCCAACTACCACATTAATTAGTCCTCTCCTAATTGAAGGCTCCACGCCACCTTCTTCCTCCCCTGTTAAAGCAGAGGAAAAAGAGAGTAACAGAGGAAAGTTGGGAAGAGGAAGAAGGAGAAGAAGAAGAAGGAAAAGAAGAGGAAAAAAATTGGAAAAAGAGAGGGTTTCTATGGGGGATGTGATGGTGGACCTTTGGCCGGAAGCTGAGCGGGGAGCGCGACGAGCGGCGCCCGCGTCAGATTTTCGTGAGAGGTTTGTGCTGTTTTTTTTGAAGCTTGGTTTTGGTCTTTATTGGTGATTTTTGGGTTTTGTTGGGACTTTTCGTCCATGGTGGCTTGGCCGCGGCAGCTGGGTGCCGCACGGGTGCGTTTGGGCCGCGCGCTGGGCGCGCGCGCGGCATGGGCCGCGCGCTGCGGGCGCTGCACAGAGGCAGCGCCGCGCTGGCCGCGCGCGGCATGGGCCGCGCGCTGGGCGCGCGCGCGCGGCATAGGCCGCGCGCTGCGGGCGCTGCACAGAGGCAGCGCCGCGCTGGCCTCACGCTGTGAGCGCGCGCGGCATGGGCCGCGCAGCTTGGCCGCGCGCTGTGAGCGCGCGCGGCATGGGCCGCGCAGCAGCGGCGGCAGCGCCGCTCGAGCGGCGGCTGGCAGCAGAGCGCGGGCGCGCGCGGCCAGCAGCGGCGGCGCGTTCGGCTGCTGCGAGCGAGCGGCCGGCGAGCGGCGGGGCTGGTTTTTGCCCCGTGCGTGTATATAATTTTATGGTTAGCCTTCACTGATGGTTTTTGTAATTTTTTTCTGGTTGGTACAGCAGCTGTCTTGTGCGCGTGAACATGGTGCCGTGCAAGCTGGTGGTGCCGGCGGTGGGCGGCGCAGCGGAAACTCCATCTCAGGGTGCTGATTGGTGAGGGGTGTTTGTTTCAGAGGAGCAGTGGTCTTGTGGGTGCTAGAGCTTGGCAGGGAGTGTATATGCTAAGTGTATGTGTGTGTGCTGAGGATTTTTGTAAGTGCAATAAGGATGTTTGAGTGAAGTGTGAATGGGCTGTGGACTCATGGTGAGTGCAGAGGAGTTTTGGATTATACTGAGGGATTTTATGTGGATACTTGGAGCTTGTAAATCATGTGTAAATTATTATGCTTATTTATGATGGATTTAAATTTATGCGAATTGGTAGTGTAAGGTGGAATTAAGGGATTGTGTTTGTGCTGTTGGTGCTGGGAGTGGTGGTGTGTGTAATTGTGGTTGGGTGAACTTTATTTTTTTGTGTGTGCCGCTTGTGAGCAGGGTGTGTATTTTTTGGGGAGATTGAAGTGTGTTGTGAGCTTAAAAATTAGAGTATGCTGTTATCTTTGGTAATGAAAGAGAGGAAGTGATTTTATGTTTTAAAGTGTGCTGATGGACTTGAGAGAGTTATGGAAGTGTGCTGTGAATGTATTGGAGCTTACAGAGTATTAAGTGTGGATGCATGTATTTAATTTAGGGTGGTTTTTGTGTATGAATTAGTGGAGGAATTAATGTGTGCTTTTGGAAGCTTTTATGTACCTTAAATATGTGGGTGGATTTAAGAAAATGGGTTTTATTGTGAGCACCTAGTGGCAGCAGATGGACTTGTGATTGCTGTGAGAGTGTATTGTGGGAATGTTCTCGTATTTCCGGGTGATTTCCGTGGTTCGCGGCAGTGTGCGAGCGCGCGCGGCGCATTGTTCGGAGTTTCATCAGTTCGAGGGTTCGGCACTCCACCAACTTCAGCGTTGCCTGTGGAAAGCAATCCAGGTGGGTTGGAATTTCTCCAAAATGTATGGAATGTCCCTTAATGCTCCTGAATGCAGTTTGATCATGTTTACCATGCTATTTTCACTGTTTTTACATCTGATAGTTGACTGAAAATTTTTAGAAAATTATTTAGAACCCCAGATTATTTTTAAGTTACTCCTGTTACCATATGACACTAGACTGCATGTTCTGTTGGCATTATTTTAGCACCCCGATCATTTTAAAAATCGAGAAAGCCCGTTTTAAGGAAAAACAGCATTTTCAAAGGTAGTTTTTAAACTATGAGTTCGCCAGAGGTATGGCATAGATTCAGGGTGCATTAGACCTCGTGTCTGGGGGCCGAGGGGTCTCTTTTTGAGTCTTGGGATGAGTTCTAGTGTCATGTGAGTTGAGCTTCTTCGTGGGGATTGATGTGATTGTCCTAGATAGTGATTTATTGATTTAGTCGTTGAGGTGGATCTTCGACTTAGCTTGAGAGTTTGGGGTTCTAGCAGATCGAGTCGCGGAGGTTTCCCGACTCAGCCATGGTCGTGCATTATCAGATTGAGTCGTTGAGGATTCTCCGACATAGCTGTGAGAGTATTTAGGCTATTCCTGTTTGAGTCGAGGTTCTTTTTCCGACTGAGTTGTGCTTTGAGCTTTGGATACCGATCTGTTTGATCGTGGACTATAGCCTGCATGTGCCGCGTATGAGACAGTGATACAGATGTGATACTTGAGTTCGGTGGGGTCGCTCCCCTCGAGCTACGCCCCGGGTGCGATGATGATACCGAGCCTGACGAGGCTGCGATGATGCGCCTAGTTCATATACTAGAGGTCGCTTGATACCCCTGGCCGAGTTACCATGGGGTCACTTTGTGAGAGATTGAGATGGTCGGTTTAGGACGCCCCACGTAAATCCCGTCCTCTTGTGGATAAGTCGTAGTGGGCAGGTGCGTTCCTAGAGGACCGGCGCAGGCTGGACTGAGCCACTTTTGGCAGTCCTTGAGATTGGGTGATATGAGCAGGTGGTTACATTTTATGTTCATAGATGGTTTCTTTCCTTTGAGCATTGATACCGAGGCATCTTAGCAGTAGAGAGTGTATGCATATCGTGTTATTGGTAGAGTTTCCTTTTGAGCTTTAAGTTTGCGACTTTCTAGCTGTAGTTTTCTATTTCAGCTCACCATTTATTTGTCTATCTACCTATCTATTTGCATACCTATCTGTTTTGCCTCCAGTAGACTTAGTGGGCATACCGTAGATATTGGGACGGTACCCACTGAGATCTGCCTTCTGCAGTAGATCTCACACCCGCTACGGTGACAGGTTTGAGGCAGCTGTTCCGGCTTGGTTCCCGCGGAGACAGCAGATCGAGGTGAGGACGCGGCCGATTAGTTCCTTACCAGTATTGAGAGTCTGAGGTAGACGTACCCGTGTATTTTATGTTTCCACTTTTGTACTGGACTTTTTGAGAGACTTGTGAGGATAGTACTTGTTTTATTCTTGTGAGACTTTGTACCTTGAGGATTATGTATTAGTGGAACTTTATTTGTTTTCAGTTGTTCAGTGCTTTTGTTAGCTACTAGTTTTATTTACAGCTCTGATACATATGTAGCTTTAGTTCTTTTGCAGGGTAGACGCTTCGTCTGTACTGCAGTTTCCGTACAGATGGCGGATCTGTTGGCGAGCCCGGGTCGCAGTTTCGACCCCGGGGCGTGACAGATAGATAGATAAAATGCAACTGAAATAAAACTACGCTACATGCCTCAACTACAATGCTCAAAGGAAAACCATCTAAGAACAATAATGCAACCACCCGCTCATATCACCCAATCTCAATGACTGCCACATAGGGTCCAGTCAAGCCTGCGCCAAACCTACTGCCACTAGCCCCCAAGGGACTTGGACTTACGTAGGGCGTCCCACACGGACTATCTCAATCTCTCACAAGCGAACTCTAGTGTATCAACTAGTCGCATCATCAACACGCATCCGGAGCATAACTCGAGGGGAGCGACCCCACCGAGCTAAAGTATATCTCAACTGTCTCACAAGCGGCACATGCAGGCTACAGTCCACGATCAATCAGATCGGAAAAACTCGAATAATAAAGACTCATCTCATGTCTAGGTCGGAGAACCCTCCACAACTCAATCTGATAAGCCCTCACCACACCCTCAAGACACTAGTAAGAACCATGCACAAATCAAATAATATCCCCTCGGCCCCCAGGCACGAGGTCCAGTAACTCCAACAGCACAAGCTGTTTCTACCACAAGCAGGGAAAAGAGAGAAGAGCACCTTCAATTTAGCTCAAAAAAACTGCTCCAATTCCAAATAATAAATCCCATAGCTCAATAATGAAATAACTGTCAACTTACCTCCAATGAACTCGATGCGCGCGCGCGGCTCAGTTCCTTCCAAGCAGCAGAAAACCAACCTCTAAGCTCCAACTCTCTCTTCTTCTTCTCCTTCTCTTCCTTTCTTTCTTCTTTTGCCTTAGGTCATCGTGAAGAAAACAACAGAGTGAAAGGTTGTATATATAGACCAAGTGTAGGGCTAATACGAAAGGGAAGTGAATTTACCTCATTGCCCTTAAAAAAAAAATCTGAGTCCGTGCCTTAAGCTTCCCTGTGTGCTGTGTACCGGTACCCCAAGCTGGGTACCGGTACCACAGCTCGAGTTCCGGAACACCAAGGCTGGTTCCGGAACTCAAGGGTGAGTTCCGGAACCAAGCCTCCTGTTCCGGAACTCAACAATCGAAAAGCCCCAACTCAAGCAGCAAGCCTCCATTTCTCCTCCCCCCGACTCACTTTTTACCCCGGAAGCTTCCGCACCACTCTGATACCTCCCGAACCCCGCTGTAAACATAAAATACACATGTTCCAAGCATTTCCAAAATTTTTCTGTAACCCATTGCGGAGTCGGTGCTCAATACAAATCCCGTTCTCTACACTCTCCCCTCCTTAAAAAGGTTTCATCCTCGAAACTAAACTGGAACTGAAACTCAGGTGGGCGTCTCAAACAGATACGGGCATGAAATCCTCAACTCATCCTCGAGCTCCTATGCGGCCTCCCTCTCATCATGGTGGCTCCATAAACCTCACATAAGGTATAACCCGATTGCGCAATTCTCTCGTCTCTCAAGCAAGAATCCGCATCGGGCGCTCCAGAAAGTGCAGCTCCTCATCCAACTCTAAGGAAGTGAAGTCCAATATGTGCGAGGGATCATAAACATACCTCCTCAAGACGGATACATAAAACACATCATGAGTACCTGCCAACCGCGGCGGTAGTGCAACTCGATAGGCGACGGGTCCAATGCGCTCCAATACCTCAAATGGTCCAATAAAACGCGGACTCAGCTTCCCGCGCACTCCAAAGCGACGTACCCCTCGGGATGGCGAGACTTTCAGAAAGACATGATCTCCAACCTGGAACTCCAAGTCTCGCCGCCTCCTATCGGCGTAGCTCCTTTGTCGGCTCTGTGCAGTCACCAAATGACGCCGAATAATCCTAACCTTTTCTTCGGCCTCCAAAAGCAAATATGGCCCCAGAGTCTTCCTTTCACCCACGTCACTCCGACATAAAGGCAATCGACATTTCTGTCCATACAATGCTTCATAGGGCGCCATCTGAATGCTCGCCTGGAAGCTATTGTTATAGGCAAACTCTGCTAATCTCAAATGTCGATCCCAGCTGCCGCTAAAGCTCAGGACACAAGCTCTCAACATATCCTCCAGAGTCTGAATGGTCCGCTCAGACTGTCCGTCAGTCTGTGGGTGAAAGGCAGTGCTAAACTGAAGCTGGGTCCCTAAGGCTATCTGTAAGCTCCTCCAAAACTGTGAGGTAAACCTCGGATCCCTATCCGACACAATCGAAGCTGGCACCCCGTGTAGCCTCACAATCTCGTCCAGGTATAACTGTGCTAACCTCTCCAAGGTCCAACTCGACTGAATCGGCAGAAAGTGGGCTGACTTGGTCAATCGATCCACAATCACCCATATAGCATCAGCTCCACTCTGAGTCCTCGGCAATCCTACAATGAAATCCATAGTGACTCGGTCCCATTTCCATTCAGGTATTGGAAGGCTCTGTAACTTGCCAGCTGGAACCTGATGCTCAGCTTTAACTTGCTGACAAGTTAGATAATGGGCCACAAACCTTCCAATATCTCTCTTCAGGCCAGGCCACCAAAACTGTGCCCTCAAATCCCTATACATCTTAATTCCTCCAGGATGGAGGGTATAAGGTGTATAGTCAGCTTCCCTCAGGATCAGCTCTCTGATGTCCATGTCCACGGGCACACAAAAGCGGTCCCTGTACCTAAGTACTCCTGCTACATCCACAGAAAAGTCCCCTCCCTGACCACGCTGAACCTGGTCTCTAATCCTCTCAAGATAGGGGTCCTCACTCTGCTTCTCTCTAATCCTGTCCAACAGAGTGGGCTGCAAGACCAAAGATATGAGTCTTGCAGAATCCCCAGGGGACACAACCTCGATATCCAGCCGCCTCATCTGCTCTCTCAGTGGCACCTGCTGAGTAATCAATAAGCTCAAAGACTGACCTGATCGCCTACTCAAGGCATCCGCGACCACATTGGCCTTGCCGGGATGATACTGTATACTCAGATCGTAATCCTTTAACAGTTCTAACCACTGGCGCTGTCTCAAATTAAGCTCCTTCTGAGTAAATAAATACTTCAGGCTCTTGTGGTCTGTAAATATCTCACAGTGCTCGCCGTAGAGATAGTGTCGCCAAAGCTTCAGAGCAAATATAACCGCGGCTAGTTCCAAATCGTAAGTAGGGTAATTCTTTTCATATTCCTTTAATTGCCGCGATGCATAAGCAATTACCCTATCACGCTGCATTAGAACACAACCTAAGCCGCTGTGGGAGGCATCACTGTAAACCGTAAATCCCTCTCCCATAACTGGCAATGCAAGGATCGGCGCTGAAATCAGTCGAAGCTTCAACTCGTCGAAGCTCTGCTGGCACTGCTCAGTCCATACAAATCTCGTCCCCTTCCTGGTCAATCTGGTGAGGGGAGTAGAGAGCTTCGCAAAGCCCTCTACGAACCGACGGTAGTAGCATGCTAGGCCCAAGAAACTCCGAATCTCTGTCACCGTCGTAGGTCTAGGCCAATCCCGAACTGCATCTATCTTCGTCGGGTCCACTGCCACTCCTGCGGCTGAAACTACATGGCCTAAGAATGAAACTTCCCGAAGCCAGAAAGCGCACTTCTTCAGCTTGTCATACAACTTCTTCTCTCTCAAAAGTTGCAGCACTATCCTCAAGTGCTCCTTATGCTCAATGTCGCTACGGGAATAAACCAAGATGTCATCGATGAAGACCACCACAAAACGGTCCAAGTACGGCCGGAACACTCGGTTCATCAGATCCATAAAAGCGGCAGGGGCATTCGTCAAACCAAAAGGCAACACCGTGAACTCATAATGCCGTACCGAGTCCTGAACGCCATCTTGGATACATCCTCGGCCCTCACCCTCAGCTGGTGGTAACCGGACTGAAGATCTATCTTCGAGAAAACCGTAGCTCCCTAAAGCTGATCAAATAAATCATCAATCCGAGGAAGGGGATACTTGTTCCTGATGGTCACTTTATTTAACTCGCTATAGTCCAACACAAAGCCTAAGTGACCCGTCTTTCTTCTTCACAAATAGAATCGGGGCTCCCCAAGGAGAAACACTAGGTCGAATAAACCCTCGATCCAACAGATCCTGAAACTGAGCCTTTAACTCTCTCAACTCTACAGAGGCCAACCTGTAGGGTGCCTTGGAGATTGGTGTAGTTCCAGCGACTACATCAATCACAAACTCTATCTCTCGATCCGGCGGCATAGAAGATAACTCTGGGGGAAACACATCCGGATACTCTCGGACGACAGGGATGTCCTCGATCCCAGGCATCGCCGTAGGCACCTTTACAACAGTCGCTAAGAAAGCGACACAACCGTGACTCAGCATCTGACGTGCTCTGGCCGAAGATATAGTCGCTGCAAATAGGGTACTCTGACATCCCCTATAAACAAACTCCTCCTGACCCGGAATCCGAAGGGTCACAGTCCTCTCTCTACAATCGATGGTAGCATAATACTGAGTCAACCAATCCATACCCAACACTACATCAAAATCCCGAAGCTGGCGAAGGACTAAAAGATCAACAGGTAAAATCCAGGGCCCTAACTGCACTGGGCAGGACCGACAACACTCATCTACGTGCAACACATGATCAGGTATCTGAACCTCACGAGCACATGCTAACGGTCCTACCTCTGGCCCATGCAACAATGCAAATGCCCTACTGATGAATGAATGCGATGCTCCGGTATCAAATAAAGCTCGAGTGCGAGTAGAGAAGATAAGAACAATACATGATACCACATGGCTCGCTGCCCCTGAATCCTCAACCTGAGCGGAGTAAACTTGCCCGCTCGGAGGTGGTCGCCTATCTGACTGCCGAGATGAAGTGGCCCTATCCCCCTGGCCATAACCTGTCGAAGCTCCACCCATCTGAAAGGGCGGAGGAGGAGTCGATGTTGACGAGGGTACTGGCGACCCTACTCCCAGACAAGTCGATGCTATATGCCCTGGCTGCCCACAGCGGAAACACCGGCCCTGTCTCTGATCACAAAACTGAGGTGCATGGGGTCCGCCGCAAATCAAATAATATCCCCTCGGCCCCCAGGCACGAGGTCACAACCCCCTGGGACTCTGTCATCTCACAAGCAACTCACAGTTTAAATTCATATTTTAAAAGAATGCCGATTTTACCTTAAAACAGATTTATGAATTTTAAAACGATCCCGGTGCATATGTAACACTCTCTAACCAGAGTATCGGATTTCGGATTGAGCACGCCGACCCCACAGTTGAGCTTTCTGAGTGGGAAAAGCTTTGGACATGTGTACTTTATATTTACAGGTTCGGGAGATTTCAGAGTGGTGCGGAAGCTCCCGGGGCAATAAGTGAGTCGGTCGCGGCGTTGAGGAAGCTTCAGACTCGGATTTCGGCTTTGGGGAGCTCCAGTTCCGGAACTGAGGCTTGAGTTTCGGAACTGAGCATTGTGTTCCAGAACTCAAGCTCCAGTTCCGGAACTAAATGATTTAATACCGGTACCCAGCTTGGGGTACCGGTACTCAGCACCTCTGGGAGCCTAATTAAGCTGATTTGGTGGATTTTGAGAGGGGCACTTCGGTCATTTCACCTCCCAAGTGTTTTGCCCATGCCACCTTCTATAAAGAAGCCCCAGCCGCTTGCCTTCTTCTCCACAACAACCAGAGAAAGAGAGAAAGAAAGAAAGAAAGAAAAGAGAGAAAGCAAGGAATTGAAAGAGAAGGAGAAGAAGAGAAGTGAAAGGTGGCAGCTTGGTGTTCCTGCTGCTTGGGGTTGAGCGGAGCTGCGCGCACGTCGAGCCGCATGAGAGGTATGTGGCAGATTTTTCCTAGCATGGGTTTTTGGATTTGATGATGGATTTTGATGAAGCTTTGAGCTTATTTGGATTATTTCTTCCATCTTTTGCACTTATGCTGTGAGCATGTGGACTTTGCACTGTGCGGAGCCGAGGGTGCACGCGCGCATGCTGTGAGTGGACGGTGAGGGAGCCGGAGCGCGCCGGATTTTTATTAGAGGACTCGAGGGATTTGTTCGAGCTTCCGGGGATTTTTCCGAGGTTTGCGATAGTGTGCGTGCGCGTGCGGTGTGGTTTTGGGCGTTTCCGGCAGAATTTGACAGTGAGTGGCGCGGTGCTTCACCGACTTCAGCGTTTGCCTACAAAATGCATTTGAGGTGGGTTGGAATTTCTTCAAGATGTATGGAATGCCCTCTAACGCTATTGTATGCATGTTGATCATGTTTAGCTTATTTATTTGTATATTTGATAAATCTGATAGTTGCCTAGAAAATTGTCGGAAGACTTTCCTGAGCACAGATATTTTTAGCATGATCTAGAGGTGTCTTGACACTAGACTGCATGATTAGTTGGCATTGCATTAGCATCTGAACCGTTTTAAAAATCATCGGACCTATTTTTAACGAAAAACTGAACTTTGAAAATGGTTTTAAAATATTGAGATCTTCTAGAGGGGTTGAGTTGGTTCAGGATGCATGTATACTCGTGCCAGGGGGCCGAGTGGATTTTTAGAGCATTGTGTGTTGAGTTTCTAGTGTCATGTGAGTTGTACTTCCTCGTTGTGATTGATGGGATTATTCTAGATCATGGATTGTGTCTTTCTGATTTGGTAGTGGAGATGGTTCTCCGACTTAGCTTTGAGGGTTTTGGGCTCTGGCAGATCGAGTCGTGGAGGTTTCCCGACTTAGCCATGGATTTTGCATTATCAAATTGAGTCATGGAGGGTTCTCTGACATAGCTGTGAGAGTGTTTGGGCATTTCCTGATCGAGTCGTGGAGGGTTCCCGACTGAGTTGTGTTATCTGAGCATTGAGTTTCCAATCTGTTTGATCGTGGATTATAGCCTGCATGTGCCGCTTTTGAGACAGATGAGACACGCTTTTCCTCGGTGGGGTCGCTCCCCTCGAGTTGCCGCTCCGGATGCGATGGTGATACGCCTGATGAGGCTTCGTGCGTGGTACTGTGATAGTCCGTGTGAGACGCCCTACGTAAGTCCAGTCCAAGTGTGGATGAGGTGGCAGTAGGTGGGCGCAGGCTTGACTGAGCCAGTTTTGGGCAGTCATTGAGATTTGGTTTGATGTGAGCACTTTGTGAGTGAGTGGATGCATAGCATGTTCTTAGATGAGTTTCCCTTTGAGCATGATACTTGAGGCATATTAGCAGTGGCGAGTGTATGCATAGCGGGTTCTTATTAGAGATTTCCTTGAGCATGATGTTGAGACATATTTGCTGTAGTTCTTTTCCTGCTTTCCTATATATATCTGCATACATATCTGTTGTGCCTCCAGTAGACTTAGTGGGCATACCGTGGATATTGGTGACGGTACCCACTGGGAACTACCTTCTGCAGTAGTTCTCACACCCGCTGCGGTGACAGGTTTTCCGAGGTTGCTGTTCCGGCTTAGCTCGCGCGGAGACAGCTGATCGAGGTGAGGACGTGGCTGATTAGTTCCTTACCAGCATTGTGAGTCAGAGGTAGATGTACCCTGTATATTTTTATGTTTCCACTTTTGGACTGGACAGTCTGAGTGATTTGTTCGGGTTGTACTTGTATTTTCATAGCTGAGTGACTATATATTGAGGTTATTTATATCAGATGTTCAGTGTTTGATTCTGTAGCTTTTGGTTTTAGTTTCAGCTCTGATACATGTTTAGCTATAGATCTTTTGCAGGGTAGACGCTTTGTTTGTGCGGCAGTTTTCGTACAGACGACGGATCTGTTGGCGAGCTCGGGTCGCAGTTTTGACCCCAAGGCGTGACACCCTATGTGGCAGTCATTACGATTGGGTCGATTTGGCACCTTGAGTTCGAGTAGTTGCATATTATCATCTGTTTCCCCTATTGAGCATCGTAGATAGAGGCATGATAGCTGTAAATTTCTTTCTAGCTTATCCTTTCTTTATTACAGTAGTTTTGTTATCTTATCCCTCTAGTAAACTTAGTAGACCGTTGGGCTTGAAGACGGTACCCACTGAAAACTACTGATTGACGTAGTTCTCATACCCTCTATTGGTGACAGTTTTTACAGAGGCTTTTCTTCCGTTCCTGCTCCGGCTGGCTTAACGGATCGAGGTGAGGGACTTGTGCGATAGATCCCTACCAATGTTGTTTATTATGGTGAGATAGATGTACCAACCCAGATTGTGGGTTTATCCTGTTCACTATTGTATTATTATTTTAGGAGATGGATCATGTATTATTATTATTTTAGTTACCTCCTTTTTGGGTTCATAGACGTTGTATCTGAGGATTTTGATTGTACAGTGATACAGTGGATTGGTTATTTTATTTAGCAGTTTTTATTTTCAGCTCCGATATTTTTATAGTTGCTAGATACTATCTTTTGCAAGTTAGACACTTTGCCTATGCGGGGTTTCTCGTATGGGTGGCAGATATGTTGGTGAGCCCGGGTCGCAGTTTTGACCCCGGGATGTGACACATTTGAGTGGTATCAGAGCATAGGATGTAGATCATTGTGGACTTAGAAACTCTATGCTTGTGGTTGGACCCTAGGATGACATCGTGAGAGTTATGATTTGTAGCGAGAGTCCTGATTGAGTTTTTATACCTCTCCCAAGGGATGGGAAGAGTGATTGGCATGTTTATTCTCCTAAGCGATTACGTTGGTTGCAGACAACATAATGTTATGGAATGGATGACATGTTCTAGACTTTCGCTGGATTGGGTCGAGTGTTGTTGTGTTTTGTTGTGCGGTTTTGTCGTGGTGAGCGATGCCTCCCTGACGCTGACTATTGACCCACGTGCACCTTGTTAAGAATTTTTAGATTGGCGTATTTCGTGAAGTTAGTTTGAGTCTTGAAGATTGAAAATGAAGACTTGAAGAACAAAGACATCAATCTCAAGAAGAATGAATCCATAATGATCAGGTACGTTTAATTAAATATTTTTTGTGATTTGAATTCATTCTACTAGATTAGAAGAACTTGGAATATTTTCTATGGCTTAAAAATAAAAAATTGGACATTTTGAGTGTTCAAGATCCGGACCAGACAGGTTCAGTCCGGACCCCGAACATAGATGGTTCCATGCGAAATTCCAGTTCGGATTAGCCAGGTTTTAGTCCAGCCCCCAAACATTGAAATTTTTATTTCGCAGGAAACAGTCCGAATCAGGCCCATTTCAGTCCGGACCCCGAACCATTGTTTTTGGAATTTTACGACAGTCCGGACCGTCGTGATTCCAGTTTGGATCGTACTACAGGAAAATTCTGTTTTAGGCAGTTTTTGACTCTTATCTCTTTCCAAAGACTCCTAACCTATAAATAGACCCTAGAGATTTTATTTTAGGGTAATCCACATACAGAGAAGAAAGGAAAAACACGTTCTAATTTAGGTTTCTTCTTCTATATTTATAGATTTGATTCTTGGGTTTTTCAACTCGTTATTCTTTTGCAAAATCAAATTGATGAATATTTAGACGGTGTTTTTCTTGTCTATCTATGATTTTTTAAGTATTCAAAATCACTAACACCAATAAACAAATAACGATTTTCGGAAAGAACATCGACACGTGGATTCGCGTGAAGGCCTTGTCGATTCAAGGTTACAACTTCGTGGATTCGGAGTTAGGCGCGTTCATGTGATCGATACGTGCTACATTGGTGACGACCATGGATTCGGTTAGACTTCTTCGTTGATTCGAAGTTGGACTTCGTGGATTCGAAGTTGGGCGCAATTCGTGTGATCGAAGAGCGTTGAGGACGAGCGAAGAAGATCTACTTGGAGCGTATGGAAAAGGTTGAGTCGTAGGTTTGCGTTATTTATATCACCTTGTACATGTTTTAAGCTTAGTGGATTTTTTCGTGTGATCGGTCCCGTGATTTTTTACTCCTGGATTGGAGTTTTTACGTAAATTCTTGCGTACTCTTTTTATTTTATGAATTGGCTTAGTTTTCGGCCACCTTGACAAGCCCACTTTGGTTTGGGCCTTCGGTTTGGGCTAGGAACTTAGACTGAAATTTTCTAAGTACCTAACACTTTCCCCCACCTAATGCGCAGGCATCCTCGTCGCGCGATGCTTTTGGAACTCGTCGATAAGTTCTTGGTATTGCCAAAGTGTGTCACCCTTCTCCCAAGTAGCCTCGCCAACAGAGCATTCACCCACTCCGTTTGTCCGTCCCTCTGTGGATGAAAACTGGTGGAAAAGATCAACTCAGAGCCCAAGATTTTGAACACCTCGGTCCAAAACTTGCCGGTGAATTTGGGGTCGCAGTCGCTCACAATACTTTCGGGGATCCCCCAAAGTTTGACGGCATGGCTGACGAAGAGTCGTGCTGCTTCTTCAACCGTGCAATCGGTTGCAGCTGCGATGAAGGTCCCGTACTTAGAAAAATGATCCACCACCACTAGTATGGACCCACGCTTCCCCACCTTTGGCAAGGCTGAGATGAAATCCATGGATATGCTCTCCCACGGATGGCTTGGAATAGGCAATAGCTCGAGGAGACCGCCAGGTCGCTGGTGTTCAACCATGTCCTGTTGACACACCAAGCAAGTTCGCACGTAGGCCTTGACGTCTTCGTGCATTCGTGGCCAGAGTAGTAAGCGGCCTCGAGCAATGCCAAAGTCCGCTTTTGACCTGGATGACCTGCCCACCTGGAGTCATGACACTCCTTTATGAGCTCGCGGCGAAGGTTGCCCCACTTGGGCACAAAAACCCGCCGCCCTTTTGTTCGGAGTAACCCATCGCTGAGCCAAAACCTTCGCATTTTGCCCTCCTTGACAAGTTGCACAAGGTTCTGAGCGATAGGGTCCTCGTTGGATCCTGTGCGAAGTCGATCGCGGAGTGTCCCGCGAAGTTGCCACATAGCAACTAGTTCAGCCTTGCGGCTGAGTGCATCGGCCACATGATTCTCCTTCCCAGGCTTGTACTGCATCACCATGTCGAACTCCGCCAAGAAATCCTGCCACCTTGCCTGTTTAGGCGATAGCTTCTTCTGCGATTGGAAGTAGCTTGTGGTGACGTTGTCGGTGTGCACCACAAACTTGCTCCTGAGCAAATAATGCCGCCAGGTCCGCAAACAATGCACGACGGCGGTTATCTCCTTCTCTTGGACAGTGTATCGTCGCTCGGTGTCGTTGAGATTGCGACTCTCGTAGGCAATGGGGTGTCCATCCTGCACGAGAACACCGCCAATGGCAAAATCTGAGGCATTGGTGTGTACCTCAAAGTGGTGTGTACCTCAAAGGTGCGACTGTAGTCAGGTAGTCGCAGCACCGGATCCTCCCTCACCGCCCGCTTTAGGTCCTCGAATGCCTCAACGCATTGAGGGGTCCAATCCCACGAGTGGTTCTTCTTCAAGAGATCTGTTAGGGGGGGCTGCTCTCGCAGAGTAGCCTGCAATAAAACGCCGATAGTAGTTGACGAGCCCAAGGAATGACCGCAACTCAGGTATGGTTGTTGGGGTCTCCCATTCGCAAATGGCTCGCACTTTCTGTTGATCCATGCGGAGTTGTCCCTGGCCTATCCAGTGGCCAAGGAAGTATACCTCTTCCTTCACGAAGCTGCATTTCTCCTTCTTGACGAACAACTGGTTCTCCCGCAACACTTGGAAGATGGTTCGTAAGTGTTCGATGTGCTCCTCCAAGGTGTTGCTGTATACCATGATGTCGTCGAGGTACACGACCACAAAGCGATCGAGATAGGGATGGGACAGCTTGTTCATGAGGGTGCAGAAGGTCGCTGGCGCATTCGTCAAGCCGAACGGCATGACAAGGAACTCATAGGACCCATACCTTGTCACGCATGTGGTCTTTTCCTCATCTCCTTCCGCAATCCGCACTTGGTAGTACCCAGAGCGAAGATCAAGTTTGGTGAAGAATTTTGCTCCGCCCAATTGATTAAAGAGATATGCAACCAAAGGGATGGGTACTTGTTTTTGATAGTTTACCTTGTTGAGCGCCCTGTAGTCTATACAAAGCCGCAGGCTTCCATCGCTCTTCCGCTGGAACAAAACTGGTGTTCCATAGGGTACTTTTGATGGTCGAACAAATCCTGCATCGAGGAGTTCCTTCAATTGCTTTTGCAACTCCTCGAGCTTTGGCGGGGCCGTTTGGTATGGCGCTTTTTGCTTGCGGTTTGGCTTCTGGCTCGAGCTCGATAGCATGATCCACCTCCCGCCTAGGTGGAAGTTGCTTTGGCAATTCCTTGGGCATGACGTCCTGGAATTCTACCAAAACTGCAGCAATCTCCGTCGAAAGGCCCTCCTCCTCGAGGCCCTCGTCGCTCACCTCGCGGATTGCCGCAAGGTAAGTCATCTCACCACGGTTCACACCCCTTCGCAACTGTAAAGTAGAGAGGGTTTGGATGTTTACCGTTTTCTCCTGGCTCGCTAGGACCGTGCACGGGGTTGTCTCCTCCATGATGCTTAATGCTCCAAGGTGTGGCATCGGAACTGCCTTTGACGAAGCCAAGAAGTCCATACCCAGTATGACTTGGAAGTCGTTTATAGGTGCGGCGGTGAAGTTTGCAGTGCCCTTCCAAGGTCCCATTGCAATTGCCATGCCTTTGGCCACCCCTAACACGGGTTGTGCTTGCGAGTTGACTGTCTTGATCTTACTTGTGTCCTTCTCGAGGGAAAGGCCTAATTGCTTGGCCTCCGCCTCCGCGACAAAGTTATGAGTGGCTCCTGTGTCAACCAGCGCTCGTGTGGCCTTGCCGTTGAGGAGCACATCGATGTACAAGAGTCCCTTGTTGAGGGATTTGGCGTTGCTTGCCAACACGTGAACCGCATTGACGAGCCTAAGAGCACCCATCTTCGTTGGTTCGCTGCTGCCCTCACCCTGCTCAGTTTGGACAACATTTACCTGCTTTTTCTTTGGACAATCTCTCGTCCAATGGTTCTTGCCACAAACGTTGCACATCAGCATTTTGGATGGCGTCGCAGGTCCTTTGTCGCGACCCCTGCGCTCCTTTGGGTCGCGGCTTTCTCCCCCACCCTTAGCCTTGCTCACTTTGGGTGTTCTGCCGCGAGACGGATCCGCCTTCTCATACTCAGGCAGCTTCTCCGCTAAGGTGATTGCGGAGCCCACGTTTTGCATGTTGCACCCCACAAGTTCTTTGTTCGCCCATTGTCACGCCCCGAAGGTACGCCCATTCTATCTTTTTATATTTTCTTTCTTTTCTTTTTACTTTAGTTCTTAGCCTCTTTGCCTTTGAACACTTGCTTTCTTTTCTTATTCGGGCTTATAGCTCCCTTTTTGCCACTGGCAAATCACTTTCTCTTTTCTTTGAGCATTTAGCTCCTTGCTTTCACTTTTAGCCATTCGAAAGTACCTCGTCCGACGGGTCACTGCCCAGGGAGTCCTGCTCCACTTGACGAGTCTCAAATTCGAAGGCGCCAATTACATTTTCTTTATGCTTTTAGCCACTTTTAGTTTGCTTTTAATCTTTGCCTTTTAGCAATAATTTTTCCTCTTATCCTAGGTCTTGCCATAAGGATAACTAGAGAGTCTCCTGGACTCTTAAACATTTCTCTTTTATTTCTTTAACTCAAATTGAAGTTAAAGTTATTATCCATTTGCCCAGACACCCTATGACCTTTTAGGGTTATATTTGATCAACTCTTTAAACTGGGGATCTCATCCCACATTTCTGATTCCTCACTGAATCCTAGAGTTAACTAAACTCTGTTTTCCTGCTTCACCATTAACTTAGAGTTACACTGACTCTAATTCCATGTTCCACTGTTATCTTAGAATTACATTGACTCTACTTTTCTGTTTTCCCTTTCATATCTCCATACTTGATTCACCTTTTCCATCCTCCTGATTCCTTACTGAATCCTAGAGTCAACTTGACTCTATTTTTCCTGTCTGTGAGTTTAAACTCTTCTAGCTCAACTTAGGTTCCCTTTACCTAAGTCCCATGTCATACTTGTCCTAGAGTTCCATGACTCTATGCTGACCTCTAGTTCACCTTAGGTTTCATTTACCTAAGTTCCATGTCATACTCATCCTAGAGTTCCTTGACTCTATGTTGAACACTAGTTCTCCTTAGGTTCTCTTTACCTAAGTTCCATGTCATATACACCCTAGAGTTTTCTGACTCTATGTTGATCACTCTATCCAGTGTCCTTAGGTTATCACCTAAGACCATGCCACTCATCCTTCCTAGGATAACTCCTAAGTTGATGTCACTCGTCAAACCCCTAAACTAGGTTTTCTCCTAGTCTTACTACCAACAAGTTCTGTTCCCTTATATCACATGATTCCTAGGGTTGTACCCTAACATGATTACAGTCATCAAGTAATTACTCATTTCTACGCATGCAATTATTTTCATATCCATCATAAAAATAATATTTATCCTCTAAGTCCTTTTTGCACATGAAAATGAATTATCTCCTTTTGGCAACTGACAGTTGCATTTATCATCTGTGTCCATCTACACATACAAATTTATCCCCTATTGTGGATAAATCATAAATATCACTTTTACTCTAAATTTCTCTACACATGCACATATAACATCTGTTATTGGCAACCAACAGTTGCTCTTTTCATCTGTGTTCCTCTAAACATGCAATCTTATTCATAATTACCTAACGCCTCTAACAGGCTACTATCATGCTTCGAATCGAAAAGCAAAGGAGCAAGGGGAGAGGTCACCCAATTTCGGCAGAATCCCCCACCTTGTAGTGTACCCAATTGCTTGTAGACACTTGCAATTGGTCTCCGCGCGATTCCACTTGTCTCCTCGAGCTTGCACGCAAAACGATGCACTTCTCTCGAGTCTGCACGCAAAACGGTGCACGTCCACCAAACCTGCACGCAAAACGATGCAGGTCACTAAAAACCCGCACGCAAAACGGTGCACGTCATTTTAGTCTGCACGCAAAACGGTGCGCGTTAAATCAACCGGCACGCAAAACGGTGCACGTACCTCGAATCTGCACGCAAAATGGTGCACGGTCTACTGTAGGGTTGCACGTAAAACGGTGCATATTTTTCTAACCCTGTACGAAAAACGATGTATAATATTAGAGAGTGCACGCAAAACGATGCGCGACAACACAACCGACACGCAAAACGATGCACGTACCTCAAATCTGCACGCAAAACGGTGCCTGTCTTTTCCAACCCTGCACGAGAAACGATGCATAATATTAGGATCGGCACGCAAAACGGTGAGCGACAACACGATCGGCACGCAAAACGGTGCACGTACCTCAAATCTGCACGCAAAACGGTGCACGCCTCACTGTCGGGTTGCACGCAAAATGGTGCACATTTTTCTTGTCCTGCACGCAAATAGATGCAAAATATTAGACTTGCACGTAAAACGGTACGCGATAAAACGATCTGCACGCAAAACGGTGCACGCTTAACTGTAAGGTTGCACGCAAAACGGTGCATATTTTTCTATCCCTGCACAAAAAATGATGTATAATATTAGAAACTGCACGCAAAATGGTGCGCGATAAAACGATCTGCACGCAAAACGGTGCACGCTTAACTGTAAAGTTGCACGCAAAACGGTGCATATTTTTCTATCCCTGCACGAAAAATGATGTATAATATTAGAAACTGCATGCAAAACGGTGCGCGATAAAACGATCTGCACGCAAAACGGTGCACGCTTAACTGTAAAGTTGCACGCAAAACGGTGCATATTTTTTTCTATCCCTGCACGAAAAATGATGTATAATATTAGAAACTGCACGCAAAACGATGCGCGACCGCACAAATTGCGCGCAAAACGGAGCACGTACCTCGGGTTGGCACGCAAAAACGGTGCACTTTTCTTTTTCAACGTTGCACGCAAAACGGTGTATGTTTTCCTAGTTTGAGTCCAAAACGCGCATTTTTTTCGAATCCGCACACAAAACGGTACATTTCTTCCACAACTGGCACGCAAAACGAGGCGCGCCAAAACTGCCCCCGGCAGTCCGCGCAGCAAAACGGCGCAGTATAACTTGGTTTCTAACACGCAATACGGTAATGGGGTCAAATCTAAACCCAAAGAAGGCATAAAAATTATGCCAAAAATACCGTGAAAATAACGTTACCTCGTACAGTCGCGCTGTCCATCGGCTTTTTAGAACGCCTCGCGCGCTCCACGAGGTTCACGGCGCGCTCGCTTGCCCCACAAAATCCCCTCTTTTTTTTTCTTTTCTTCTCTCTCTATCTCTCTCTCTCTCTCCCTCACTCGAAGCTCGGCTGGAGAAAAATGGAAGGAGAAGAGGAAGGGTCTGCGGGGAGGAAGAAGAAGAAGAAGAAAAGAAAAATAAAAAAAGAGAAGAGAAGGGAGAGTGGGGGGTGCCCCGTGGACCGGGTCCACGGGTCCCCCCAATGGGAACCCGCCAAATGGCGGTTCACCACGAAGGGGGGCGCGCACCGGGTCCAAGCGGCGCCCCCGCGCCACGTGGCGCGCGTCCTGCGCGCCACGCGGACGCGCACTAGCGCCAGGCGCGCCTTGCGCAGCACGCCTCCCTCGCTCGATCCGCGCACCGCCATCACCTCGAGATTCGTTTTTGTTTCGTTTTCTGTCCATTTTTCGTCCGTTTCCGTCCAAATTTGACAGGCGGCTTCGTTTCAGCTTAATTTACCACAGAAAAATTTAAATTTTCACTTTTGGCCATTTCTGGGCCACCAAAAGCCCCGCTGTGTCCAGAATCGCTGGCGGACTCCGTTCTCACAATCCGGGTATCCGATCAACACAAAACTTTTACTGTGACCTTAAAACATAATTACGATGCTCCCCGAATTTTCTCAGAATTTTTCGACACTGTTGGCGGAGCCCGTTCTCACTATCAGGCATCCGATCAACGCGAAACTTTTTCTGTGGTCTTAAAACATATTTACGGGGCTCCCGTAATTTTCTCGGAATTTTCTGACACTGAATTTTTCACTAAAAATCTGGGCCCCATTTCTCCAATAAAATTCCAGATCTCCATATTTTATCCCGATTTGGGTCCAACTCGCTTCCAAATATTCTTTACTTTCCTAACTTTTATAAAAATAGGATTTCATCCCACCTTTATTTATATTTATTTATGTGCCGAAAATCCGGTACTTTACACCCATGGTTGGAGTCCGTCAAGAAAGAAGAATAGACGATCTTCTTCCGCCATGTTGGTGATGGACAGCATCAACTTGGAGTACTCCTAGACATACTCCTTGAGAGTCCCGGTATGTTTGAGTCGTCAAAGTTGCCTCCTCGCAAGATATTCGACGTGCTCGGGATAGAACTTTGCCTTAAGCTCGTGCACAAAGTCCTCCCAAGTCTTCAATTCGCATTGGCCCTTCTTGGCCTCTGCAGATCGCCGATGCCACCACAGCATCGCATCGTCAGCGAGGTACATGGTGTAGAGTACCGGGACTTTGTGGAGTGTACCGACCTCGCAAGATGGCGTGGTGCGGAGATATCGCCTCGGATGAGTTCCATATTTGTTTGCAGATGATTTCGGGTTGATTCGGATCGACACGGAAGCCCCAGCTTGAATCGGAGTTTTTCCGGGCTTTGTGCGCCGTTAGTGGACTGGTTAGTTAGAGCCGCGACTCCACTGTGGTTTGCAGAAAATTTGGGAAAGGTTTGGGACATGTGTATTTTCAGATTACAGTGAAGTTCGGGAGGTTTCGGACTGGTGCGGAGACCCCGAAGGCGAAAAGTGAGTTGGAGTCGGTAGATATGGGAGCCAGTTTTTTGATTGAGCACCTTGACTCTACGATTGAGCTTTTTGAGTGGGGAAAACTCAGGACACGTGTATTTTTACATTACAGCGGGGTTCGGAAAATTCCGGATTGGTGCGGAGGCCCGAGGGCAAAAAGTGAATTAGAGTTGGCTTAAGTTGGATTAATTAATTAATTAATTTATTAGTGGTCTGTGATGTAATTAGTGTAAAGAAAGAAAAGGGATTTGAAAGAGAGTGTGTTGGGTTGTGGTGTATGGATGGATTTTTAGTGTTGGTGTTGGGAGAGTGTTGGAGGAGTATGGGCTCTTTACACCATGCACCATGCACACACTAATTAATTAAATGCCATGTAATCATCTTCTCTAAAGCAAAACAAAGTATTTTTGTTGAAACAGAGGAATGAGTTAATGAAGAAAAAGAAGAAGAAGAAGAAGAAGAAGAATTAAAGGGAAGTAAAAGAGGGTTTTGATCGTCTTGACGGCGCGAATCTATCGCTAGTAGCTGCGTGGAGCCGAGCGGAGCGCATGCGCGTCGAGCCTCATGGAGGCACTTTGCTGTTTTTCTAGAGTGAGAGAAAGAAGGCTTAGCTTTGGTTTTTGGGGTTGAATTGGATTTTGGTTGTGAATGGTGCTGTTGTGGGTGGAGGAGAGACCAGCAGAGGGTGCCGCGCGAGCGCGCGGAGGCGCTGCGCGGGGCCGGCGCAATCGCTGCGCGGGCGCGCATGGGCGCCGCGCGCAGCGGCTGCGGGCGCCGCGCGGTTGGCATTTGGGTGCCGCGCGCAGCGGCTGCGGGCGCCGCGCGGTTGGCATTTGGGCGCCGCGCGGTGGAATTTTGGGTGCCGCGCGGTGGAATCTTGGGCGCCGTGCGGGTGGGATCTTGAGCGGGCTTGGTGTTTTAGCTTGGAGTTCCGGAACCCATAAGGAAGTTTCGGAACTAGGTCTGGGTACCGGTACCACAAGGAGGGTACCGGTACCCCATCTTGCTGATTACATTTTTGGTGTGGTTAAGCAAGGGTAATTCGGTCTTTTTGCTTTTCCAACTCTCCTTTTCACCCTGTGGATCCTCTCCTCTTTATATATATGGACGACTCCTCTCTTTTCCCCTGCATTCAGAGAGAGAAATCAGAAAGAAAGAAAAGAGAAGGAAAAGAGAGAGTGTAAGGAAAAGAAAGAAAGGAGAGGGTACTTCTTGTGTGTGGTCTTGCTGCTTGGAGCTGAGTGGAGCCGCGCGCGCGTCGGCCGTGCGTGAGGTAAGCTGTCAGATTTCTTTCAAGCTTGGATTTATGGATTGGTTTTGTGGTTTTGGGATTATTGAGCTGAAATGGATGTTCTCTTTTCCATCTTGCACATTGAGGAACAACTTGAGAGTTTTTGGCTGTGAGCTTCGAATTTACACTGTGCGGAGCCGAGGGCGCACGCACGCAAGCACTCGTACGGTGGGTTGGCAGCGAGTGAGCCGAAGCGCGCCGGGATTTTGTTAGAGAACTCGAGAGGGTTGTTCGAGCTTCCGGGAATATTTCCGGGGATCGCGACAGTGCGTGCGGCGCGGTTTTCGTTTTTTCGGCAGATTCGAGGCAGCGGGCGGTTCGGCGCTTCACCGACTTCAGCGATTGCCTGCGGAATGCTTTTGAGGTGGGTTGGAATTTCTTCGAGATTTATGGAATGCCCTCTAATGCTTCTGCAAGCATATTGATCATGTTAGTTTAATTATTGTATGTTGATAAATCTGATAGTTGCCTAGAAAATTGTAGAAAGACTTTCATGAGCCCCTGACATTTTTAGTATGATCTAGGGGTTATTGGACACTAGACTGCATGTTCTTTTGAGATTCAGGTTGCATCTGGACCTTCATAATATTTTAGTACCCAGTTTTAAGTAAAACTCCGTTTTAAAAGGGTTTTTAAAATATTGAGAACATTATGAATGGTCCAGATTATTCCAGTTGCATGAGTACTCGTGCCAGAGGGCCGAGTGTATTTTTAGAGCATCATGCATTGAGTTTCTAGTGTCATGAGAGTTCTTCTTCCTTGTGGATGATTCTAGAGCTTGGGCTGTGTCCTCCTGATTCATATGTGGAGATGGTTCTCCGTCCTAGCTTCGAGAGTTTTGGGGTTCTGGCAGATCGAGTCGTGGAGGTTTTCCGACTTAGCCATGAGTTATGCATTATCAGATTGAGTCGTCGAGGTTTCTCCGACGTAGCTTTGAGATTATTGGGCATTTCCTGATCTAGTCGTGGAGTTTTCTCCAACTGAGTTTTGCTAGTTGAGCATTGAGTTTCCGATCTGTTTGATCGTGGATCATAGCCTGCATGTGCCACTTATGAGACAGTGAGACAGATGTGATACTTGAGTTCGGTGGGGTCGCTCCCCTCGAGCCACGCCCCGGGTGCGTGTTGATGATGTGACTAGTTGATACACTAGAGTTCGCTTGAGATTGAGATAGTCCATGTGGGACACCCTACGTAAGTCCCGTCCCAGTGGGGATGAGGTTGTAGAGTACGGGAACTTTGTGGAGTGCACCAACCTCGCGAGATGGCGTGGTGCGGGGTGATAACCTTGGGCGTGTTCCATTTGGGTTTACAGTTGAGTTCTGATTGTCCCGGATCGACGCAGAATCCTTTGAGAAGAAAAGTGATTTAGCGGCGTCGAAACTTGGAAGCCCAGTTGAATCAGTGATTTCGGGGCATTGTGGGCTTGTAAAGTACTGATTTGGATAGAGAACCGACTCCGCGGTTGTGCTCAGAAAAGTGAAAAGTGTTGGAACATGTGTGTTTTCATGTTACAGCGGGGTTCGGGTTGACTCGGAATGATGCGGAGGCCCCGAAGATAAAAAGTGAGTTGGACATGGCCTGTAAAGGATTACATAATTGATTTTATACCGCTGTGGAATAGAGAAAAGAAATGAGAAAGAACGAGAAAAGAGTCCAAGGGAGGATTTTCTTGTGAGAGCACCGGATTGTTGGATTGAGCGCACCGAACCCACGGTTGAGCTTTCTGAGTGGGAAAGGCTTTGGACATGTGTACCTTATGTTTACAGAGGGGTTCGGGAGTTTTCTGAGTGATGCAGAAGCTTCTGGGGCGAAAAGTGAGTCGGCGGCGCGAGTTGAAGCTTGCTGCAAAATCTTTTTGCGGACTGGGCTGCTGAGTTCCGGAACAAGGCTCTGTGTTCCGGAACAGGCCCTTGTGTTCCGGAACAGGGCTTTGTGTTCCGGAACAGGCCCCTATGTTCCGGAACAAGCCTTTGTGTTCCGGAACACAGCAGCAGGATACTTGGTTTTGAGCTGCAGACGTGTTTTTTTTGAGGGCCCTTATGGTCATTTCACTTTAACCTTCACTTTGGTCTATTTATTGGAGCCCTCTTCCCTGCTTCTTCTCCACGGCAGGAAAAGAAAGAAAGAAAGAAAGAAAAGAGAGTGAGCAAGGAAAGAAAGAAAAGAAGAAAAGAGAGTGAGATAGGTTGATAGGGAAGGTTGGAGCAGCTTGGTTATCTGCTGCTTGGAGTCGAGCGGAGCCGCGTGCGCACGTCGACCACACGTGAGGTAAGTGGCAGATTTTTGGTAGTTGGCTTTGCTTTTATTCTATGGTTCAGAAGGAGATTTTTGGATGGGAATTGGTTATTTCCTTCTCTTTTTCATGTGCACTTGGGCTGTGAGTGGATTTTCTCGGTGCGGAGCCGAGGCTTGCGGCGCGTGTGCTGTGAGTGGACAGCGAGAGCCGGTGCGCGCCGGATCTTCTTTAGAGGACTCGAGAGGATCGATCGAGCTTCCCGGGTATTTTTCCGAAGACCGCGACAGCGCACGCGGGCGGCGCCATTTTTGGGTGTTTCCGGCAGATTTCGACAGTGAGAGATGCGGCGCGTCACCGACTTCAGCGATTGCCTGCGGAAAGCGTTCCAGGTGGGTTGGAATTTTTCCAAAATGTATGGAATGCCTTCTAAAGCTATTATATGCATGTTGATCATGATTAGCTCATTAATTATATAGCTGGTAAATCTGATAGTTGCCTAGAAAGTTATAGAAAGAAAATTATGGGCCCCAGATATTTTTAGCATGATCTAGGGATGATAAGACACTAGACTGCATGATTAGTTGACATTAGATTGGCATCTGAACCGTATTAAAAATTGGCTGACCGATTTTAATGAATTGAGACTTTAAAAATAGTTTGGAATTTTTGTGAGCTTCCAGAGGGTTTGAGTAGGTTCAGGATGCATGTATCCTCATGCCAAGGGGCCGAGTGGATTTTTAGAGCTCTATGTGACGAGCTTCTAGTGTCAGGTAAGCTGAGATTTCTGGTGGGATTATTCTAGATCATGGATTGGTATTTCAGATTTAGTAGTGGAGATGATTCTCCGACTTGATTTTCAGAGATTGGGCTCTGGCAGATTGAGTCGTGGAGGTTTCCCGACTTAGCCATGGGATGTGCATTATCAGATTGGGTCGTTGAGGGTTCTCCGACAGTTTGGTCTTTTTATCTCCCTGTTGACTGTTGACTCCCCTTTCTCCTCTATATATGGACTCCCCTACCTCCTCTCTTCTCAGGAGGATTCAATAAAAGAAAAAAAAAGGAAATTAGAAGAAGAGGAAAAAGAGGAAAAGAAAGAAAGAAAAAAAAAATCAGAGAAAGCAAGGAAAAATGAAAGAGAAAAAAAAAAAAAAAAAAAAAAAAAAAGAAAAAAAAAGGGAAAGGGAGCAAGCTTGGGTGCTGCTTGTGTGATCGTGTTCCTTGGAGCTGGACGGAGCCGCGCGCGCGTCGACTGTGCATGAGGTATGTGTTGGATTTGTTTCAAGCATGGGGGTTTTGGATTTATTGATGGATTTTCAATAAGTTTTGAGCTGAGTGGATTTTTATTTCCTTCCATCTCATTCCATGCTTGCACTTTGGGAACGACTTGTGTGCTGATGGTTGGGAGCTTTGGATATTTTACTGTGCGGAGCCGAGGGCATGTGGGCGTGCTGTGTGGTGACTGTGGAGCGAGCCGGTTGCGCACGGGATTTTGTGAGGACTTAGGGAATTTAAATAAGCTTCCGGGGATTTTTCGCAGTTCGCGGCAGTGTGCGCGCACGCGGCGCATTTTTCGAAGTTTCGTCAGTTCGAGGAATTGGCGCTTTACCGTCTTCAGCAATGCCTACGGAAAGCGTTCAGGTGGGTTGCAATTTCTTCAAGATTTATGGGATGCCCCCTAAAGCTTCTGTATGCATGTTTAGCATGTATAGTTTACTGTTTTTATATCTGTTAAATCTGATAGTTGCCTAGAAAATTGTAGGAAGACATTTATGAGCCCCTAATATTTTTAACATGATCTAGGCATGATTTGACACTAGACTGCATGGTTAGTTAGCATTTGATGGGCATCTGAACCGTTTTAAAAATCGTCGGACCAGTTTTAATGAAAAACTGAGTTTTAAAAAAAATGGTTTTAAAATATTGTGAGCACCCCGAGGGGTTGAGTTGGTTCAGAATGCATGTACGCTCGTGCCAGAGGGCCGAGCGAATTTTTAGTGCATTGTATGTTGAGTTTCTAGTGTCTTGAGAATCGCTCTTCCTTGTTGGGATTGATGGGTTTACTCTAGATCATGGGTCGTGTCCTGATTTAGTGGTGGAGGTGGTTCTCCCACTTAGCTTTGAGAGTTTTGGGGGTTCTGGCAGATCGAGTCGTGGAGGTTTCCCGACTCAGCCATGGGTCGTGCATTATCAGATTGAGTCGTTGAGGGTTCTCCGACATAGTTGTGAGAGAGTTGAACTTTGAGATACCGATCTGATTGAGTCGTGGATCTTTTCCGACTGAGTTGTGCTTTTGAGCTTTGAGATACCGATCTGTTTGATCGTGGATTATAGCCTGCATGTGCCGCTATTGAGACAGTTGGGACAGATGTGATACTTGAGTTCGGTGGGGTCGCTCCCCTCGAGCTACGCCCCAGGTGCGTGTTGATTGATGCGACTAGTTGATACACTAGAGTTCGCTTGAGATTGAGATAGTCCGTGTGGGACGCCCTACGTAAGTCCCGTCCCAGTGTGGATGAGGTGGCAGTAGGTTTGGCGCAGGCTTGACTGGACCCTATGAGGCAGTCATTGAGATTGGGTGATTTTGTGAGAGTGATTGCATAGCATGTTCATAGATGAGTTTTCCTTTGAGCATGGTACTTGAGGCATATTATTAGTAGTGAAAGTGTATGCATAGCAGGGTCAGAGTAGAGTTCCTTGAGCATGATGTTGATACATGTTAGCTGTAGTTCCTTTCCTGCTTACCCTTTTTCTATTAGCATAGCTATCTGTTGTGCCTCCAGTAGACTTAGTGGGCATACCGTGGATATTGGTGACGGTACCCACTGAGATCTACCTTCTGCAGTAGATCTCACACCCGCTGCGGTGACAGGTTCCTGAGGCAGCTGTTCCGGCATGATTCGCGCGGAGACAGCAGATCGAGGGGAGGACGTGGCCGATTAGTTCTTTACTAGCATTGAGACTCGGTGATAGATGTACCCGGTCTTTTTATGATTCCACTTTTGTACTGGACATTCTGAGAGATTGGTGAGGATTGTACTTGTATTATTCTTGTGAGACTTTGTATTTTGAGGATTCTCGTATCTAGTGGAGATTATTTCATCCAGATGTTCAATTTACTTCTCTAGCTCTTGGCTTTTTGTTCTTTTTCAGCTCTGATACATGTTTAGCTATAAATCTCTTGCAGGGTAGACGCTTCGTCTGTGCGGCAGTTTTCGTACAGATGGCGGATGTGTTGGCGAGCCCGGATTGCAGTTTCGACCCCGGGGCGTGACAGGGCAGGTGCGTAGTACCTCCCACAGGGAGTGGGCAGGTGCGTAGTATGCCCCACACGCAGTGGGCAGGTGCGTAGGACGCCCCACGGGGAGTGGGCAGGTGCGTCCATAGTGGTCGGTAGGACGCCTCACGCGGAGTGGGGAGGTGCATAGTACGCCCCACAAGGAGTGGGCAGGTGCGTAGTACGCCCCACACGCAGTGGGCAGGTGCGTTCCTAGACGACAGGCGCGGGCTTGACTGTGCCAGTTTTGGACAGTCATTGAGATTTGGATTTTGAGAGCACCTCGTGTGCGAGTGGTGCATAGCTTGCTCCTAGATGAGTATTTCTTTGAGCATGATACTTGAGGCATTTAGTAGTGAGGGAGTATGCATAGCAGGTTCATAGTAGAGATTTTCATGAGCATGATGTTGAGACATATTAGTTGTAGCTCATTTCCTGCTTTCATTTATATATCTATCTGCATACCTATCTTTTGTGCCTACAGTAGACTTAGTGGGCATACCGTGGATATTGACAACGGTACCCACTGAGATCTACCTTCTGCAGTAGATCTCACACCCGCTGCGGTGACAGGTTCCTGTGGTAGCTGTTCCGGATGGGTTCGCGCGGAGACAGCTGATCGAGGTGAGGACGTGGCCGATTAGTTCCTTACCTGCATTGTGAGTCAGTGGTAGATGTACCTTGTATTTTATGTTTCCACTTTTGTACTGGACAGTCTGAGAGATTGGTGAGGTTTTTTGTATTTATTTGACAGTATTTGAGAGGATGTACTGAGGATTATTTATTTATGTATATCAGATGTTCAGTGGATTTCTATAGCTTTTGGTTTTAGTTCTATTTCAGCTTTGATACATGTTTAGCTATAGATCTGACTTGCAGGGTAGACGCTTCGTTTGTGCGGTAGTTTCCGTACAGATGGCGAATCTGTTGGCGAGCCCGGGTCACAGTTTCGACACCGGGGCGTGACAGATTAGGGTGGTATCAGAGCTAGGAATATAGGTCGTTGAGGACTTAGAAACCCTAGGCTTTTGGTTGGACCGTAGGATGACTGTCGTGAGAGACGTGATTTTAGCGAGAGTCCTGATTTAGTTTGTGCCTCCCCCGAGGTTTTGGGGCGAGTGATCTTACATGTTTATTCTCTAAAGTGATTATGTTGGCTGCAGACAACATAATACTTTTGAATGGTTAACATGTTTTAGACTTTCGCTTGATTGGGTCGAGAGTGTTTGCAGTTTTGTTGGTTGGTTTGTGGCAGTTGTCCTTGTTGCCTCTGAGACGCCGTGCAGCGGCGAGGGAGTGGTTGATCTTCGATGAGGAGCCCGATCAGTGGGAGGCTGAATAGACAGAGCAGAGAGAGGTCTGAGAGTTACGGGCCCATGTAGCTCAGTTGTTGAGGCGACGCGGCGCCAGGATGAGATCATGGAGCGCGTGATGCGCATGTTTGAGCAGAGAGCATCGACTGAGGTATCGTGAGTAGTACCTCCGGCCGCAGCATCGTCGACTTCAACCCTGATCGCACTGTGAGTTGTGCAGGAGCAGCGAGGGTTGCTGATTGGTTGTTGTTCATCCGTCAGTTCCATCCCCTATAGATTTCGGGGCAGAGTTGGAGCCTTGGGAGGCCGAGAACTGGATTGCTGCTTGGGGAAAGTTGGTTAAGGACTTGTTCATCCGGGTGAATCAACAGGTGCATTTGGTTGCGCACCTTTGGTTAGGGACGCCGAGTGTTGGTGGCGTCAAGTTTGTCCCGTTGGACCACCAGGAGAGTGGTTGAGGATTTGGAGTGAGTTTCTATGATTGTTGAGCAGAGTGCCCCTTGTCGCCCAGGATGAGACTCAGGAGATTGATCATGTTTGAGAGGGGACTGCTTCGAGATGTTTATCATTTTGGGTATTCTCGGCGAGCGACTTTAGATGCATCGATTGTGCATGCTCGATGGATTGACAGAGGATCTGCGATCACGTCCAAGAGGGACGAAGAGCGAGGGACCAGCTCCAGAGAGAGGTGTCCAGCATCGTCGGATTTGGGATAGTTGAGTGGATCGAGGTTGTCATGATTCCAGTCCCAGGATTATGAGCATCAGAGGAGACAGAGGCTAGGATGTTCTCGATAGTCGAGGCACCTGTGGCAGTCTCAGGATGGCTATGTCTTTTGCGGTGGGCCGCATTCATCGCCATAGAGTGACTTCAGGGAAAGGGTGATGCTTTTCATGTGGATAGTCAGGACATCTTCAGGCAGAGTGTCCCAGAGTGGTGCTCTTGGATTTGCTGCTTGCGACGACACCCCACTACCCCTTTTTGGATATAGAGGTTCATCCAACTTACTGGTAGGCTGAGAGAACCGTGACGCCGAGACAGATAGAGTGATGGCCACCAGCATCTAGTGGTTGAGTTGTGCAGCTGGTTAGGGGACGCCAGGATAGTGGATCGCGTTTTACCAGGTGTGGTTGCTTATGGCCATTAGAGTTAGAGCTTGTTGTTGCCGAGACCGTTTGGGTGTGTTTTTAGTAGAGCTGGGATTGTTGGCTTGTGCACGTGAGGATCACGTTCCAGATCACGTATAGCACATGGATGAGTGTTGCCAGTCCCGCCCAGTTCGGTAGGACCTTGGATTTGATCCTGGAGTTGTTAGTCCTACGTCAGCTCCGAGGTGTTGATATGAGGTTGGATAGGGATTGGATATCCCCACGTTATGTTATCATGGATTGTCGAGAGAAGGACAATGACCCTCTGTGGGCTTGGCCAGGAGGAGTGTGTTTAGAGAGGATGCTAGAGCACGACAGAGGTTGAGTCGTGGTCGTATCGCTTTTAGCGACTGAGGAGGTGCCTACGGCGGCACCGGGACTAAGGAATATCTTTTATTGTCGAGTGATCTCATGTGAGAGTCTACCAGATCTGATGTTGAGGCCGCCGTTCGGTGAGATTGAGATCGAGACAATGATCGAGGTGGTTTTTGAAACTGCGCCGACTTCGGCAGCACCTCTTGGAGTATCACCCGTGAGTCATAGAGAGAGAGTTGTTGGTGCAGTCGCGGGATTTGATGGTTTGGGTGGTCTGTGTGACCTAGTACCATGTCGTGGGGATACGACAATGAGGATCCGAGAGATTGATACTTGAGTTTGATGCCATGTCGTAGGTACACGGCAGTGATGCCACGTTGTGAGTGCACAACGGTGAGGGTTCTGTGACGGTTTGAGCACAGACAGATTTGGATCGTGTTTTGGTTGATGCCCTTTTGGGAGATTGGAAGCATTATGGAACCTTACAGCTGAGGGCTGTGTCAGATAGAGTTCTGAACCCGATAGGGACAATATGAGCTTACAGCAAGGTCAAGTGGATTGACTAAGGCCCTGTGGCCTTCTGGATTTGAGGAATTGTGTGCTCCGGCAGTACTTGGACCGGGCTGTTGTATCGGCGTGAGTTTGAGCTCTACATTGAGTTGCCGTGCCCGTTGTTGAGTTTAATTTATACCAGACCGGTTGATTTGATTTTATATCGGGATTGGTTTCCGAGATGAGATAGAGCATGAGGAGTGCTTGAGGATAGTGCTGCAGCTTCTAAGAGAGAGAAGTTGTTTGCCAAGTTGAGAGAGTTTGCGCTTGACTTTGGAACGTTCTGTGATTCGGCTATGTGATCTCAGCTATAAAAGTGATAGAGGACCCAATGAAGAGTGATACCATTTGGGTTGGGCCTAGACCTATGTTAGTGATAGAGGTCAGAAGCTCTTGGACTATACAAGGCCAGTGTAGCTTGGAAGAGGCAAAGCTGAGGAGAATACCAGCATTGTTACGGATATTGTCTATGATAGAGAGCTCATGGAATGATTCAGAGATTCTTGAGCCTGAAGTACAGGGTTACTCATGAGGACTTTGATTGAGGCTACGCTAGTAGACAGAGTTATTGCAGCGGTATGATTGATTTAGTATATCATTGTCCAGGCATGGACATTATGGTAAGTATGCCTTGGTTAGGCGAGCCGTGCAACCTTGGGATGAGGTGTTCGATTGGTGGTTGCCACTTTTGGAACTTGGAATTGAGAGCTAAGGGTTGAGCGTGGTTTCCAATGTTGGAAATTTTCCCTGTGGATGGATGTGAGGGCTGTGTCGTGGAACTTGAGCATTTTAGTTGCTAAGTAGCAACGGAGGTTTTATGCCAATGGTAGGTATAGAGTTTTGGATTCGGAGAACATGTTTTTTGGAAGCCACTATCCGCTGGCATGCGTGGATTTGAGATTTCGCGGGGAGCTTGACCCGCGGGTATTTATCGGGCTGGAAGATGTATATGTGATCACCTGCATGTTTTAGATTTCACTGCCTTGGACTTGGTCGAAGTTTTGAGTTATCAGGAGCTACTAATGCAGATTCTTGCTGCTGAGACAGAAGGATTATGCAGTCGGAATTTTTCCTTGAGTGAAGGTTCAGTAGAGCCATCATGATGAGTGTGAAAGTCCATTTGAGAGCCTGAGGATGAATTCAGTTTTCCGATCCCCATTTATTGAGACACCCTCCTGAGTTATGGATTTATTCTGATTTCGAGGACGAAACCTAATTAAGGAGGGGAGAGTGTAGAGTACGAGAACTTTGTGGAGTGCACCAACCTCACGAGATGGCGTGGTGCGGGGTGATAACCTTGGGCGTGTTCCATTTGGGTTTACAGTTGAGTTCTGATTGTCCCGGATCGACGCAGAATCCTTTGAGAAGAAAACTGAGTTAGCGGCGTTGAAACTTGGAAGCCCAGTTGAATAAGTGATTTCGGGGCATTGTGGGCTTGTAAAGTACTGATTTGGATAGAGAACTGACTCCGCGGTTGTGCTCAGAAAAGTGAAAAGTGTTGGAACATGTGTGTTTTCAGGTTACAGCGGAGTTTGGGTTGACTCGGACTGATGCGGAGGCCCCGAATTTAAAAAGTGAGTTGGACTTGGCCTGTAAAGGATTACATAATTGATTTTATACCGCTGTGATAGAGAAAAGAAATGAGAAAGAACGAGAAAAGAGTCCAAGGGAGGATTTTCTTGTGAGAGCACCGGATTGTTGGATTGAGCGCACCGACCCCACGGTTGAGCTTTCTGAGTGGGAAAGGCTTTGGACATGTGTACCTTATGTTTACAGAGGGGTTCGGGAGTTTTCTGAGTGATGCGGAAGTTTGCGGGGCGAAAAGTGAGTCGGCGGCGCGAGTTGAAGCTTGCTGCAAGATCTTTTTGCGGACTGGGCTGCTGAGTTCCGGAACAAGGCTCTGTTTTCCGGAACAGGTCCCTGTGTTCCAGAACAGGGCTTTGTGTTCCGGAACAGGCCCCTGTGTTCCGGAACAGGCCTTTGTGTTCCGGAACACAGCAGCAGGATACTTGGTTTTAAGCTGCTGACGTGTTTTTTTTTAAGGGGTCTTATGGTCATTTCTCTTTAACCTTCACTTTGGTCTATTTATTGGAGCCCTCTTCCCTGCTTCTTCTCCACGACAGGAAAAGAAAGAAAGAAAGAAAGAAAAGAGAGTGAGCAAGGAAAGAAAGAGAAGAAGAAAAGAGAGTGAGATAGGTTGAGAGGGAAGGTTGGAGCAGCTTGGTTATCTGCTGCTTGGAGTCGAGCGGAGCCGCGTGCGCACGTCGACCACACGTGAGGTAAGTGACAGATTTTTGGTAGTTGGCTTTGGTTTTATTCTATAGTTCAGAATGAGATTTTTGGATGGTAATTGGTTATTTCCTTCTCTTTTTCATGTGCACTTGGGCTGTGAGTGTGGATTTTCTCGGCGCGGAGCCGAGGCATGCGACTCGTGTGCTGTGAGTGGACAGCGGGAGCCGGTGCGCGCCGGATCTTCTTCAGAGGACTCGAGAGGATCGATCGAGCTTCCCGGGTATTTTTCCGAAGACCGCGACAGCGCGCGCGTGCGGCGCGATTTTTGGGTGTTTCCGGCAGATTTCGACAGTGAGAGATGCGGCTCGTCACCGACTTCAGCGATTGCCTGCGGAAAGCGTTCGAGGTGGGTTGGAATTTCTCCGAAATGTACGGAATGCCTTCTGTTACGGAATTTGAGTTGGCGTATTTCGTGAATGTATTAAGTCTTGAAGATTGAAGATGAAGAAATTTTGGATCGTATACCTCAATCTCAAGAAAGAAGAATTCAAAAGGATCAGGTACATTTAACTAAAGAATTTTGATGATCCGAATTCTTCTTATAGTGTAGAAACACCTGGAAGAGGTTTTAATTGCTTAAACATCAAAAACTGGACATGGGACATGTTTAGGATCCGGATCGAGCTCGGCAATCCGGATCCCGAAGGGTGTTGGTTCATACACTGGTTCAATCCGGATCGCAGCCTCCTCTGATCCGGATCCCGAACACTAGTTTTACCTGTTGCTTCCTCGATCCGGATCAGGAATTGCAATCCGGATCCCGAACATGATGTTTTGGTAAAACTGTATGAACGATCTGGATCGGGGACTACGATCCGGATCCCGAACATGCAATTTTCTGGAAACCGTCTTTTGTGCTTCTGCAATCCGGATCGCCAAATCCAATCCGGATCGCCGTCGGTAAATCTTTCCAGAAAAGGCTGTTTTTGATCCGTATATTCTTCCAGGGTTTCTAACCTATAAATAGGCCCTATATTCATTTCTAGGGCATCCGCTATTACAGAAGAAAATAGCCGAAAAGAAAAAATCCACATATAGAGAAGAAAGGAAATCAATAGATTTATTCTATGTTTCTTCATCTATATTGATTGATTTGATTCTAGGTTTTCCATACTCACATTTTGAGTAGAATCAAATCAATGAATACTTAGATGGTATTTCCGATCTATCTTTAATCTAAGTATTCGGCGGATCATCACCACCCAAAACAAACAACGATTTACCCCAAAATCGGCGCGTGGACTCGCGTGGCCTTGTGGATTCAAGGTGCAACCGCTCTCGTGGATTCGGAGCGAGGTACGTTCGTGGATTCGAAGCGTGCCATTGGGTGAAGACCGTGGATTCGGTCGGACGTCGTGGACTCGACGTTGGACGCTGTGGATTCAGCGTTGGGCGCGGATCGTGGATTCGAGAAGCGTCGTGGAGCGAGCGGGAAGATCTACTAGGAGCGTATGGTAAAAGGTTGAGTCGTCTGTGAGTACGTTATATCACCTTGTACGTGTGTTAATTCTAGTGGATTTCGCCGTGTTATCGGTCCCGTGGTTTTTTACTCCGGTTTGGAGTTTTTCCACGTAAAAATCTTGCGTGTTCTTTTATTTTTCCGCATTGGGTTTATTGCGCAATGATTTTTTGAGTGTTTATTGTTTACACCTATTCACCCCCCTCTAGGTGTTTTTTCCCCTATTTAGATCCATTTACTTATAACCCAACAAGTGGTATCAGAGCGGGAATAGGGTTGTAAACAATGGTTGAAGGTGGAAACATCAATCGACCCCCTTTCTTTGATGGAACAAATTATGCGTACTGGAAAGTACGGATGAAAGCCTTTTTAATTTCCATCGACGAAAGGGTGTGGCAATCAATTGAATTAGGATGGTCTAATCCAACTGAAATTTTAGATGATGTTCGCACCTTAAAACCTAGGTCGAAATGGACCAAGGAAGAGATAGATTCATCTTCTTACAATGGCAAGGGAATTAATGCTCTATTTAATGCTTTGTCACAAACTGAGTTCTCTCGCGTCTCGGCATGTGAGACTGCGAAAGAAATCTGGGATGTTCTTCAAGTTACGCATGAGGGAACTAACCTAGTGAAGATTCAGAAACTGCAAATGCTCACGAGCAAGTTTGACTCTATCTCTATGGCAGAGAATGAATCTTTCACTGACTATTACACACGATTGCAAGACATCGTAAACTCATGTGCTAACTTGGGAGAGAAGATTCCAGAATTTAAAGTTGTAAGAAAAATTCTAAGAACTCTTCCTGAACGATTTCGCCCGAAGGTCGCAGCCATTGAAACAATTAAACACCCGGACGAAATGCGTGTAGAAGAATTAGTAGGTGCTTTACAAACTTATGAAATGACATTTCCTACTAACTATTCTTCTGGAAAGGCATCCTCTTCTAAGTCTTCAGGTTACGCATTGAAATCAACTAAAGAAGAAGACGCGGATTCATCCTCCTCGGACGACGACGAGAACCTTTCTATGGAGGACTTTGAGAAGCAGCTCGCTCTCTTGACAAGGAAGTTTCGCCGCAACTTTCGAAGGGGAAATTCAAGCAAAACTCATCCTTCGGAAAGTCGAAGAAAGGCAAGGGTTCTTCACTTACAAGTCAAGAAAGCAAGAGAACTTCTCAAAGGATAAGAAAAGTTCAGAGGGACAAGTTCAGTGCTTCAAATGTCGAGGCTACGGCCACATTGCAACGGAATGTCCCAACAAGAATCCGGCAAAGAAGAAAGCGATGCAAGTCGTTACTTGGGATGACAACTCCACGTCAAATGAGTCATCCTCAAGTGATGAAGAAGACAACGCGACAGCTTTCCACGCGTCCACTACATCTTCACCCTTCATGTGCTTAATGGCAAGTACATCCGATTCCTTGTCCAACTCCTCTGTTGAAAAGATTGCAACGGACGATGAATCAGATGATTCTGAAGGTGAAGATTTTGCTCTAGCCTACCATAACTTTTGAGGGATTCAAAGAAACTGGCTAAGCAAAACAAGGGGTTGAAAGGGAGATTGCAGGATCTCGAAGAAGAAGTAAAAAGGGTAACCTCTCTCTCAACCGATCTTGAAGTGGAAAGGGATAATCTGATTAAAACAAATGTTTCCCTTCAAGAGTCCAATGAGCATTCGAGAAGAATTATATGGATATGGTGAACAAAGCGAATTACTTCTTGAAGCTCAACGGCGAGGCTCGACAGGAAAAATTGGAAATGACGGAGACCATACGCCAACTGAAGGATGACTTAAAGAGATTTTCTTCTGGAAGGAGTAAGTTGGACAGACTTCTTGGTCTTGGTCAAAGAAATAAGTTCGGCCTCGGATACACTCAAACTGGAGACATTCCAAGTTCGAGTGGTACAGTATTTGTGCCTCAGTCGGTATCTCCTCCGGG
>CM054939.1:10147703-10213767 GCA_029168755.2 Tillandsia fasciculata | reverse complement strand
GTTACGGAATTTGAGTTGGCGTATTTCGTGAATAGTTTAAGTCTTGAAGATTGAAGATGAAGAAACTCTGGATCATATACCTCAATCTCAAGAAAGAAGAATTCAAAAGGATCAGGTACGTTTAACTAAATAATTTGTGATGATCCGAATACTTCTTATAGTGTAGAAACACCTGGAAGAGGTTTTAATTGCATATTCATCAAAAACTGGACATGGGACATGTTCAGGATCCGGATCATGTCGTTTCAATCCGGATCCCGAAGGGTGTTCGTTCATACACTAGTTCAATCCGGATCATGGCATTTGATGATCCGGATCCCGAACATGAGTTTTACCTGTTGGCTTGAACGATCCGGATCGTGGAATCTCAATCCGGATCCCGAACATTGTTCTGGTAAAACTGTATGAACGATCCGGATCGTAGATTATGATCCGGATCCCGAACAGGCGGTTTTCTGGAAATTGCTCTCTACGCGTAAGCGATCCGGATCGTGACTTGCGCAGTCCGGATCGCCGTCCGTAAAACTTTCCAGAAAAGTTTGTTTTTGATCCGAATATTCTTCCTAGGGTTTCTAACCTATAAATAGCCCTTCCTTTTCATTTCTAGGGCAATCCACACATCGGAAAAAGAGCCGTCATTTTCAAATCATTTTATACGGCCTTAGATCCACATATAGAGAAGAACGGAAATCATTAGATCTATTTAATGGTTCTTCATCTATATTGATTAGTTTGATTCTAGGATTTTCATACTCATATCTTGAGTTGAATCAAACTAATGAATACTTAGATGGTATTTCCGATCTACTCTTGATCTAAGTATTCGGCGGATCATCACCACCCAAACAAACAACGATTTACCCCAAAATCGGCGCGTGGACTCGCGTGGCCTTGTGGATTCAAGGTGTTATCGCTCTCGTGGATTCGGAGCGAGGTGCGTTCGTGGATTCGAAGCGTACCATTGGGTGAAGACCGTGGATTCGGTCGGACGTCGTGGACTCGACGTTGGACGCTGTGGATTCAGCGTTGGCGGCGCAGATCGTGGATTCGAGAAGCGTCGTGGAGCGAGCGGAGAAGATCGACTAGGGGCGTATGGTAAAAGGTTGAGTCGTCTGTGAGTACGTTATCACCTTGTACGTGTGTTAACTCTAGTGGATTTCGCCGTGTTATCGGTCCCGTGGTTTTTTACTCCGGTTTGGAGTTTTCCACGTAAAAATCTTGTGTGTTCTTTTATTTTTCCGCATTGGGTTTTATCGCACAATGATTTTTGAGTGTTTATTGTTTACACCTATTCACCCCCCTCTAGGTGTTTTTTCCCCTATTTAGATCCTTATTAACCTAAACCCAACAAGTGGTATCAGAGCGGGAATAGGGTTGTAAACAATGGTTGAAGGTGGAAACATCAATCGACCCCCTTTCTTTGATGGAACTAATTATGCGTACTGGAAAGTACGGATGAAAGCTTTCTTAATTTCCATCGACGAAAGGGTGTGGCAATCAATTGAATTAGGATGGTCTAATCCAACTGAAATTTTAGATGATGTTCGCACCTTGAAACCTAGGTCGAAATGGACCAAGGAAGAGATAGACTTATCTTCTTACAATGGCAAAGGGATTAATGCTCTATTTAATGCTTTGTCACAAACTGAGTTCTCTCGCGTCTCGGCATGTGAGACTGCGAAAGAAATCTGGGATGTTCTTCAAGTTACGCATGAGGGAACTAACCTAGTGAAGATTCAGAAACTGCAAATGCTTACGAGCAAGTTTGACTCAATCTCTATGGCAGAGAATGAATCCTTCACTGACTATTACACACGATTGCAAGACATCGTGAACTCATGTGCTAACTTGGGAGAGAAGATTCCAGAATTTAAAGTTGTAAGAAAAATTCTAAGAACTCTTCCTGAACGATTTCGCCCGAAGGTTGCAGCCATTGAAACAATTAAACACCCGGACGAAATGCGTGTAGAAGAATTAGTAGGTGCTTTACAAACTTATGAAATGACTTTTCCTACTAACTATTCTTCTGGAAAGGCATCCTCTTCTAAGTCTTCAGGTTACGCATTGAAATCAACTAAAGAAGAAGACGCGGATTCATCCTCCTCGGACGACGACGAGAACATTTCTATGGAGGACTTTGAGAAGCAGCTCGCTCTCTTGACAAGGAAGTTTCGCCGCAACTTTCGAAGGGGAAATTCAAGCAAAACTCCATCCTTCGGAAAGTCGAAGAAAGGCAAGGGATTTCAAGCACAAGTCAAGAAGCCAAGAGAACTTCTCAAAGGATAAGAAAAGTTCTGAGGGACAAGTTCAGTGTTTCAAATGTCGAGGCTACGGCCACATAGCAACTGAATGTCCCAACAAGAATCCGGCTAAGAAGAAAGCGATGCAAGCAGTCACTTGGGATGACAACTCCACGTCAAATGAGTCATCGTCAAGTGATGAAGAAGACAACGCGACAGCTTTCCACGCGTCCACCAAACCTTCATCCTTCATGTGCTTAATGGCAAGTACATCCGACTCACTGTCCAACTCCACTGTGGAAAAGATTGCAACGGACGATGAGTCAGATAATTCGGAAGGTGAAGATTTTGTTTTAGCCTACCATCAACTTCTGAGGGATTCAAAGAAACTGGCTAAACAAAACAAGGGGTTGAAAGAGAGATTACTGGAACTTGAAGTTGAATTAAAAAGAGTAACCTCTATCTCAACCGATCTTGAAGTGGAAAGGGACAATCTGGTTAAGACAAATGTTTCCCTTCAAGAGTCCAATGAGCATTTCGAGAAGAGTTATGTAGACATGGTGAACAAAGCGAACTACTTCTTGAAGCTCTACGGCGAGGCCCGACAGGAAAAATCTGAAATGACAGAGACCATACGCCAACTAAAGGATGACTTACAGAGATTTACTTCTGGAAGGAGTAAGTTGGACAGACTCCTTGGTCTCGGTCAAAGAAACAAGTTCGGCCTCGGATACACTCAAACTGGAGACATTCCAAGTTCGAGTGGTACGGTATTTGTGCCTTCGTCGGTATCTCCTCCTCCGACACCGGTGTTCACGCCAAGCAACGACAACGAACCTACTACATCATCTTCGGAATCGACAAGAACCAAGGTATGTTTTCGTTGTGGCATTTCAGGGCACATCAGAAGAAACTGCAAGACTGGAGCCAAATGCACACCTCAAGAACATCTTGCAGCAACTACCAAAAGGGCTATTCCTCGAAAACCACTCCAACCAAATTGACGGAAAAGAGCCTTGGTAGTACATCGCTCAAGACGACATCTTCAAGGAGCAGCAATTCTTCAAGCAAGACGCCCTCACCTAGGAAATCAACTCCACGAGCACTACAGTCGCATACCAAAAAGGTTTGGGTGCGCAAAGGTGAGATCTTTCCCTGTCTTGCTACCACTGTTTCCTTACATGCATATGATAGTTCGTCTTGGTATTTGGATAGCGGGTGTTCCCGACATATGACCGGCGATAAAAACTGTTTTCAAACTTTTGAGAAAAACTCCGGAGGACTTGTTGTTTTCGGAGATGGCCGGTCTTCCAAAATTGTTGGAAAGGGAACAGTAGCTATTCCAGATGGCCCGGTTCTAGATAATGTATTATTTGTTCATGGCCTAAAGACTAACCTCATAAGCATAAGTCAACTGTGTGATAGTGGTTATTCAGTTAATTTTTCATCTGATAAATGCACTGTAACTGACTTGAACCATGCTTTCTTTTTAAGGGGGTTAGATCAGAAAATAATTGTTATGTAGTTCCTTCTAAAAATTCTGAAAAATGTAACCTAGCAACTTTGAAAAATGAAACACTTTGGCATGAAAGGCTAGGTCACATAAACTTTAAGGAACTGGCTAGAATTTCAAATAAAGATGTGGTCAAAGGGGTTCCAAAACTTTCTTTTGAACAAAACCTTGTGTGTGGCGGTTGCCAAAAGGAAAACAGTCAAGGACTGCACACAAGAATTGAACCACATAGGTACAAAACGGCCTTTGGAACTTCTTCTGCATATGACTTATGTATGGGGCCAACTCCGTCAACCATCTCTTGGAGGTTCGTCAAGCTTCATTGATGTGCAGAATCATCTCATGTACCTCCGCCTACTCCTCTACCTCAGACATTACGCATCTCCAAGGATCACCCTGAGTCGAACATAATTGGAGATCCGCAAGAAGGAGTTAGAACACGGAGACAATTGGTTTGCGGATTTGCATGCTATGTATCTCAAATCGAACCAAAGAATATTGATGAAGCTCTCCAAGATGATTATTGGATTAAAGCAATGCAGGAAGAGCTTCATCAATTCGAGCGAAACAAAGTCTGGGAACTGACAAAGCCTCCGAAGCAACACAATGTGATAGGTACCAAATGGATCTTCAAGAACAAGAAAAACGAAGAAGGTACTATCATCCGGAACAAAGCAAGGTTAGTTGCTCAAGGCTATTCTCAAGTAGAAGGTATAGACTTTGATGAAACCTTCGCCCCAGTAGCTAGACTCGAGTCCATTCGTATACTGTTTGCTATTGCTTGTCATTTTAAAATCAAATTATTTCAAATGGACGTTAAGAGCGCCTTTTTAAATGGATTTTTAAATGAGGAAGTTTATGTAGCTCAACCGAAAGGTTTTGTGGATCATAAACTACCTAACCATGTTTTTCGACTGAAAAAGGCTCTTTACGGTCTGAAACAAGCACCGCGAGCATGGTACGAAAGGTTGACAAAGCACCTTTTGGAAAAGGGCTACACTCGAGGGGGAGCTGACAGGACTCTCTTTGTGAAGCATTATCAAAATGATTTCATAGTTGCTCAAATTTATGTTGATGACATTGTTTTTGGAGCAACAAGAGATAATGATGCTTCTAAATTCGCGGAGACCATGGAAAGCGAATTTGAGATGTCCATGATGGGCGAGTTGAATTACTTTCTTGGATTACAAGTTAAGCAGAACGATGAAGGAATTCACTTGTGTCAATCCAAGTATGCACTGGAGTTGGTCAAAAAGTTTGACCTTGAAAATTCGAAAGATTTTCCAACTCCAATGGGAACTAGCCATAAGGGACTTGGAAGTGAATCACAATGTGAGAATGTAGACGAGAAACTGTACCGGAGTATGATTGGAAGTCTACTATATCTCACGGCTAGTCGCCCGGATATATCCTTCAGTGTGGGGATTTGTGCGAGATATCAATCAGCACCGAAGGAGGTTCACCTGAAAGCGGTGAAACGGATCATCCGGTATATCAAAGGTACAATCAGTTTCGGAATTTGGTATCCCATGGGAACGACTTTGGATATTGTTGGATACTCAGATGCCGACTGGGCTGGTTCTGTGGATGACCGAAAAAGCACGAGTGGTGCATGCTTCTATCTAGGCCACTGCCTTGTTGCATGGCACAGTAAGAAACAGAACTGCATAGCACTCTCGACTGCCGAAGCGGAGTACATTTCTGCAGGAAGTTGCTCAACCCAATTGATTTGGATGAAGAGCGTGTTGAGTGATTTCCGAATTTCAACATCTTCGGTAACCATTTTATGTGACAACACTAGTGCCATTAACATTTCTAAAAACCCTGTGTTGCACTCTAGAACAAAACATATTGAACTTAGATATCATTTTCTTAGAGAGCTAGTTGAATCAAACATTCTTCAACTGTCATATATTTCAACTGAAGATCAATTAGCTGACATCTTGACAAAACCTTTGGATCAAAAACGTTTTATTCACTTGCGTAAAGCAATTGGCATGCTTTCCTTGAAATAACCTCTTTTGAAACTTTTGCTTAGATTAGGTTTTGTTTTTGTTCTTTGTATTTGTTTTGTTCTTTATCTATGTTTTGTACATAGCACACTAATTGAGCACATTTCATAATTGACTTTACTTGCACCTTGACATGCATTTAGAAATTTATTATGTCCTTGATGTCATAATATCTCAATGTTGCAATGATCATTTACGTTATTTAAACCATCTTCTAAGTGATCAAAGTCAATTTCTCTCTCAATGATCTCTTGGTATAGTCATTATCATATTTGATTGCTTAGTTGAGTATGAATTCGAGATCAGTGGGTTGGTTGAATACCTTATATATTAAATAATTGATAGCCAATTGAGGGGGAGTCAATGAAATCTGAAATGCTCAAAAGATGTGGAAAGAGTTACATCCCAGTGAGGAGTGTGAAAACTACCACCACATGGAGAAAATGAAAGAAAAAGAAACTCCATGAATGAAAAGCAAACTTTTTGTTTTGAAAATTGTTGATGAAACTCATATTGAAATACTTGACTCAGTCGTATTTCATGGTTGGTATAAGGTGGGATTTTTAGTAAAAGATGCTCAAAGAGCCACTCCTTCAACAGATTGTCTAGATATATTATTTAACTTATCTGGGATTTCAAACATCTATTGATCTTGGTACTTCATTTTCTTTACTGAAATTGATGATTTGATAAAGACATTACACATAAGATCAGGATAGATGTAATTGAGTTTGTTCAACTTTAAGTGTTTTAACTTTCGTAAATCTTCGTTTCATTTTTGGATATTTTTGATAGATTTTGCATAATCTATTTCTTGTTGTATGGAACGATGCTATTTGTTTAAAGTTGACATGATAAAATGCTTACATACTTTTTCTGGAGTTTATTGTATTTTTTTAACTTTTCTGGAGAAAAAGGTGTAGGCGATCCGGATCGTGGCAAAGTGATCCGGACCCCGAACGCAGGATTCTCTCCCTGCGTATAGCCGATCCGGATCGTGGCAAGTGATCGGATCCCGAATGCAGGATTTTCCCTGTATGTGGCCGATCCGGATCTCATTCACGACCGATCCGGATCGCGGCTAGGGCTTCTTATAGAAACCTTCAGATTCAAGATTTCTTTACCAAAATTCTGATTTCCAAGCTTCTAGAGTTTCTCTTTCTAGATCTCTTGCTTCCTAGTGCTTCAAAACTCAAGCTTCTTCGGATTCAAGTAAGTTTTCATGATCAAAACTCGGTTTTTCACAGTTTTTAGGTTTTTTCATCAAACGCGAGCAGAAAAGATGGATTTTCTTCGTTTGTGAACGGTTTTTGATCAAACTTCTTTTGAAATAAGAACTCTGGATCTATTAGTTTTGCTTTTATGCTGGGTTTTTGCATGATTAACGAGTTTTTAGCCTTCGATTTCTAAAAATTCGGTTTTAGGGCATAAAAGAGGAATTTGTGTAAAACATGAAATTGATCTATTTTTAACATTCTTTTTGGAAAACTAATTTGATTCTTAGCTTCTCTATATGATTATGATTGTCTAGGTACAATGTGTTAAGATTTTTCAAAATTGACAATTTTTCATATGTTCTTGAGTTGGTTTTCACAGGACAATCTCTTTCTCTCCTGGTTGGTACTGTTACTTATCTCGATGGTGCTCACTAGACCAACCAATAAGTTGAAGAGGGCTAAGAAAGTTCAAAGAAAAGGAGAGGTTGAAATTATCAGTGATACTGAACTTGAGAAAACCCAGATGAAGTACACTGGGACATGTTAACGGATGACGATGATGATGACGAGTTTGTGCCTGCTGACTCGAAGCAAAAAGGAAAAGCACCAGTGAACTCTGGGAAGGCTCCTATGCCTGCCCCAACTATTTCTCTAAAACGTAAGCGGCTCGCTCGACGTTTTGGACGGAGAAAGGAGACCGATGTTGAACCACCAATAGCTCCGGACTCTCCGCCACGAGATGAAGAAGTGTTTGTTAACAATGACCGGCTTAGAGCATTTGCACATCGCGAGTGCATTGGCGAAAGACACGTGAACATTGAAGCTCTACGAAGTCACTCTCCTGAATTTGGTACTTTGATTGATGAAGCAAATCTCATTCAAGTATGTCGCTTCCCGGAAACTCTCGGATACTGCCTGCACCATGTGAGGACCTTCTATACCAACGCACGGCATCTTCGCGAATTTGAGAACGGTCCGATGGAATTCTATACGAATATCCAAGGAACGAGAATTAAAATCACCCCACAGTTGATTGGTGAGGTTTTGGGAATGGAAGCAAGCGGAAGAGGAGCTCACTATCTGAAAGGAGTGGATTTGACAAATACTTTATGGTGTAAAGTTATTGAGGGGATTTGTCTCGAGGGAACTCAATCAACGAACAAATCAGTTCGATCCAAAGAACTTCGTCTGGAATATCGCTTCCTGAACTTCATCACTTGCTACAATATACTTCCAAACATGCAGACGAAGGTTGTGAGATGGGAACGGTTGTTGTTCTTATATCTCATAGGACACCCGTCAGAAGCAAGGGCATTGAATGTCAACATACCATACATCATCTGGAACAGAATGACACGATATGTTGAGCATCCTCATCCTACCGAAAGAATTCCTTTTCCATTGATCATAATGAGGATCTTACAGAAATTTCAAGTTGACATCACCTCGGCGACGTATCATCAATGTTTGAACATGATAGACGAGTCCACAATTGTCAAATCTCTTCACAAGCTGCCTCATGTCACTCAAGCTTCTGCATTTGGAAAGAAGCCTGACACGGATGCATCACCATCTCATCAAGCACCTGGCACAGATGATGAAGCATCATTGACTTCAATTTTCAAGTTGCAGCAACGACTATCCGTTCAGCAGGAACGAATGTTGAAGGAACAACAAAGGGTTGCGAATGAACTGGAGCTAACCACAGCAGCTCACATCACCATCACGAAGAAAATAAACTCAATGGACAAGCGGATGCGAAAGATTATGTCCAAGATTGGTTGCATGAGTTCAGACTTTTCAGATTCTGATAACTAACTTTGTCTTTTTGTGCAGGATTTATTTCTCGATAACTGAATTTGGATTAGTTTAGTTGATTCTTTTAGTCTAGTTTAACTCTCAGTTTGTGCATATTCTTAGGTTAATTCTCTTTTTGTGCATATTGTTAGAAACTTATGAACTTTTTGTTTACTCTCCTTACATATTGTAGCTCATGCTACATTTTGGCTTTATTTGTGACAAAAAGGGGGAGAGAATGAGAGTGAGAGTTGAAGAGTTATAAACTCTGAACAATGAAAAACAATGAACTCTGAACAATGACTGTGAATGAATCAAGGAATGAATCAAGGTAAGTATGAATCTCAACTCAACTTGGGTTTTCCTTTTGTGGAATGTGACATGCTGATACTAACTATTTGACTAACTATTTGGGCATGTAATATGACTAACAAGTTGATGTTGGACTAACATACTTTGACATTTGGTTTTCAATTGCTTAGAAGATATGTTGGTTTTAACTATGTTCTTTCACATATCTGATTCTTTCAAATGTCATGATGAGATCAAACTCTAATTCTGCATTTGGTTTTCAATGTTTCAATTCTTGAGGTATCTAACGATTTTGTTTGTCAAGAATGTTTTCTGTGTGCAGAAGTTACAGATGTCTAAGTCTAGAGTCTGTTCTAGGAGTTTGTCTCATGTTTTTATTTTTCATGGAACTCTTTTGTAAATTTTTGTTGTATGGTGATAGCAACAAAAATATCCTTTTTGAATTTTCTTTGTGGATCTGTGTTTTGTCACGAAACCGCCAAAGGGGGAGATTGTTACGGAATTTGAGTTGGCGTATTTCGTGAATAGTTCAAGTCTTGAAGATTGAAGATGAAGAAACTCTGGATCAACTACCTCAATCTCAAGAAAGAAGAATTCAAAAGGATCAGGTACGTTAAATTAAATAATTTGTGATGATCCGAATACTTCTTATAGTGTAGAAACACCCGGAAGAGGTTTTAACTGCATATTCATCAAAAACTGGACATGGGACATGTTCAGGATCCGGATCATGTCGTTTCGATCCGGATCCCGAAGGGTGCTCGTTCATACACTAGTTCAATCCGGATCATGGCATTTGATGATCCGGATCCCGAACATGAGTTTTACCTGTTGGCTTGAACGATCCGGATCGTGGAATCTCAATCCGGATCCCGAACACATTGTTCTGGTAAAACTGTATGAACGATCCGGATCGTAGATTATGATCCGGATCCCGAACAGGCGGTTTTCTGGAAATTGCTCTCTACGCGTAAGCGATCCGGATCGTGACTTGCGCAGTCCGGATCGTCGTCCGTAAAACTTTCCAGAAAAGTTTGTTTTTGATCCGAATATTCTTCCTAGGGTTTCTAACCTATAAATAGCCCTTCCTTTTCATTTCTAGGGCATCCACACATCGGAAAAAGAGCCGTCATTTTCAAATATCATTTTATACGGCCTTAGATCCACATATAGAGAAGAACGGAAATCATTAGATCTATTTAATGGTTCTTCATCTATATTGATTAGTTTGATTCTAGGATTTTCATACTCATATCTTGAGTTGAATCAAACTAATGAATACTTAGATGGTATTTCCGATCTACTCTTGATCTAAGTATTCGGCGGATCATCACCACCCAAACAAACAACGATTTACCCCAAATCGGCGCGTGGACTCGCGTGGCCTTGTGGATTCAAGGTGTTATCGCTCTCGTGGATTCGGAGCGAGGTGCGTTCGTGGATTCGAAGCGTGCCATTGGGTGAAGACCGTGGATTCGGTCGGACGTCGTGGACTCGACGTTGGACGCTGTGGATTCAGCGTTGGCGGCGCAGATCGTGGATTCGAGAAGCGTCGTGGAGCGAGCGGAGAAGATCGACTAGGGGCGTATGGTAAAAGGTTGAGTCGTCTGTGAGTACGTTATATCACCTTGTACGTGTGTTAACTCTAGTGGATTTCGCCGTGTTATCGGTCCCGTGGTTTTTTACTCCGGTTTGGAGTTTTCCACGTAAAAATCTTGTGTGTTCTTTTATTTTTCCGCATTGGGTTTTATCGCACAATGATTTTTGAGTGTTTATTGTTTACACCTATTCACCCCCCTCTAGGTGTTTTTTTCCCCTATTAGATCCTTATTAACCTAAACCCAACCCGCCGGTTTAATGATCATCGCGGCGAGAGACTGGATTGGCGGTTCGCCCCTCCGACAACAGCAGGGTTGTTTGGGTATACGGGCGACGAGGACGGTGATCGCTGTGACCAGCCGGACGTCGAAAGGGTGGGTACTCGGTCCGGGGTTTTCGGGGATGGACTTGTTCTATTAGGAATAACATGTCGGGGCAAGGTGCAGGTAATTGAGATTTACGTTTATCTGACTAACCCTGTTGCAATTACTTTACTCATTTATCGATACGTATGCTCTTGTTTTGCTACACGCACACCGGCGGATTGGCCTCCGCCAGGGTGTGCTTTTCCGGAAAAGTGGTACGTTGACCCGTGTACCCACGCGACGGTGGCGTTAGGAATGGGGCCCTCATAGGTGGGGGGTGTGAGCGGTGATGCCGAGGCAGGTGCTTGGCGGCCGAGGCGGTGCTCGGCGGGGGACACCGGGGATAGGGCTCGGTGCGGTGAGCGGGGTAGGTGCCCGATTTGGTTTGGTGCAGGGTGGGGTCGATATTGGACTGTATTGAGGAGACGGTTACTTTGGTCATTATGGTTTGCTATGTTTTAGCTCTTCTGCCTATTATGTTATTTCTAGTCACTGACTACCCACTCCGTGACAGGTTCGTCCAGGGGCGAGTGCTAGGGCACCGGTGAGGTCGCGAGGGCGCTGTTCTGACTTTGAGGCTTCGGACACAGTGACTCTCCTTCCCTTTTTCCTTTATTACTTCTGCTAGTTAGTTGTGGATTGCGACACCCCCGTGGGGTCGAAGTGGATGTATTCTTTTTCACTCATGCGAATATACTGTCACTCCTTTCCTTGCTTGGCCGTTTAAAACCATGAAAAGAAAACCGTTTGCGAAAACCGTTTTAAAAACTGTGGGTGTCGTGTGGGCACCGGATTTAAAAACCTTGTGGGATTTATGTGGTTTCGAAATAGTTTTCAAAAATAATGGCGTCGTGTGGGCGCCGCTTCCAAAACCTTGCGATTATTTATCCTTTCAAATCAGTCGGCCCTTTTCCTTGTATAGAAGTTGTTGGATTGTTTGGAATGCAAGTTGTATGAGTTTGTACCTCAATTAGTGTGGTTAATGCTTGAGATGAACGTATGATGTAATCAGGACGCCGTGCATATACAAAGGAGACTCTGCCCGCGCGTAGAGTGAATTTGTATATGCGGCGGGTCTGGGCACGCGTCGGGGAGTAATGATGTTCAAAAAAAAAAAAAAAAAAAAAAATTATATACAGATTTGGGAGCATCGGTGGCTCTTCTTCCGCGCATTTAAACCCCCGGGGCGTGACAGATTAAGATGGTATCAGAGCCTGAACTTTAACCACAATAGTCGGGGTCTAACATCCACGGGGCGCAATACACTAACTACTGATTAATAAAGCGAACTTGGGGTAGACCAGTAGATCGTGAGTGTGCGAGGGAAAAAGGGGGATTTATTTTCGGTGCGTCTGTAGGTCGTGGTGCTAGACCAGTTAGGTCTAGGGTTGACTTGGCTTCTTTGTATATAGCGAATAATGGCCCGAAATGGGTTATTAGCGGAGAACGCAGGGGCAGAAAGTACGGTGCCAATAGCGGCGAAGTATCAGTTGCTCCGACAACAACTACAAGAGGTGGCCGGGCAGCTAGCAACCCTTATGGAACATGCGGCAGTGGGCGCAACGGTCGACAACACCAATGGGGGTCGCCCAGGCTCCTTTGCCCGGACCAACCGCACCAGTGACGGGACCGCCGGTGGCGGTCAGCGAGACTACGGTTGCCCCTTCTCCGACAACGGTGACCGAGATACCGTCGGTTCGTCCGACGACGCCTTCAGTAGCACTAGCACCAGCAACTTCGGGACTTACGCCGGGAGCCACCGTTGGAGCCCCCTTGGGAGAGACCGTGGTGACACCTATCCCCAGAATGACCGCCGATGCTGCGGGGGGGAAGCCCTTATCCGGCAAACCGAATGGGATGGATGGGCGGTCTGTAGCTCTGGGTCGAGTTCCTGTGTTCTGCACAAGAGGGTCGGTTAGGTTGTCCTACGGGTGGGTGAGCGCGTGTTCCCTCGTGTGCGCTTGGGAAACCTAGGCAACCTCTTTAGACAGGTCTTTCTCACTGGTTTCGTTGCATGTTTTCTTTTCGACCGGATAGGTTTCGGATGGATAGTCGATTGTACTTGGAGGCCGCTGTTTCAGTAGGCTTCGAGCTTAGAAGTTTCCTAGTGGGGGTATCGCTGTTTGATTTGGAGTTTTGCCGCTCGATTCGATGCCGGTGCTTGGAGGGGCAACGGATTGGGACCGAGCGTTAGTGGTTAATCAGAGTGTCGCACCCCGTCGATGCCAGGACGGGGGTAGGACCTGACCTTGTGAGTTTTGTCGCCAGCTTCCCGTGGCCGAGGCATGACCATGAGGCTTAGTTACGAGTGTTTTTGGGTCGTTGATCTTGTGAGGCAGGTGTGGGTCATAGGGATCTGTCGACTGCTTGGGGCTTTGGCACTGATCACTTTCGGCTAGGATGCCTTGTACGCAGCCCTTTGGGTGGGGTAGACCTTGTGGTAGGCCTTAGAGCTGAAGCCTAACCTTAGTTCTGACCGTCGCCCCGGTCGGACGGACCGTCGGGGCGGGTAATCCGGGACGGTGGATATGCTCCGAGCTTGTGACTCGTGTTGATGACGGGTGGAGGTGGCCCGTGTTGGTGACGGGTGGGAGCGGTCCGTGTTGGTGACGGATGAGTTCGTTGCTCTCGGGGGAGAGTTTCTGGTAGTTAGTAACCCAGCCTGCTTAGCTGGCACCTCTCGGAGCCTCGTGAGGGTGTTAGTGTGATCTTTCCCTTGTTGTCAGGTTGGTTGTGTGGGGCTTATAGGGGCTCTTCGGTGCGGGTTGGGAGGTATGACTCGGGTGCCTCGACGCATTGCGAGAGGTCACCCTCTCTTTCGAGCTTCTACCAGGCACAACTAAGAGACATTCTAGACAAGGAGTTCATCAAGCCGAGGGTGTCGCCTTGGGGGCGCACCCGTCCTCTTCGTGCGAAAGGAGGACGGAAGCCTACGCCTGCACATCGACTACATGGAGATGAACAAGGTTACAGTGAAGGACAAGCCCAGGATCGATGACCTCTTCAATCAACCGAGAGGAGCACTTGCGGGTTACTCTCGGGAACCTCAGGGACCAGAAGCTGTTTGCTAAGTTTAAGAAATGTGAGTTCTGACTTCTCTAAGTGGGCTCTTTGGGGCACATGGTGTCAGCAACGAGGATCGCAGGGAATGTGAGCGGAACTGCCTGACACACGATTCGAAACTAGCAGCAGTCGTCTTCGTTTCAAAGCGTTGGAGTCACCACCTTTTGGAGTTCTTCGTGATGTGTTTTCGGATCGCCAGAGCCTTAAGTGGTTCACATAGGAAGAGTTGCCTTGCGACAGAGGCGTTGGTTGCAGTTGCTGAAGGACTCGACTTATCCATTCAGCATCACCCCAGCAAAAGCAAGTGTAGGAGCGGATGTCTTGAGCGGGAAGGGTCAAATTGAGGAGGAATCGATAAGCGCGATTACTCAGCAGGGCCGGCACGGTCGCGCGACCCTTGTCCTTGATGGTCAAGCCAACCCTATTAGAGAAATCCTGAAAGGCCAGAGGACAGGCGCACAGAAACAGCTTGTTCGAGACAAATCCCCCGGACCACGTGAGCGACTTTTCGGCGAGTGCGAACGGCACGACACATTTTCGAGGGCGGAATTGCGTTCCCGAGCTGCCAGAGTTGAAGGAAGAGGTATTGTCCGAGGCACACTGCGCTCCCTATGCGGCGCATCCAGGTGACACGAAAATGTACAAGGACCTCAAGCAGAATCTTCGGTGGACTAAATCGAAGGGGGATGCAACACAGTTCACTGCCCGTTGTTTGGACGATTAACCAGTAAAGTTCGAACATCAGCGCCCGGCGGGGGAAAAACTACAATCTCTACCTGTACCAGAATGGGAATGGGAGCGAATCACCAAGGAATTCGTCACGGGTTTTCCGCATCACATCAAGCACACGATGTGGTTTGAGTTACAGTGGATCGATTGACGAAGTCGGCTCTTTCCCCACCCATCCATACGACGTGGACTAGAGACACTCGGCTTGTGTCAAACCTTTGGCAAAGTCTACAGCGAGCCCTAGGAACCAAGTTGCACTTCAGCTCAGCCTTTCACCCCCAAACGGATGGACAATCCGAGCGGGTGATTCAGATTCTCGAGGATATGCTCCGGGCTTGCGTACTAGATTTGGGAGACGGATGGTCGCGCCACCTACCCCTTGTAGAGTTTGCTTATAACAACAGCTACCAGGCGAGCATCCGGATGGCGCCGTACGAAGCATTGTACGGCAGACGCTGTAGATCCCCGATTGGTTGGGACGATCTGGGGGAGCGAAGGTTTTTGGGACCAGACTTGGTGGCGGAAACTGAGGAAAAAGTACGCCTCATCAGACGGCGGTTGGCGACCGCCCAGAGCCGGCAAAAGAGCTACGCAGATCGGAGGCGTCGCGATGTGGAATTCCAGGTAGGGGAGCATGTGTTGTCGCGGGTTTCGCCGTCAAAAAGGGGTGAAGCGGTTCGGGTTAAGGGGCAAGTTGAGCCCACGGTATGTGGGGCCGTTCGAGATTCTGGAGCACATCGGCCCGGTGGCCTACCGCCTCGCCCTACAGCCGAACCTTGATCGAGTTCACGATGTGTTCCACGTGCCCATGCTTCGGAAGTATCTCCCCGACCCATCGCGAGTGCTCGACGTCCCTGCAATTGAGCTTAAGAAAGACCTAAACTTCGAGGAAGTGCCGGTGCGGATCCTAGCACGAGAGGACAAAAAGCTACGAAGTCGGACAATTCCCTACGTGAAGGTGCTTTGGAGGATTCAAGGAGAACGTGAGGCAACTTGGGAACCAGAGTCAAAGATGAGGGAGTGCTACCCGGACCTCTTCGCCGCAGGTGAGGGTTAAGTTTCGAGGACGAAACTTGTTTTTAGCGGTGAGTGGTGTAAGACCTGGCCTTTCTTTGACTTTCCCCGTTACCCCTCTTCTCATGATGTCCGACTGAGGGTCTAATCTTGGTGTCTTTCCGAACAGTCCGTCGGGGCTCGCGGACAATTTTAGGCGGTAGAGTTCGCAAAATGGAGCACGGCAAAGCGAACGGATTCGGATTCGGATTTACGGATCTCCCGGAATGGGGGTCAAAGCGTTTGCCTTGAGCGGTGCATCGGAATCCGTGCTAAGTGGCTGGCACGCTTTTCGAGGCGATCGGACGGGATCCTGCTGTGATTGGACTTTTCATCTTTTTTTTTGTCTGTGGGTTACTTTATCTTTCGGGTGGCACCTCGGCCTTTCGGTTTTTCGTTTAGGGTCCTAATCTTATATCTTCGGTTGTTAAGGAGGGGAGGTTGAAATTCGAGAATTTTTGGGCTGATCGTCAGGGTTTGCGGGTATTTTTAGGTGGTAGAGCTCGCAAAACGGTGAATGGTGGCGCGATCGGATTTGAATTCCGACCCCGGGATCTCCCAGAAATAATTTTTGAAGTTTTAACATCAGTGTGGGCGCATCGAAAGTCGTGCAGGCGATCGGCGCGTTTTTCGGGGTAATCTGGACCCCTCGTTGCATCCCGATCGATTTTAGTTGTGTTTTGGGGATTTAGGTTTTCCCGTCTTTTTATTTGGGCGTTAAGTTTATTTGGGTGCGTGCGGGAGGGGAAAACCTAATTCCTTTTCCCTCTTCCCAAGAAATCGACGGAGGGAACCAAAACCGAGAAAGGAAAAATCACCCATCCTCTGCGGGATTGATCGAGCAAGGAGGCGAGGAGGGGACGATTATTTTTCTTACTCCTTCTCCAACGAATGAAGGTGAGTGGTTCCTTTTTTCTGGTTTTTCGTTTTGGGGGTTTTCCTTTTGTCGTTGTCATGGGCAATACGAGGTGTTGAACGGGAGGCCGCCGCCGCCGTCGTTAAACGGGAGGCCGCCGCCGCCGTTGTCGTGCCCACGGGGTCGTCGCCGCAGTCGCCGGGGTCGCGGGGTCGCAACCGGAGCCGAAAAAGGGGACCGTACTGTTCACTAGGGCAGATTTCAGGCCGCGGTCCACCGTGCTGGCATGCACCCGGCGCACGTGTCCGCGGCCCGGGACCGCGAACCCGGCGCAAGAAAACGGTGCGCCAGGCCGCGCGGTCCACCGGGCCGGCGTGCACCCGGCGCACGCCTCCGCGGCCTGGGACCGCAGACCCGGCGCACGGGTGGGTGCGCCAGGCCGCACGGTGCACGCCTTAGGCGTGCACCCGGTGCACGTCGCGCAGCGGGGGAGGCGATGCACCCGGTGCGCGCCTTCACCCGTGCGCGGCCCGGCCCAGCCGAGGCGGTCCACCGCCTGCAGCGTGCTCCCGGTCCGCGCCGCGGCCGCCTGCCGCCGTGGACCCGGTCCACGCCTGGACCCGTGCACCCGACAGCTGCCAAAGAGCCCGGAAGCTCCGTTTTTGGCCCGTTTCGCCCCGTTTTTGAGTGTTTTCGACCGCGACGATGTTTTTAATATTATTTTTCCTACTTCAGTTTTTCGGGCGCATGGTGGGCGTGTTTTAACTGGATTTCCACGCACACCCTTTTCTTCGCGTTCAAGGTGGGTACCCCTTAAGACGTCTTCTTGTATGTTTCCGTTCTTGCTATTTATATCTTGTAAGGGGTGATGTGGACCGCCGGGTTTAATGATCATCGCGGCGGGAGACTGGATGGGCGGTTCGCCCCTCCGAACAACAGCAGGGTTGTTTGGGGTATACGGGCGACGAGGACGGTGATCGCTGTGACCAGCCGGACGTCGAAAGGTGGGTACTCGGTCCGAGGGTTTCGGGGATGGACTTGTTCTATTAGGAATAACATGTCGGGGCAAGGTGCAAGGTAATTGAGATTTACGTTTATCTGACTAACCCTGTTGCATTACTTTACTCATTTATCGATACGTATGCTCTTGTTTTGCTACACGCACACCGGCGGATTGGCCTCCGCCAGGGTGTGCTTTTCCGGAAAAGTGGTACGTTGACCCGTGTACCCCACGCGACGGTGGCGTTAGGAATGGGGGCCCTCGCAGGTGGGGGGTGTGAGCGGTGATGCCGAGGCAGGTGCTTGGCGGCCGAGGCGGGTGCTCGGCGGGGGACACCGGGATAGGGGCTCGGTGCGGTGAGCGGGGTAGGTGCCCGATTTGGTTTGGTGCAGGGTGGGGTCGATATTGGACTGTATTGAGGAGGACGGTTACTTTGGTCATTATGGTTTGCTATATTTTAGCTCTTCTGCCTATTATGTTATTTCTAGTCACTGACTACCCACTCCGTGACAGGTTCGTCCAGGGGCGAGTGCTAGGGCACCGGTGAGGCCGCGAGGGCGCTGTTCTGACTTTGAGCGTCTTCGGACACAGTGACTCTCCTTTCCCTTTTTCCTTTATTACTTCTGCTAGTTAGTTGTGGATTGCGACACCCCCGTGGGGTCGAAGTGGATGTATTCTTTTTCACTCATGCGAATATACTGTCACTCCTTTCCTTGCTTGGCCGTTTAAAACCATGAAAAGAAAACCGTTTGCGAAAACCGTTTTAAAAACTGTGGGTGTCGTGTGGGCACCGGATTTAAAAACCTTGTGGGATTTATGTGGTTTCGAAATAGTTTTCAAAAATAATGGCGTCGTGTGGGCGCCGCTTCCAAAACCTTGCGATTATTTATCCTTTCAAATCAGTCGGCCCTTTTCCTTGTATAGAAGTTGTTGGATTGTTTGGAATGCAAGTTGTATGAGTTTGTACCTCAATTAGTGTGGTTAATGCTTGAGATGAACGTATGATGTAATCAGGACGCCGTGCATATACAAAGGAGACTCTGCCCGCGCGTAGAGTGAATTTGTATATGCGGCGGGTCTGGGCACGCGTCGGGGAGTAATGATGTTCAAAAAAAAAAAAAAAAAAAAAAAATTATATACAGATTTGGGAGCATCGGTGGCTCTTCTTCCGCGCATTTAAACCCCCGGGGCGTGACAGCCGGCCAATCCGGGGCTGCCACGTGGCCCCCCCCCCCCCCCCCCCCCCGCGCTGGTCCACAGCTCCCCCCATGCACCTAAATGCGCGGTAAACTTTCGGGTGTCCGTTATTGGTCATCCGGACTAAGAAAAATATAACCAAATAGTTGTTTTTCAACGTTTTTCCGTGCTGAATCCAAATCCGACCTCCATTTAGCGAGAAACCACTTCTAAATTCCTTGCTGAGTCCATTTAACGCGTCTGTTTGATGCGTCACGGACCCGGTACACCAATAATAAGTGTTTCTCGCCACGGACCATGGGGGCAAGCTACACGAGGATCTGGGCCATCACACCACCACTGTGGTCGGCCGAGGCCAATTGATAACCTAAACTATTTTCTTGGGATCCACCGCGATTTCCGAGGTTGTGACTATATGCCCAAAGAATGATGCCTCGCAAAGCCTAAATTAATAATTTTTTTGAGCTTTGAGAAAAGTCCATTATCCTATAGATTCTGAAAACCAGCCGGGAGTGACCCTCGTGTTTGTTGTCACTCCTCGAATACATCAGGATGTCATCGATGAAGACGACAACAAACCAATCCATGCTAAGCCTTCCGCTTGGGACAAAAAGGTCCAAAGCTGTCACGACCTATTGAGCTTAATGTTCAACCCGCTCAACTTTGTCATTCTTGTACACTTGACTTGACACCTCTCCTCGCACATCGTCACCAGGTAATAAGGGCTACTCATGGCAACCTGCGACCATACCCACCAATGATGCCCAACATCTATCTCAACGAGACCCTATCGCTCTCGTCCCTAAGGAAACTTAGCAGTCGATGTTTCCGAGCTACACTTAGTACCTTAGTACCTATTATGATAAGACCCTAACGTGTCTGTCACCCAAAAGACAGAATGGCGAAAGTGTCAATTGAATGAATTCTTAACTATTCCACCCCTGATCTTCGGGATCATACATGTTTTAATCCACATAAGCTTTCATGTGCCGCATCACATGCATCTACAATCAGGTTTAGACTTCTTACGATAGTTCAAAAACTGAGTCCGTCCCACCTATGCAACCATCCTGTTGCGCAAAGCACCCAACTAGGCTTGTTTACGACCAGGTCAGAAAAAGGACAAGCAACGATTGCAGCGACGATAAGTCTGTCGTGCAATACCACTTAGGAATCACCCAAGGTTCACTACGTGAACGAGAACGATCACACGCTAACCTTCCTGCAAGAATATGAGGACTCGAATTCCCACATAAGGATTACTGTTACATCAGCAGCTTATGGAGGCCTATGTGGTGTATTGGAGGTGTTTGTGCGCGTATTGGACACAAGTGATGGACTCAATGCGTAAAATGGATCACGAGTCTATTCGAACCCCATCCGTCAAATTTTAGAAGTGGTTTCATGTGAAACGGACATTAGAATTGGATTCAGTGCGGAAAAACGATAGAAATCGACTGCTTGGTTGTATTTTTTTGAGTCCGGACGCCCGAAAATGGACACCCGAAAGATTTCAGTGTTTTCGGGTGCACGGTGGACCAGTGGACCGAGGAAAGTGCCACGTGACGGCTTCTTGTTGGGGTCGTATGCCACGTGGCGGAGCGGGGGTCGCGGCGTAGTAGGCTCGGCCCACGGGAGCAGGCACGTAGGCAGGCGCGCTGGCAGCGCGGCGCGTTGGAGACCGGTGTGCCACGTGGAGGTTTCCCGTTGGCTTGCTCTGGACAGGTGGCGGCAGCAGGATGGTTGGTGCAGTGGTCGTGCCACGGAGGTACAGGAGGGGCACCTCGGGCTGCGTGCCAGGCAGGGTGGCAGGCGGTTGGCGCAGGCGCACATGGGCGCGGCGACCGAGCTGTTGACGCGCGGGTTCCCGCGCGTGGGCGCGCCACGTGTCAGCGACCGAGCGGGCCACGCGGCGCAACGCGGGTGGCGGGTTCGGCTGTCGACTGTTCGGGGGTGACGTGGCACAATCAGGCGAATCCGGGCTCTGGATGGACGGCTGGATAGAGTGTTACTGTTGGCGCCCGAAAATTTCCGGCGCCCGAAAAATGTCCCTCAATGTGTATTTTTCGTCCGGATTTCAGCCAAAAAATAGGCATTGGGGGCCATGTGTGCGAGATTTTTGGCAGTTTTGGGAGTCCCCCTTCAACAGAGCACTTCACCATCTTTTTCTCCACCCTTTGATGGATCTCGGGAATTTTTGGAGGCCGCGGCATCGGCGTTTTCTACGACGCGGCGCACTTCGACGCTCCTTCATTTTTTGGCTTCTTCAGTCGCTTTTCAGTGCGCGAGGCCCCCTGAGCTACCCCAATGAAATTTTGAGCCGACTTTCACGGCAGCGCGTTCACGAGAGGTACGCCTTCGATTTTCGTGTTGATCACTTCTCTCCGTTTCGAGTTTTTGGTGGTGTTCTCGATGTACCTTTTGACCCCTTGTATTGCTGCGAGGTATTAGGACAGCGGTGGAGTAATGTTAGGATTTCTCAGCCTACGGGCATCGAATCGGGGCGTATGAGGACTCGATCGGCATCTACACTTCGAGAGGAACGCGCCCGTATTTTTATTGGAATTTTTGGAGGACTCTTCAAAGGTTATAATTAAGCTTCTTTGGGACTAATTTTTCTGCAGGCTTGTGTTCGTGAGGAAGTTGGCTTACCTTGTTGTTCTAATTGTTTCTTGGCCTACAAATGTCAAAACGAGGTGTATAAATACTCGATTTGGATCTACTCATCGCGAGGATCGCAACCGTGATTTTTTTCGATTTTTCGGAGGACAGCACGCAGGTGAAAATCCCCTTTCTCTCTGCTGGATTATTAAAATAGCAAATGTTGTTTGGTGTGTGTTGGGTATTGATTAGTGTGTTGTGGTTGTGATGTTGGTTGGAGCAGAGGCTTGTGCGACTGAGTACCGAGGGTGCAGTTTCGGCGGATTTTGTTAGGGAGTGACTGCCTACTTCACCGACTTCAGCTTTTGCCTACGGAAAGCGATTCAGGTGGGTTGCTTTGTCCCCAGAACCGGTGGACGGTTCTCTAATTCTATATGTTAGAATGCATGCATGATTAAATGTACAACTAATGGGATTGAGATGTAATCATGGACAGTGGCCTAGGTCATGTGGATTGATGCTTACTTGATTATTGTACATGTTTTAGAGGATTGAGATCTAGCATATTGTTGATGGCTATGTTCATTTTATATTAGAGGAGATAGAGATCATGCTCGTTTACCCATTGGTATATTTATGCGAGATTGATTTATTATAGTAGCGATTTAATAGCATGCCATGTTAGCACGTAGCTCCTTATGAGATTTGATTATGTATCTATGTGCAGGTATTACCCTGAGGAGTTATTATGGATTATGGATCATGGATTATGGACAAGTGTAGTTCATTAGTGATTTTGGCATATGATTATACCTATGTGGAGCTACTATTTGTTATGTTATCTTTTATCTTCCTTGAGGACAAATACATGCTTGTATGGACATCTAGATATGCCATCTTTTACTGCTACACTATCATATTGGGACTTCACTTAGGAGAAACCATTTCTTGCTTCTTTTTTCCTTTTTAGTCAGTCTTGTGGTTCATATTGCTCAGGTTAGAGCGGGGGTTTGGGATAGTGTAGCCGGGATCTTGGAGTCATGGACAGGTTGTGCATGATTATGGGTTGTGGGTGTTACGACAACCGCGGATATTGGGCGGTTGACCGGATGTTGGTTATGACACTAGATTGTGGATGGTAGGGTATTGCGGCGACCACTGATATTGGGCGGTTGACCGGAGGTTACTTGTGCATCAGATTGGGGGAGTGGGGTTTTCTTTAGTGGATGGGTTTTCTCACTTCGATCAGAGTCACGATCCAGTCCTGCTATATCGTGATACTTGTGATAGAGATACTTTACTCGTGTGGGTCGCCCACCTCGAGTGCCACTCTGGAGTAGGCGTTTGACACATCGGCCAGCGAGTACCGGACCCCGAGTTCCGATTTGTGAGTGCCAATTTATTAGCATATACTTGAGACATTTGAGCAGGCAGTACTGGGTTCTATACCGGTTCATTTGATTGGGTTTATTCGGACAGATACTTTTACTATTGCACTCATGCCTGGGGGCTGAGTGGAGTCTAATAGCTGGGTTTAGACCAGTGCTAGTGTCGTTGGGAACCGTTGGGTTGACGGTGGTCCCGGGGTCGTTGTGAGTATTTCGACCATTGTGCGAGATGTTGAGGATCATGAGTCTATCCGTTCTGAGAGAGAGCGTGGATTTCGACTATAGCCTGCAGGTGCCACTATTCGATAGCGAGTTAGTCCGATTGGACACCCTACGTGGATACACTAGGGAGGCGCAGGCTTGACTCGACCAGATGTGGCAGTCAGCTCGATTGGGTCGATTGTGCACCTCGTGTGCGAATGGTTGCGTACCTTTCATTGGTTTTTCCCCATTTGAGCATTTAGATAAAGGCATGGTAGCTATAGAGCATCTCCAGCTTTCTTGTTCAGCTTTTACTGCTTCGTTATCTTATGCCTCTGGTAGACTTAGTGGGTGGACCGTCGGGCCTGGTGGCGGTACCCACTGAGAACTCCCTTTTTGGGAGTTTTTCCCCTCCTTTTTCTTTCCTTTCCTTTGTTTTGCAGAGTCTTAGCGGGTATTGCTGATTCTGCGGTTGTTGTTCAAGGCGAGGGAGTCGCGAGCTAGATCCCTACCCGTTTGTGGAGAGTAGCGGTACCCCTACAGTGGAGATTTGTAGTTGTCACGCCCCGGGGTCGAAACTGCGCCCCGGGCTCGCCAACAGATCCGCCGCCCATACGGGAAGCCCCGTATAGACGTAGCGACCAACCTGCAAAAGATCATCTACACTAACAGATATCAGAGCTGAAAAGTAAAAGCTAAAATGAAAATAATACAACTCCAATATAATACAACAAAGTCCTCACCAAATATACATAAGTCTCTCAAAAGCAGAAGAAAAGTACAACTCAATACCTCACTACATGGTCGCTCAACAAATAACTCACAAAAACTGGTAAGGGGTACATCTACTCTCTCTCAGAAGATGACTGAAAGGGATCTATCTTGCGACTCCCTTACCTCGGTCTGAAGGAGTAGGATCAGCAACTGGAGCAGCAGGAACCGGAGCAGAAGTCCCTGGGGAAAAGACACCACGACGGGTGTGAGAACTACATCCCACAGTAGTTCTCAGTGGGTGCCGCCAACAAGCCCGACGGTCTGCCCACTAAGTCTACTAGAGGCATAAAGTAACAAATGCAGTGCTGAAGGGAAAAGCTGGAAAAGTAAACTCTACAGCTACTATGCCTCTATCTAGATGCTCCTGGAGTGGAACAGAAAGAACATGGTGCAACAACTAACTCTCAACTCAGATCACCCAATCTAAACTGACTGCCTCCTCGGGTCCAGTCAAACCTGCGCCTACCTACTGCCGTTACATCCACGGAGGACCGGACTTACGTAGGACGTCCGTGACTGCCAAAACTGGCCCAGCCAGAGGGACAATGCATCGACAAGTCGCGATAGAAGTATCAGGCCCAACTCTGGAGTGGTACTCGAGGGGCGCGACCCCACCGAGTAAAGTATCCGCGCATCTCTGTCGAGCTCAAATGTGGCTCATGTAGGCTATAATCCAAATCCTCGATCAACAAGATCGGCTGAAACCAACAAAACACTGTCTCACTCACAGGCTGGAAAACTACACAGTCGAGACCCACTGTCACTCTGACGGCTCCCAAAGAACCCTGATCTACAGACTACTATCAGACTCCACTCGGTCCCCAGACACGAGTGTAAATGCATCCCACAACAACCCGACCTCTCGGCCCACTACCCGGGCGAGGAAAACTCTAAGTCCAGAATGAAATATAGAATAGTGGTGTGGGAATGTCTAGAGCAATAAAACCTAGCCCAAGCTGAAGTTTTCTACAGTCTGGCTGAACATGCTGCATATGGCGGGGGTGCTAGGTCAAGTTCCAAGATAACAATAATTAACAGGATGTAGGAAAATAATAAATCACATGATCATCTGAATACATCAGGAGCATCAATTTTCACAGACTAGCATTCTATCAATATACTATTCTAATCATGCAAATTCCTACACATATAGAATTAATGTGCAATCCGTAGATCTTGAAGACATGGCCACCCACCTGAAGAGCTGAACTGCCCGAATTCCCAGCTGAAAATACCAGGAAATCAATAACTCCAACTCCAACGGGTCCAGCAATATCCGCAAACCCTCCTGGGTACAACACAAGGCTAACAATTACACTTAATTCCCAAAAATTAACCAAGTACACACAATCTAAAAATCAGTCCCAAAGATGCAATTATTTCACCTGCTGAAAGAGCCTTGAAAATTCCGATAAAAATATCACTGTGATCGTCGCGTCGAGACCTTCGAAACGGGTACCTGCACGTCCAATTCTGAGCCCCGTAGGCCGAGTTACAAATTCCACAGTACAGGTGCGCCAAAACTCACAACCACACAACTGTAAACTCTTACACAGATAAAAGGGGAATAGTATACCTCCGGGAAGGTCTCGGAAAAATCCAAGAAAAATACGGTGATGATCCTCGCGACGAGTAGATGCAAAAAGTGTATAGGCTCGTCTCGATCCGACGCTCGAGTACGGAGATAAAATTCCGGCAAGGTTCAGGTGTCAAGAGAAAAATCCAGCAGCAATGGGGGTTAAAAATGTACCAGGAACCCCAAGAAGAATTCGGATACGAGGAAAGCGGTCCATACCAAAAACATAGGTCTACCTCTCGTGGATCCAACGCCGTGAAAACCGTCCAAAAATACAGTCGGGGTAGCTCTGTAGACCTCTCAGACTGAAGTGCGACAGTAATAGGCCTCCAACAGAAAATCGTCGCTCTGCGCTACGATGCCGAAGTCGTCGACGCCGCGGCCTCCAAAAATTCCGAGCTTCCTCCGCAAGATGCACAACAAGGTAAGCAACAACTTTGATGAAGGGCACTATGGCTAAAAAGCTCGAAAAAAGCCTCAAAATGAAGAGCAATGGGCCTATTTATAGGCCTCAACCCGGAAAATGCCAAAAAAATTTCTCATTGGGCTTTTGGGCCCGAATTCCGGGCGGCCGAAAGTTTCGGGCTGCTACAGTGTTGGGCCCGGCCCAACACTGTGCGTGCCCGAAACTCCCAGGTGATGCCACGTAGCCCACAAACAGGCGACAGCCGCGCGGGCCACCCCATTGCGGCCACGTGGCCCCACCCGGTCAAACAGGGTGGTTGGCGCCCGCCAATGAGCGGGCGCCACGTGTCCAACCCGGGGAATCCGCCGACTGGTCGCCGCCTCGCCGGTCGCGCGGTATGCCCCCCACGCGCGCACGCACCCCGAGGCGCCGGCCATCTCCCCCGTGCACCGCGCCCGATGCGCCCGCGAATCACAAGGCGACACGTGTCCCCTACACCCGATCCACGCATCCCACTTTGGGATTCCGTGGACCGCGCCGCGTGCACCGACCAACCGGAGGCTGCAACGCGTCCCCCGCCTTGGTCCATGCACCGCCGCGCTCGCCCGGTAGACCGCGCGCCTTGAGCCCGCCAATCAGGCGGTGCCACGTGTCCCTGCGCCGGGTCTATGCACCCAGCCGCGCTGCTCTGCGGACCGCACGCTGAAAACCGGCCAATGACAGGCCGCCACGTGGAATGCCGGCGGTCTACGACCCCTCCCATGCACCAAAAACCAATAAAAACTTCCGGGAGTCCGTTTGTGGGCATCCGGACTCAGAATCAAACAAGCAAATAGCCATTTTCAAGCGTTTTTTCATGCTGAATCCATTTCCAACCTTTGTTTGGCCTAAAACCTCTTCAAAATTTCGGCAAATGCAGCCGAAGCCAACACAGCTAAAGATACCTCACAGGGTCCATCTGTGGCATCCCTTTGATGCACTATGGGCCAGATACACCAACACTAGGTGTTCTAACAGTGGATTCACCAAAAAAAGGTTGCATGGGAACCAGGGCCACTACATTCTCCCCCACTAAAAGGAAGTTTCGTCCTTGAAACAAGAAAGCAAAACAAACGTACCTCAACCGGAAGTCTCGAACAGAAAGGGGTAGGTATCTCTCATCACTGTCTCTAGCTCCCAAGTAGCCTCTCGCTCCTCGTGATTGCTCCACAAGATCTTCACATACGGAATGGCCCGGTTGCGCAATTCCCTCACCTCACGAGCAAGAATTCGCAACGAGCGCTCCTCATATACCAAGTCCTCGCCGATCTCCAAAGAAGTGAAGTCAATCACGTGCGACGGGTCAAAAACATATCTCCTCAGAGCTGAGACGTGGAAAACATCGTGAACTCCGGCCAGGCGTGGAGGAAGAGCAACTCTGTAACCCACGGGGCCTACAATCTCAAGTACCTCAAAGGGTCCAATAAAGCGGGGACTGAGCTTCCCACGCACTCCAAATCTCCGGACCCCTTTCGAAGGCCAGACCTTCAAAAAGACATGGTCACCAATCTGAAACTCTAGGTCTCGCCGTCGAGTATCAGCGTAGCTCTTCTGACGACTCTGGGCTGTCTCAAGATGTCGGCGAACTAATCTGACTTTCTCCTCAGCATCCAAAAGTAAATCCGGTCCCAAAGTCCTCCTCTCACCCACGTCACTCCAATACAAAGGCGACCGACACTTGCGTCCATACAACGCTTCAAACGGAGCCATCTGAATGCTCGCCTGATAGCTGTTGTTGTACACAAACTCAACCAATGGTAAGTGTCGGTACCACCCCCCTCCAAAATCCATAACGCACGCTCTCAACATATCCTCGAGGGTCTGTATGGTGCGCTCGGACTGGCCATCAGTCTGTGGGTGGAAAGCAGTGCTAAACCTGAGCTGGGTCCCCAAGGCTGACTGTAGACTCCCCCAAAAGTGTGATACAAACCTCGGGTCCCTATCTGATATAATCGAGGCGGGTACACCGTGTAGCCTCACCACCTCATCCAAGTACAACTGTGCCAGACGCTCCAACGGCCAAGTCATCTGTACAGGCAAGAAATGTACAGACTTGGTGAGTCTATCCACAATAACCCAAACCGCGTCGGCTCCACTCTGCGCCCTCGGCAGTCCAGTGACGAAATCCATAGTAATGTGGTCCTACTTCCACTCGGGAATTGGAAGACTCTGCAACTTGCCAGCAGGAACCCGGTGCTCTGTCTTCACTTGCTTGCAAGTTAAACAGCGAGCCACAAATCTTCCAATGTCCCGCTTCATTCCGGACCACCAAAAATGTGCCTTGAGGTCCTTACACATCTTAGTACCACCAGGATGAATGGTATAAGGTGTATAATGGGCCTCTCTCAAAATTTGGTCTCTGATCTCAGGATCCGTAGGCACACACACTCGGTCCCTGTACCGCAGTACTCCCGAGCTATCCACTGTAAAATCTCCTATCTGATCTGCTTGAATCTGTGATCTGATCCTAGCCAAATGGGGGTCCTCACTCTGTGTCTCCCTAATCCTGTCCAACAGAGTGGGCTGCAAGACCATAGACAAAAGTCTAGCAGAGACCCAGGGGATACCACCTCAATCTGTAGCCGCCTCATCTGCTCAACAAGCGGTGCCTGTTGTGTGATCAACATGCTCAAACTCTGAACAGACCTCCGACTCAAAGCATCTGTGTCACGCCCCGGGGTTTTCATTTAGCGGAAATGGTTTACAATATTAAGCAATTTAGCGTGTAAAATTTTTTTGAAAAGGTCTTCCCCGGCGCGTGCCCAGACCCGCCGCATGCACAGGGTCACGCTGCACACGGACAGAGTCTCCCCTGTACATGCACGGCGTCGCAGCTAGTAAAAGGTCCAATCATAGCCAACAGATCAATCACAACAGTTTCAAGCATTCACACAAGTACCAAAATTGCATAAGACTCACGGCCGATCAATTAGAAAGCGTAAAACCACAGTTTTTTTTTGAAAACGACGCCCACTCAGCGTCTAGAGTTTTAAATCTGGTTTCGAAAACGACATAAAACCACAGGGTTTTGAAAACAGTGCCCACACGACACTTAGGTTTTGAAATTCCTTTTTCGAAATCCATAAATCCACAAGGTTTTGAAAACAGTTCCCACACGACACTTAGGTTTTGAAAACAGTTTTCGAAATTCTTTTAATTTTGTTTTTTTTTTTTTTCTTTTTTTTTCTAAAGCGGCCAACAGAAAGAGGAAAGAAAGTTTAACCAATAAGTAAACAGGGTTGCCGACATCCACACCGACCCCACGAGGGTATCGCGAACCACACATAAGTCTACAGTAATAAATGGAAAGCGACAATAAAGGAGGAAAGATAAATACTACGGGGTCTCCAAAGACCCGACGACTCCAGCCTCGGCCTCACCGTCGCCTATCACTCCCCCCGGAAGGATCCTGTCACAACGTGGGAAGTCAGCGACAATATATAATAGTAAGGAAAGCAGGAAAAAAAAAAGAAGTGCGCCCAACCGTAAACTATCCGGAGCAACCACTCCCCCAACACGGGGACAAGACCTCGCACACCTGCACAACCTAGTCCGGGCACCTACCCCGGCATCCAACCGAGCACCTACCTCGGTAAACCACGTCGAGCACCTACCCCGATGGGTCACACTGCTCGCACCTCGGCGCACAAACCCCCCACCTGCGGGGGCCCCCACTACGTCACCTCGTGGGTTTACACGGGTCATAGACCACTTTTCCGGAAAAGCGCACCCTTAGCGGTGGCCAAACCGCGGGTGCGCGTGCTGCAGCCTCGAGCCAAGTAACCAAATAATAATAATATACCAGATAAGAGTGACCATCAGGACTATCAGATTAGTATCAACAAGTACCTTGCAATTTTACTTAATTTAACATAATCAAAATAACTTGAATCGATAAAAGTTGAAGTACAGCTGTCGGGAAACCCGACGTTTGATCCCAAAATGAAACCCACCTCAATGCGAAGGAGAAGACGTGCGGAACTCCAACTAAAACGCCCTCGCTGTGTGCCCAGACAGCTACAATAAAGATCATACTTGTTACAAACATCATCGTGGTTAAAACACTCAAAAACGACGCGAAACGGGCTAAAAACGGAGCTTCTGGGCTTTTTCTCGGAACCCTGGTGCATGGGACCAGGCGTGGACCGGGTCCACGCTGCAGCAGTGGACCGGGGCGTCTTGGGCTGGGCCGCGCACAGGTGCGGGCGCGCACCGGGTCCATGGCCCCCCCGCTGTGGCGACGAACGCCGGGTGCACGCCCGGCGTGCACCGCGCGGCCTGGCGCACCGCCCCGCGCACTGGGTCCGCGCCCCCGGGCCGCGGGGGCGTGCGCCGGGTGCACGCCGGCCCGGTGGACCGCGCGGCCTGGCGCACAACCTTGTGCGCCGTGTCTGCGGCCCCGGGCCGGAACGGCGTGCGCCGGGTGCACGCCGGCCCGGTGGACCGCGCGGCCTGGCGCACAACCTTGTGGGCCGGGTCTGCGGCCCCGGGCCGGAACGGCGTGCACCGGGTGCACGCGGGCGGGTGGACCGTGGCCAGAAAACCCCAACCGTGATCGCGTTTTCGGCTCCGATTGCGACCCCGCGGTCACGGCAGCTCCGGCGATGACCCCGTGAACACGGTGACGGCGGCGGCGGCCTCCCGTTTAACCACGGCGGCGGCGGCCTCCCGTTTGGTCCCCAAAATCGCCTCGCACGCAGCACGAAACGAAGGAAAACCCATCCCGAAAACTCAAGGGATTTTCCCTCACCTTGCCCGAAACAAGAAATAGAAAGAAAATAAATTCACCGCTTACCTTGGTCGCGGCGTCGGGGTTGCAAGAAGAGGGATCGTCCCGGGGGTTTGCGATCGTTCCTCCTCTCCTCGATCGCTTCGCCGTAGATCCCCGCACCAATCAATCGCAGGAAGAAGAGGGAGAGGAAGGGGAAGGGGAAGCAGTTCCTCGTCCGCGCTCGGGTACGGTTCGACTAAGGTGGGGGTAGCAGAGGGTTATGAGGGTCGAACCCTGATTCCCCAAATGGAACGAATTAATTAGCTGGTCTGGCGCAACAGGGCTTAACCCAAAATCCCCAAACAACCAAAAAAAATTAAACGATCGCGAAGTGGGTTGCGGGAACAATAAACCCATAACCCCGGTCAACAGGAAATGAGGATTTCGAGTTCGAACCTGGGTCCGGCGTGCCTCGAAAATCGTGCCGGTCGCCTGGGCTGCTAACAACTTCCGAAATTTATTCTGGGAGAATCCGGAGTCAGAAAATAAATCCGGTCGCGCCGCCGCGCTCCGTTTCGCGAGCTCTATCGCCTAAAAATACCCGCGAGCCCCGACGGTCTGCTAAGAAGAGAAAAAGAAAAGATCACGCACCGGACCCCTCAAGCGCACAAGATGCGAATAAAACCCCCAAATAAAGAACACCAAAATAACACTAAACCAGCGGTTACTACACCACTCACCTCTTAAAAACGAGTTTCGTCCCCGAAACTCAATCCTGGGTTGCGGTGAAGAGATTGGGGTAGCACTCCCTCATTTTCGACTCCAACTCCCACGTCGCTTCTCGCTCCTCGTGGTTGCTCTAGAGCACCTTCACGTAGGGGATGGCTCGGTTTCTCAGCGTTTTACTTTCCCTTGCTAGGATCCGCACTGGGGTTTCCTCGAAGCTTAGATCCTCTTTCAACTCTAGTGCAGAGAGGTCCAGAACATGTGACGGGTCGGAGAGGTATCTTCTGAGCATCGAGACGTGGAACACGTCGTGGACACGGTCGAGGTTAGGTGGTAGGGCAAGGCAGTAAGCCACCGGGCCGATGCGCTCCAGGATCTCGAATGGCCCAACATATCGCGGGCTCAGCTTGCCCTTCAGTCCGAAGCGTTTGATCCCCTTGGTTGGCGATACACACAAGAGCACGTGATCTCCTACTTGGAATTCCAAGTCGCGTCGCCTACGGTCTGCGTAGCTTTTCTGTCGACTCTGGGCGGTGAGTAGGCGCTGTCGAATGAGTCGTATCTTTGCTTCAGTTTCTTCCACTAAGTCGGGTCCCAAGAACTTCCGCTCTCCCAAGTCGTCCCAACAGATCGGGGATCGACAACGTCTTCCATATAAGGCTTCGAAGGGCGCCATCTGTATGCTGGCCTGGTGGCTGTTGTTGTAGGCAAATTCCACGAGGGGCAAGTAGCGTGACAAACCATCTCCCCAGTCAAGTACACAGGCGCGTAGCAGGTCCTCTAGGGTCTGGATCACCCGCTCAGACTGTCCATCCGTCTGGGGGTGGAAGGCTGTGCTAAACTGCAGTCTGGTCCCTAAAGCCCGCTGTAGGCTTTGCCAAAACTTTGAGACAAAACGCGTGTCCCTGTCTGAGGTAATAGATGTTGGAACTCCATGTAATCTCACGATCTCGCTGAGGTACACTTGGGCTAGTCGGTCCCGGGTCCACGTCGTATGAATCGGTAGGAAGTGCGCTGACTTGGTTAAGCGGTCTACAACAACCCAGATCGTGTCGTGGCCCTGCTGCGAGCGTGGGAACCCTGTGACAAAATCCATGGTGATTTGATCCCACTTCCATTCTGGCACTGGTAGCGGCTGTAGTTTTCCCGCGGGTCGCTGATGTTCCGCCTTGATCTGTTGACACACCAGGCAGTGGGCTACATGTCGTGTCACATCCATCTTCAATTTTGGCCACCAGAAGGTCTGCTTAAGGTCCCTGTACATCTTCGTACCTCCCGGATGCGCCGCATAAGGGGCGCGGTGTGCCTCTGATAAGATTTCCTCCTTCAACTCTTTCGAATCTGGCACGCAAATCCGCCCACGAAGACGTAGGGTGCCGTCGGCTTCCACTGAAAAGTCGTTCTCTTGGTCGGGAGAGATCTTGTCTCGTACGAGCTGCAAGTGAGGGTCAGTCTGTTGTCCTTCCCGAATTCTCTCGAACAGTGTCGGCTTGACTACCAAGGATAGCAGTCGTGCAACCGTGCCCGCTGGTACCACTTCCAATTTCATACGCGCAAACTCCGCGATCAAGCTGTCCTGTTCAGTTAACCCACCTGCAGGTGTCTCTCCTTGCTGCGCCTTCCTACTCAATGCATCCGCTACCGCGTTAGCTTTTCCGGGGTGGTATTGGATTGACAAATCGTAATCCTTTAGTAGTTCTAACCACCGTCTCTGTCATAGGTTTAACTCCTTCTGGGTAAACAGGTATTTCAGACTCTGGTGATCCGAGAATACCGTACAGTGGACACCAAAGAGGTAGTGTCTCCAAAGTTTCAAAACGAACACCAGTGCGGCCAGCTCCAAGTCGTGCGTTAGATAGTTCTTCTCATAATCCTTTAGTTGTCTGGAGGCATAGGCTATCCCTTGTTGCATCAACACACCTCCAAGGCCGATCCTGGACGCGTCGCAGTACACTTCGAAGTCTTCACCGGGGATCGGTAAAACGAGTACGGGTGCTCTGGTTAGCCTTCTCTTTAGTTCTTCGAAGCTCTCCTGACATCGGGTCGTCCAAACGAATTTTTCCCCTTTTCTGGTCAACCGGTTCAGAGGGGCGGCTATCTTCGAGAAACCCTCGACGAAACGTCGGTAGTATCCTGCCAGGCCCAAAAAGCTGCGGATCTCCGTCACTGTGGTTGGCGGCTGCCAGCTGAGTACCGATTCCACCTTCTTGGGGTCCACTGCGATCCCTTCCGCCGAAATCACATGTCCTAGGAAGCCCACCTCGCGCAGCCAAAACTCACACTTCTTGAGCTTAGCGAACAGTTTCTGTTCCCGGAGAGTCTGGAGAATACTTCGCAAATGGTCCTCGTGCTCCTCGTCGGTGGTCGAATAGATCAGGATGTCGTCGATGAAGACTACCACGAACCGGTCGATGAAGGGCCTGAAAATGCGGTTCATCATATCCATAAACACCGCGGGGGCGTTTGTCAGTCCGAAGGGCATAACCGTGAACTCATAGTGGCCGTACCGGGTCCGGAAGGCAGTCTTTGGGATGTCCTCGTCTCGAACCCGAAGCTGGTGGTAGCCCGATTGTAGATCAATTTTTGAGAAGACCGTCGCACCCCGCAGTTGGTCGAAGAGGTCGTCGATTCTGGGCAGAGGGTACTTGTTCTTCACTGTAACCTTGTTGATCCCTCTGTAGTCAATGCAGAGTCGTAGACTTCCGTCCTTCTTTCGCACAAAGAGCACCGGCGCACCCCAGGGTGATACGCTCGGCCTGATGAATCCCTTATCCAAGAGGTCTTCAAGTTGTGCCTTGAGCTCCTTCAGCTCCACGAAGGCCATGCGGTAGGGTGCCTTCGTAATCGGCTGGGTACCCGGTAGGAGTTCGATGGGAAAAACCACTTCTCGATCAGGGGGCATCCCGGGTAGCTCCGCGGGAAAACATCGGGAAAGTCTCTCACTACGGGAATGTCCATTGGCGTCCCCGAGGGTCGAGTGATCAGGTCCACCGACGCCAAGTAGGCCACGCATCCACCCTCTACTAATCTTCTGGCTCTTGCCGCGGAGATGATCGCGGGAAAGGTGGTACTTTTGCACGCCAGGTACACGTGCTCAGGGAAACCCGGTTCTCGAAGCCGCACCTGCCTTTTCTCGCAGTCGATGAGCGCTCGGTACCTCGCGAGCCAGTCCATGCCCAATACGGCGTCATACTCCTTCAAAGGTATCACCACCAAGTCCCACGGGCAAGACAGTCGCCGTCCGAGCCTGATCGGGCAGGCGGCCACGAAGTTGACCGCCTCCAAGGCCCCAGCCGCCGTGTGGACCACCATCCGATTTGGGAGAGGGGTCTCCCCAAGGTCATGCATGAACACGAAGTCATGAGAAATAAACGAGTGTGTTGCTCCGGTATCAAATAGGGTTCTAGCGCGGGAATTTGAAACAGAAACAATACCTGCGAGCATATCCCCTGGTGGATCCGACTCCTGGCGGGTCATCGAGTAAACCCTCCCGCCTGCCTGAGGTTGGTTCCCCCCCTCTCGTCGTGGTGCAGGGGGTCTAGAGGTTGATTCCATAGGTGCCTTTCCTCGTCCAGAAGGCTGTGGTGACGGTGCCGTAGCCGCTGCAGTAACCCCTCCCAGGGTCAAGGGGCAGTTGTGGCGGAAGTGCCCCTGTTTACCACAGCGGAAGCAATGATCATGACGCTGGGGGCACTCGGGTGCTCGGTGCGCCCCTCCGCATATCACACAGGGCCTATCCCCAGGCCTCGGCCCTCCTGCTGGCGCGCCCCGAGGTCCCGCCTGCGGTCTCCACCGTTTGGGGGGTCGGCTCCCGCTAGAAGAGCCTCCCCCCGAGCCTTGCTGTTGCCGCTTCCTGTCCTCCTGCCGCGCCGAGTTCTCCCTCCGGGCGCGCGTGACTGCAAATCCCCGCTCCACCGTAGTGGCCCTGTCGACCACTTTCTGAAAGGTGTGCAGGTCAGCTGCTTGCACCACCTCGAAGATATTGCTCCGCAAGCCGTCGACAAAGAGTTGCGCCTTGTGGGACTCGTCCCTTATGATGAACGGGACGCAGTTGGCTAGCCGGACGAACTCCCGCTGATACTCCATGACCGTCCTGTTCCCCTACTGGATGTGGTTCAGGTCATCCTCCAACTTTTTCTTGACGCTGTTGCTGAAAAAGGCCCCAAATAGCTCTTGCTTGAACGTCTCCCACGACGGGAGCGCAGTACCCTTGGTAGGATCGGGGCGTACCGTCTTCCACCACAAGCGGGCGTTCCCCTCCAAGAAATGGACCGCTAGGGGAACCCGCTCATCATCCTCCATAAGCAAGTCTTCAAAGAGTTTTTCCATCGACCCTACCCACTTCTCGACGACCCAAGGATCAGTCGTCTCCCCTTCGAACATGGGCGGGTCGTGCTTCTTGAAGTCCGCCAGGTTGGCCCGTACCCGCTCTCGCTCCGTCAGCACAGCTGTCCCCTCCCCCGCGGCGGCGGCGGCAGCCACGGTAGGGGAAGGCGTGACTACAGTCTCCTCCAGAGTAACCCTGCCGGTGATCCCCGGCGCCGGTTCCGTAGTCGCCGCCGGCGGTGCCGCTGCTGGCGCAGTTGGCCCCTGCGGAGGGACCGGGGCGGGCGTCACCGTCGCAGCCTGCTGCTGTTGCGTCAGCTGACGCACGTGGTCCGTGAGGGTTGCCAGCTGCCCCGCCATCAATTGCTGCCGCAGGAGCTGGTTCTCCGCGGCTGTCAACGTCGTCGCGTCCGCTCCGGTATCCTCGGCTGAGGATCTAGTATGGGCCATGTCTGTACACACACACAAAGAAGGTCGGCTTAGCCTTTACTAATAAACAACGGACCGCCTATCGAGAGAAAGGACTCAGACTCTCCCCCCCCCCCCCCCCATCACTCACGTCCTAGCCTCCTACGTCCTCTTCATTCATTCATCTGTAGTCCAGTGTGGTATCCCCACGGATGTCGGCACTAACTGTTGTAATTGAAGGAAACTTTTTCTCTGATACCATCTTAATCTGTCACGCCCCGGGGTTTTCATTTAGCGAAAACGGTTTACAATATTAAGCAATTTAGCGTGTAAAATTTTTTTGAAAAGGTCTTCCCCGGCGCGTGCCCAGACCCGCCGCATGCACAGGGTCACGCTGCACACGGACAGAGTCTCCCCTGTACATGCACGGCGTCGCAGCTAGTACAAGGTCCAATCATAGCCAACAGATCAATCACAACAGTTTCAAGCATTCACACAAGTACCAAAATTGCATAAGACTCACGGCCGATCAATTAGAAAGCATAAAACCACAGTTTTTTTTTGAAAACGACGCCCACTCAGCGTCTAGAGTTTTAAATCTGGTTTCGAAAACGACATAAAACCACAAGGTTTTGAAAACAGTGCCCACACGACACTTAGGTTTTGAAATCCCTTTTTCGAAATCCATAAATCCACAAGGTTTTGAAAACAGTGCCCACACGACACTTAGGTTTTGAAAACAGTTTTCGAAATTCTTTTAAGTTTGTTTTTTTTTTCTTTTTTTTTTTCTAAAGCGGCCAACAGAAAGAGGAAAGAAAGTTTAACCAATAAGTAAACAGGGTTGCCGACATCCACACCGACCCCACGAGGGTATCGCGAACCACACATAAGTCTACAGTAATAAATGGAAAGCGACAATAATGGAGGAAAGATAAATACTACGGGGTCTCCAAAGACCCGACGACTCCAGCCTCGGCCTCACCGTCGCCTATCACTCCCCCCGGAAGGATCCTGTCACAACGTGGGAAGTCAGCGACAATATATAATAGTAAGGAAAGCAGGAAAAAAAAAAGTGCGCCCAACCGTAAACTATCCGGAGCAACCACTCCCCCAACACGGGGACAAGACCTCGCACACCTGCACAACCTAGTCCGGGCACCTACCCCGGCATCCAACCGAGCACCTACCTCGGTAAACCACGTCGAGCACCTACCCCGACGGGTCACACTGCTCGCACCTCGGCGCACAAACCCCCCACCTGCGGGGGCCCCCACTACGTCACCTCGTGGGTTTACACGGGTCATAGACCACTTTTCCGGAAAAGCGCACCCTTAGCGGTGGCCAAACCGCGGGTGCGCGTGTTGCAGCCTCGAGCCAAGTAACCAAATAATAATAATATACCAGATAAGAGTGACCATCAGGACTATCAGATTAGTATCAACAAGTACCTTGCAATTTTACTTAATTTAACATAATCAAAATAACTTGAATCGATAAAAATTGAAGTACAGCTGTCGGGAAACCCGACGTTTGATCCCAAAATGAAACCCACCTCAATGCGAAGGAGAAGACGTGCGGAACTCCAAATAAAACGCCCTCGCTGTGTGCCCAGACAGCTACAATAAAGATCATACTTGTTACAAACATCATCGTGGTTAAAACACTCAAAAACGGTGCGAAACGGGCTAAAAACGGAGCTTCTGGGGTTTTTCTCGGAACCCTGGTGCACGGGACCAGGCGTGGACCGGGTCCACGGCGGCGAGCGGGCGCGGCGCGGACCGGGAGCACGCTGCAGTAGTGGACCGGGGCGTCTTGGGCCGGGCCGCGCACAGGTGCGGGCGCGCACCGGGTCCATGGCCCCCCCGCTGTGGCGACGAACGCCGGGTTCGCGCGGCCTGGCGCACCGCCCCGTGCACCGGGTCCGCGCCCCCGGGCCGCGGGGGCGTGCGCCGGGTGCACGCCGGCCCGGTGGACCGCGCGGCCTGGCGCACAACCTTGTGCGCCGGGTCTGCGGCCCCGGGCCGGAACGGCGTGCGCCGGGTGCACGCCGGCCCGGTGGACCGCGCGGCCTGGCGCACAACCTTGTGCGCCGGGTCTGCGGCCCTGGGCCGGAACGGCGTGCACCGGGTGCACGCGGGCGGGTGGACCGTGGCCAGAAAACACCAACCGTGATCGCGTTTTCGGCTCCGATTGCGACCCCGCGGTCACGGCGGCTCCGGCGATGACCCCGTGAACACGGTGACGGCGGCGGCGGCCTCCCGTTTGGTCCCCAAAATCGCCTCGCACGCGGCACGAGACGAAGGAAAACCCATCCCGAAAACTCAAGGGATTTCCCCTCACCTTGCCCGAAACAAGAAATAGAAAGAAAATAAATTCACCGCTTACCTTGGTCGCGGCGTCGGGGTTGCAAGAAGAGGGATCGTCCCGGGGGTGTGCGATCGTTCCTCCTCTCCTCGATCGCTTCGCCGTAGATCCCCGCACCAATCAATCGCAGGAAGAAGAGGGAGAGGAAGGGGAAGGGGAAGCAGTTCCTCGTCCGCGCTTGGGTACGGTTCGACTAAGGTGGGGGTAGCAGAGGGTTATGAGGGTCGAACCCTGATTCCCCAAAAGGAACGAATTAATTAGCTGGTCTGGCGCAACAGGGGCTTAACCCAAAATCCCCAAACAACCAAAAAAAATTAAACGATCGCGAAGTGGGTTGCGGGAACAATAAACCCATAACCCCGGTCAACAGGAAATGAGGATTTCGAGATCGAACCTGGGTCCGGCGTGCCTCGAAAATCGTGCCGGTCGCCTGGGCTGCTAACAACTTCCGGAATTTATTCTGGGAGAATCCGGAGTCAGAAAATAAATCCGGTCGCGCCGCCGCGCTCCGTTTCGCAAGCTCTATCGCCTAAAAATACCCGCGAGCCCCGACGGTCTGCTAAGAAGAGAAAAAGAAAAGATCACGCACCGGACCCCTCAAGCGCACAAGATGCGAATAAAACCCCCAAATAAAGAACACCAAAATAACACTAAACCAGCGGTTACTACAATCTGCTACAACATTGGCCTTGCCGGGATGATAAAGGATGCTCGCATCATAGTCCTTTAGTAACTCCAACCACCGGCGTTGCCTCAAATTCAGCTCCTTTTGAGTAAACAAGTACTTCAAACTCTTATGATCAGTATAAATCTCGTAGTGCTCACCGTAGAGGTAATGCCGCCACAACTTCAATGCAAACACCACAGCTGCAAGCTCCAAATTATGAGTAGGGTAATTCTTCTCATAATCCTTTAATTGCCGTGAAGCATAAGCAATTACCCTACCATGCAGTATCAAAACACATCCCAATCCACTGTGAGATGCGTCACTATAAATCACGAATCCATCTCCCATCACTGGCAATGCAAGAACTGGTGCTGAAATCAATCTATCCTTCAGCTCCTCAAAACTCCGCTGGCACTGCTCAGTCCAAACAAACCTCGTTCCCTTCCTAGTCAAACTGGTAAGGGGGGTAGAGAGCTTCGCAAAGCCCTCTACGAACCGACGGTAATAGCCTGCCAAGCCCAGAAAGCTCCGCACCACTGTAACCGTCGTCGGTCTCGGCCAATCCCGAACTGCATCAATCTTCGTCGGGTCGACTGCCACTCCTGCGGCTGATACGACATGGCCCAAAAATGCAACCTCCCGAAGCCAAAACTCGCACTTTTTAAGCTTGGCATACAGCTTCTTTCTCGCAGAAGCTCCAGCACTATCCTCAAGTGCTCCTCATGCTCCACATCACTCTGGGAGTAGATCAAAATGTCGTCGATGAATACAACCACAAACAGGTCCAAGTACGGTTGGAATACCCGATTCATCAAATCCATAAATGCAGCAGGGGCATTAGTCAAAACAAAAGGCATAATCGTGAACTCATAATGCCCATACCGGGATTTAAAAGCCGTCTTGGGGATGTCCTCGGCCCTCACCCTCAGCTGGTGGTAACCTGACTAAAGATCAATCTTCGAGAACACTGAAGCGCCCTGCAACTGATCGAACAAATCATCTATCCGTAGTAGGGGATACTTGTTCCGGATGGTCACTTTGTTCAGCTCCCTGTAATCCACACACAATCGAAGCGACCCATCCTTCTTCTTCACAAATAACACTGGCACTCCCCACGGAGAAACACTGGGCCTAACGAAACCCCTGTCCATCAGATCCTGAAGCTGGGCCTTCAACTCTCTCAACTCGGCTGGTGCCATCGTATAAGGTGCCTTTGAGATTGGTGCGGTTCCTGGAAACACATCAATCACAAACTCTATCTCCCTCTCCGGCGGCATAGCCGTCAACTCTGGGGGAAACACATCTGGGAACTCGCGGACAACAGGAATATCCTCGAGCCCCAGTGCCGCCGTAGGCACCTCCATAATCGTCGCCAAGAAAGCGGTGCAGCCTCTGCTTATCATCCGCCTAGCCCTCGCCGAAGAAATCGTCAATGCAAACAAGGAGCTCTGGCAGCCTCTGAAAATAAACTCCTCCTGTCCCGGCTCGCGGAGGGTCACCGTCCTCTCTCTGCAGTCTATGGTAGCAAAATACCGCGACAACCAATCCATGCCAAGTACCACATCAAAATACTGGAGCTGCCGCAAGACAAGCAAGTCTGCCGGCAAAATCCAGGGTCCCAACTGTACAGGACAATCCCTACAATACTCCTCGACATGCAAGACATGATCTGGAATCTAAACCTCTAATGCATGCGATAAAGAAACTACCTCTATACCATGTAGGGATGCAAATGCTCTACTGATGAAAGAATGCGATGCACCGGTATCAAAAAGAGCACGAGTACGAACTGCAGAAATCAAAATAATACCTGCGACGACATGATCAGCTGCTGTAGCATCCTCAACCTAAGCGGCATAGACTCGCCCGCTCGGCGCTGGGGGACATCGCTCTGGCTGTCGCGAGGATGATGAAGCAAGATCTGGCCTACCGTAGGCCGCAGAAGGTCCTGCCGACTGATGAGGAACAGAGGGTGCTGAAGCTGAGGAAGAAGCTGGATGACCTGCTCTAGGGCACGAACTCTGGAAGTGACCGGTCTGCCCGCAACGAAAACAACGGCCCTGCCTCTGCGGACACTGGATCGGTGAGTGCGGCCCTCCACAAATAACACATCGGTCCGGGCGTGGCTGCCGCGAAGTCTGCTGCTACTGCGAAGACTGCTGCTGCCAAGGCGGTCGAGGCTGCTGCTGCTGCTGCTGAGACTGACGAGGTGCTCCTGATCTCTGGCGCCCCTGAAATCCACGACCCTGAGGATGGAATCACGGAGGTCTCAGGGGTCCCTGCCGACTCGACTGCCCCTCCTCCATCGGTGCTGGGCGCTTCTCCCCTGGAACTACTACGGGGGCTGGAGCCACCTCCTCCATCACCGCCTCTCCTCGCTCAACATAGAGTGCCTGCTCCATAAAGGCCTCCAGAGTCTGCAATCTGAGTGAACGAACAAACTGATATAGATCCCGGCGTAACCCTCGCTCAAACATATAAATCCGGTGAGCCTCATCCCTGGCCACGTGAGGTACACAAGCCAACAACTGGTTGAAGTCGGCAATGTACTCATGCACGGGCCGATCTCCCTGGCGGAGATTCTTCAGCTGCTCCTGCAACCTCTGACGAACACTCTCCGGGAAGAAGGCCTGAAGAAGAAGACTGCGGAACTCCGCCCAAGTGAGAACCTGTGTCCCGGGCGGACCAGCAGGTCGCACACGCCGCCACCAAGCCTCGGCATTGCGCTCCAAAAAGTTTGTAGCCAAGAGGACCCGAAACTGCTCCTCTATGAACGAACTCTCAAAATGTCGCTCCAAGGACGTGATCCACGACTCCGCCTCCCACGGCTCCGCACTCAGTCCAGAAAAACGAGGCGGATCGAACTGACGGAACCTCATCAACAAATCAACCACCTCACGCTGCTCAGCTGGAGTCAAAGGTCCCGTCGACCCAGACGGTGGTCTGCTGGAAACCGGCTCAACAGGAACTGCCGGTGCGGTCTAAACAGTAGGGGGTGCCACAACTGGCGAAGAAGGCACAGGTGAACTCTCTGGGGGTGCTACAACTGGCTGCGCCCTCTGCTCCATCATGAGCATCAACCGACCCAAGGCCTCCTACTGGCGCCGTGAAGCCTCCTCCTGGCGCCGTGAAGCCTCCTCCTGGCGCTGTGATGTCTCCTCCTGACGCCGAACAGCCTCAGACATCTGTGCCATCTGGGCACGGAGCTCCTGCACCTCTCTCTGCTGTCCCTGCCCCGAGTCCTCCTGCTCGGGCTCAGAGGAAGAAGGCTGCGAACGCGTCGACATCGTGCGTCACGGAGGCATCACTCACCTGAGGAACAAAAAGAACAATCAGAACCCAAATCAACACTCGACCCAATCTAGCGAAAGTCAAAGGCATGTCCCCCTTCCCATAGTACTATGTTGTCTGCAGCCAACATAGTTACCACCGAAGGAAGACATGTCAATCACTCATCCCAATCCGTTCGGGAGAGTTAGGAACCCAATCGGGACTCTCGCTAAAAATTACGGCTCTCACGTAAGTCATCCTAGGGTCCAACCATAAGCCTAGGGTTTCTAAGTCCTCAATGACCTACATCCTAGGCTCTGGTACCACTCTAATCTGTCACACCCCGGGGTCAAAACTGCGCCTCTCCCATGCACCAAAAACCAATAAAAACTTCTGGGAGTCCCTTTTTGGGCATCCGGACTCAGAATCAAACAAGCAAATAGCCGTTTTTAAGCGTTTTTCCGTGCTGAATCTATTTCCAACCTCTGTTTGACCTAAAACCTCTTCAAAATTTCGGCAAATGCAGCCGAAGGCCAACACAGCTAAAGATACCTCACGGGGTCCATCTGTGGCATCCCTTTGATGCACCATGGGCCAGATACACCAACACTAGGTGTTCTAACAGCGGATTCACCGGAAAAAGGTTGCATGGGAACCAGGGCCACTACATCCGTACAGTCAGTAGATTATTTTATTTCCACTTTTGAGAGACTATTGTATTGTGAGGATCTGACTTGTACTGAGAGCCTGTACACTGATGTATTATTTCAGGTTACCTCCCTGTTGAGTTCTGGGTTATTGTATTTGAGGATATTGTATGATTATCACTTATAGGAGATGGATATTATTTCAGTATTTCCAGTTGTACAGATGGTTCGTTTTTAGTTTTACAGTAGTTTTATTTTATAGCTCTGATATCTGTTTAGCTATAGTCCATTTTCTTGCAGGTTGGACGCTTCGCCTATGCGAGATTTTGTATAGGTGGCGGATCTGTTGGCGAGCCCGGATCGCAGTTTCAACCTCGAGGCGTGACAAAGATAGCCTATACCAGTTGCCTTGCAACGGACACAAAAAGACCCAATCATGATATCCTCACAGGGAAAGAGTACTTCATCCACCCTTTCGACAGTATGTTGTCTTCAACCAACACACTTATCCAAAGAGAAATTAAAATACCTTTCGATCTATCGCCAACAACTTATTGGAGATTTGCCACAGATCAATACCAACCGATAAGTCAATACCACATCGAAATGCACTATAACACACTAAAAAAAGAATCAATTTTAAAAAGAAACAAATTTCGAAACTAGACCCAATCCGGAGCCAACTCCAAAAGAGTCCAACTGGCTCACTTCAACAACTGACTCCAGATCCGCAACATGAAGTCACCACCCATGCACACTGGTGCTACTGGAACACAGTCTCTCTAACCGATTTTCGATCTCTATCGAAATCATCACTTAACACCCGGAGATCTCCAGCAAACCCCCTAGAGCATCTCAAAGTATACTACAAAGATTACTGACACAATAATAGTAACTACAACAACAGCTAAAACTATGAGCAACAAACGTAGGGGGATCACCATTCCCAACTATACCCTGCCCAAGTAATGAAACCTAGCCAACAACCCGCTGCAATACACTACTATAAGGCCTACTTTTCCTAAATTCTAGCATATTTGCCCTCACGCGAGCACGTTTTGCATTCACCGCAACCCCACCACCCCCAGAAGTGGTGGAAGTGGAAATGGAAGGTGTCACCATAGTTGCCCCAAAAATTTCTGAAATCTCAGGTTTCACGCCGATTCATCCCGAAAACCTTCTAAAACTACACAAAAATATCCGAAAGGTATCGAATATCCTTCCATATACTAAATTTTCACAATTTTGCCCAAATCTAATGTATTACAAACGTTCTTAGATATTTTATTTTTTATATGGTTTTAATGGTTAGAATTGGAAAATTTTAACGGAGAACTAATGTTAGTCAACCAAGATGGATAATTTGAATATATTAAAGATTTTAGAGGAATATATTTAATAAATTTGAATATATTAAAGTTTTTGGAGAGATTTTAAAATTTTATAGAAAAACATAAAAAACTATCCAAAATTTAATGTGCCACGTTATAAGATTTCATCCTACGTAATTGTTGTGATAAAGTACTAGCGTCATTAGATTCTTTTCCACAAAATTTTAATTAATCTTATATTTGTATTACCTATATGCATTAAAAATTATGTCAATTTTTATTCCGTATTTTACCATTGTATCCAATACGCATAAATTATTATTATTATTATTATTATTATTATTATTGAATTCAATAAAATATTTTATTAAAACAAATTTGCAGATAAACTATTTATATTAAAAAAAAAATCACATAAATTAAATATTCTATTAATTGATTGTTGATATGCCACCCGTATCATCTTAAACCACGAATATAACGAAATAAAAAGCTTTCATGTGATATAGACTAAACAAATTTGGAGGAGATATTTTTTAGAGCACACGTAGTCGCAGACAAAATATCTGTACTTAAAGTAAGTTATCTTTTGCGTGTCACTTCCAAGATTAGAGGAAGCGAATTCTCTTCAATCCAATCTGTGTACGAAGATTCGTTTAGAAAGCCATCAAATTTATCGTGATTTAGTAGACTGCTTGTAATAAAAAAAAAACTTTGAGATGCTGTTTGGCTAAGAATTAATAAATTTTTAAAATAAATTTTTTTTAAAAATAATTTATTATTTAGAAATAATTGTAAATAAAAATAAAATTATATTTGATTTATAATAATGCTATTCTCATTAATAATTAGCATTATATTTAATTAATTTTTTAAAATAGTGAAGAATAATAGAAAAAAAAAAGTGATCGTTAAATTTAATATAAAATATAATTTAATTAAAATAATTTATTTTATAAATTATTTAATAAAAATAATTTATTATATAAATATATTTTAACAAAAGTAATTTGTTATAAAAATTATTTTTTTTCCAAATTCTACTTAAACTAAAATTTAATAAAAATAATTTATTATAATATTTAACTACAAATAATACATATTAATATAATATAATTAATATTTTTTATAATAAAAATAATATTTATGTAAAATATTAATATAATATATAATTAAGATATTATAATATAATTAATATTTTTATAATATAATTAATATTTATTATAATATTTATGTAAAATTTTAATTTTAAAAAAAATCCAACTTGTACATCCCAAAAGAGGTGTACATCTTACTTCCTATCTATCCTAGGATGGGGTGAACTCTACTAATCACATCAATGTGAATAGTAAAGAAGTTTTCACCCTTAAATGAATAAAGTGTATAGCATATACCCTAAATGGGGTGTATAAATTACATTACTTTTTATTTTTAAGACTTTTCAAGAATTGTAGGTTAGGAAATTAGACGTTAAGACTAGGATTTACTCTTTTTCTCACATTATTATTTTTAATACTATGACCCAAAAGGTTTTTATAAACCCTTAATCAGAGGGTTGTAAAATGTATACAACTATAAATTTTTTTTTTTTTACATAGAGTAGGGTGTAGAGTACCGGAGGCTTAGTAACTGTTTGGGCGTGTCGTTATTGTGCTGACCTATCACGCCCCGGGGTAATTTGAAAGCGAAAAATGGTCCAATTTTTTTTCTAAAAGCCTTTACTCCCCAACATGTTTCCAGACCCGCCACATACATAAGGTCACTCTCAATCAAACAAACAACCAGAGTCTTCCCTGCATATGCACGGCCTCGCACAACATACAATCACCAAGCCTCACTAGTTTAACATACACATATTCAATTAGGTAATGTTTGGTTCGGGGATTATGAGTTTGGGGATAAATTTTTTTATCCCTGGGATAGCTTGCTATTCCGGGATAGTCAGGGATAAAAAAAAATTAGTGTTTGGTTTGTATAACTTTTATTCTTAGGAATAACTAAAATTGTGTTTGGTTCATTTCTTAGAATAAACGAGAATAGTGAAAAAATAAAAATAATTGTAATTTTAAAATAATAATATTTTATCTAATTAATTAATATAAAATATTAATTAAATAATAATTAATATTTGTATAAATTAAAATTTATATTTTAGTAAATAATACTGTTTAATTTTTTTAAAATTAAAGTTAAAAAAATTAAAATTTGTGTAAATTTTAAAATTTAAAATTTGTATAAATTTTAAAATTTAAAATTTGTATAAATTTTAACATTTATTAAATTTATAAATTTATTAAAAATTAAAGTTATAAATTTAAAAAGTTATAAAATTTAAAATTTCTCTAAATTTAAAATTTTAAATTTTAATTATCTCAAAAAATGTGTAAAAGATTATGCAAAAATTTTAATTTTTAAATTTTTATAAATTAAAAAATTTCTATAAAAAAATTAAAAATTTATATATACAAAATTTGTATAAATTTTAAAATTTTAAATTTTTAAAATTTAAAATTTATAAAAAATTAAAGTTAAAAATTTTAAAATTTATAAAATAAAAAAATTTAAATTTAAAATTTTATAAATTTTATAAACTTTAATTTAAATTTAAAAAAAAAATTTAAAAAAAAAGATGGAAATAAGATTGTTCTCGGATGGGAACAACCTTATTCCCACCAATGGGAGGAATTGTTATCCCTCCTCCTTAACGGGCTATTCTAGAATAGCCCGTTAAGGAAGGGATAACAAATCCTTCTCTTTTTTTTTTTTTTTTTTTTGTTTGGGTGATAAATGGGGGATAAAGGAGTTATCCCTCCTTTATCCCCCAACCAAACATAGCCTTAAGGAATAAACCAAACTTGTACATCATTCAAAAGAAATTCGCCCACTCGGCATACTCCAAGTTGAAAAGATAAAACCACAAGGTTTTAAAATAGTGCCTACCCGACACTTTGTTTTAAAAATTCATTTTCGCAATTGTGTTATCTTTTCAAAAACCTCCACATACACATTCAATCATTACAAGATAAGAATGAAAGATCCAAAGTTTATTATCCCAAGCCATCACGGCATCCAAGTTCCAAAGTTCTAATTGTTCACATCACATCATCCACATCACAAATTATTCATATATCATGCCATCCATATCCACATAGTGTAAGAACAAAAGGGGAGTAAAAAGGGGTCATCGGAATGACGAAAATGTAATGTCACTCATGAGCCGACGCCTCTCCTGGCCTCCTTCCCCACCGGAACCTGTCACATGGTGGGAGTCAGTGACCAAAATATAGGAAAGAAAATAACCAATAACATAATCATAGTATGCTGTAATTAGTACAAAAAATAAATAGGACAACAAACCGTCAACCGGAACATTCATTCCATTCATACCATCCCTTAGTCCGCAGACCTAAGAAATTACCAATCTTGCTCAATCCTTTGGTACTCTTCTAATCCTCCCCTTAACACCTCGGAGGGCCCCTACGTAATCCACACATAGAGTTCACGAGTCCTTAGACCAACTTCTCCAGAAAAATACACCCGTGCGGTGGCCAAACCGCTGATGTACGTGATAGCACCATGAGCCTCAAAACCTATAACCGTAGACTAGATCGTGATAGCTGTATCCGATAAAGTCAAGCATCTTACCTTGTCCTCTTTTTGTATGTATCAATTTTGCCAAAACATGCAACACCTTGTCTGTAGAGCCCCAAATCCCCATGTAGCTTTTCTCCGTGAATCCACGATGTGAAACACCTATTATAGGTGTGTCGGGCCCGAAACGCATCAAGTGGATGTGTTTGATGGACTCAGTAAGGTTCCTGGATCAAGCCTGTATCTCGGCTACTTTTGCTGAATTTTAGAAGAGGTTTCACGCTAATCGGAGGTTGGTTTTGGATTCAGCGCGGAAAAACGCTTGAAAACGGCTATTTGTTTGTATTTTTCTGAGTTCGAATGCCCAAAAACGGACACCCGGAAGTTTTTTGTGGATTCGGGTGCATGGGGGAGGCAGGTTCAGGTTGCGCCTATTATTGGCCAGTTCAGGTTGCGCGGTCCACGGAGCGGCGCGGGGTGGCGCACGGACCCGGCGCGGGGACACGTGGCGCCCCAAGAGTGGCCGGTGTGCATTGCGCGGTCCACGGAACCCCGCGTGGGTGCAAAGACCGGGCGCGGGGACACATGGCAGCCGTTGATTGGCGGGCTCACGCGGGCGGTCCAGGGAGGCGCGCGCGAGCGCCTCGGGATGCGTGCGTGCGTGGGGGGCAGCCGGCGCGGCCGGCGAGGCGCACGTGGGCGCGGCTGGCGGGTCGCGTGGGCAGGCCACATGGCGCCCTGCCATTAGCGGGCGCCACCTACCCGTTTGACCGGGCACGGGACACGCGTCGCCGCCCTGGCGCGCTTGCATCGCTGTCCGATGTTCGGGGGACACGTGTCGGATACTGGTGAATCCGGGCGCTCCTTAGCTGGCTGTTGGGCGCGGATTTTGGCGCCCAAATATTTAGGGCACCCGAAACCCTAACCCAAATTCCCTTCTCGGGCTGGGCCTATAAATAGGCCCCTTAGGCCTTCTTTTGTGGATTTTCTGGGCCGTTTCACATGTGGTGACCCAGATCTCTGCAGGGCTCCTACAGTGTGATCAGCAGCTTTTGGAGGCCTATGTGGCGTGTCGGCGGTGTTTCTGCATCCATTTGGACACAAGTGATGGATTTTGGGTGTAAAATGGATCACGGGGGTAATCGGGGGACCCCGTCGTTTGTTTAGAAGTGGTTTCGCGCGAATCGGGCATCAAAATTGGACTCAGTGCGAAATTTGGATTAAAAACGCCCTTCCGGATGCCTTCGACAAATTTTGGAATTGGAATTTGGCAAAACGGACAGCGGATTTGGATTCAGCGCGCGAAAACGGTGAAAATGGGCTATTTACTTGTATTTTTCGGAGCCCGGATGACTTAGCACGGTTTTCGAGGCAGCTGGGTACTGTTCCGGCCGGCCGGGCATCGTCGGCGGCGGCGGGCAGCGGCGAAGTGCAGCGGAGCAGGCGCGGGGCAGGCGGCGGAGCAAGCGCGGGCAGGCGCGCGGGCGCGGGCAGGCGCGCGGTGCAGCTGGCAGGCGCGCGCGGCGCAGCGGGAAGAGGATGACACGTGGCATCTTGTGGTCGGCTGGTCTTCGTACGCCGGGTGCACACAGCGCAGCGGAGCAGGTGACCGGGGTAGGTGGCTATATGGCGGGCAGGCGACCGTACGGCGTGGCAGCGTTGACGATTGGGCGCGCCACGTGTCAGCACGGGACTGGGCCACGTGGCGCGACCACAGCGGCTGGCGCCGCTATGCGCTGTGCGGTGTGCCACGTGGCGCTCAGGGATTGGCCCGTTTTGGTGTTTGCTGTTTTGGGACACGTGGCGCTCCAGGGACGTTTCGGGCTCGACGGTTTGGGGTGCATTTTGGGGTCCCTGTAACAGCCCGAATCATTTGGGCGCCCGAAAAATAGGACACAGGTGGTATTTTAGCAATTGTTTGGTTTGAGCTATATATAGCTCCTCTTGGGCCGGGGATTTGAGCCCTTTCTCGAGCCCATCTTCAGCTGAGGCTTGAAGAGAAATTGATCATCATCCTGTTCTCCATCTACTGAGGGATTTCCATATTTTTCGGAGGCCTTGATATGCGCGCTTTCTGCGACACGGCGCACTGCGATGTTTTTTGGATTTTGGCTTTCACCGTCACTTTTCGCTCCGCGAAGCACCCTGGATCACCCCGATGGTATTTTGAGCTGATTTTTGCGGCAGCGCATTTACGAGAGGTAAGGCTTCATTTTTCGTGGATTACTTCTCCGTATTTCGCGTTTTTGACACAGTTCCCGAGGCATCTCTGAGCCACTGTTTTGCTGGTGGATTTTTGGACAGCAAAGGCTTGTCGGATTTTAATCTTTGCGCTCGTGCAACGGAATAAGGCGTTTAAAGACTCGATTGATATCTAATCTTCGAGAGGAACGCACCTGTATTTTTATTAGATTTTTATGAGGTCATTTCGAGGGTGAGAATTAAGCTTCTTTGATGCTATTTTTCCAGCAGGATTGTGTTCTTGAGGAAGTGGCTTCCAATGTTGTTCTAATTGTTTCTTGGCCTACAGGTGTCGGAATGAGGTGTATAAATACTCGTTTTGGGGCTACTCGTCGCGAGGATCGCAACCGTGATTTTTTTTGGATTTTTAGAGGACTGTATGCAGGTGAAAATCCCCCTCCTCTCTGCTGGTTGGAAAAAATAGCGTATGCTGTTTTTGGGGATATGTGGTGTTGGTTATTGATTGTTGGTGATGTTGTTGATTGGAATAGAGGTTTGTGCGGCTGATTACCGAGGGTGCGGTTTTGGCAGATTTTGGATTTCGTGTGACTGCGTACTTCACCGACTTCGGCTTTGCCTGCGAAATGCATTTCAGGTGGGTGCCTTGTTCCGAGAACCGGTGGACGGTTCTCAAATTCTATATGTTAGAATTGCATGCAGGTGTAGGGTACAATACATGGGATTGATCGGTAAGCTTAACAATGTTGATTTTATGGGAATTGCAAGTTAATTATTCATATTATGACAATGGTATTAATCGAATGTTCATGTTGATGATTAGTGGAAGCTTACCTAAGGCAAGGTTACCCTATATGATTAATTATCATGCCATGTTAGCACATAACCTTTTATGAGGCTGATTTATGCAATGGGATAGGATTATGTAGTTATGTGCAGGTTCTACTCTGAGGAGCGATTATGGATCGAGAATTATGGATAGGTATAGTCATTGATAATTTTGGCATGAGGTTTATTTTCTTTATTCTTCTTTGAGGATAAAAGTATGCTTGTATGGACACATAGTTAGGCCATCTTTTACTGCTGCACTACATATTGGAACTCACACTACACCAATACTGGCTTTTAGCGGCACTTTAAAATGCCGGAAAACATCAAAAAAGTGCCGGTAATTATTTTTCCTGCCATTTTTTTGTGGCAGTCAAAAGTGCCGGCTAAAACTCCGTCGGCGATTCTTTTGCTGGCACTTTTTTAAAAGTGCCGGTAAATGATAAAATGCCGGCACTTGCGAGTGCCACCTATCCTAACATATAGTGGCAATCATAAGTGCCGGCAAAAACATCTATTTCGGCACTCAAAAGTGCCGGTAAATGATAAAATGCCGACACTTGCGAGTGCCACCTATCCTAACGTATAGTGGCAATCATAAGTGCCGGCAAAAACATCTATTTCGGCACTCAAAACCGCCGGTAAATGATAAAATGCCGGCGCTTGCGAGTGCCACCTATCCTAACGTATGGTGGCAACATAAGTGCCGGCAAAAATATCACTTTCGGCACTCAAAACCGCCGATAAATAATAAGCAAAATAGAAAAAAAAAAAAAAAATTCATAAAATTTAAAGAAATATCATAGATTCAGCATCCATAATAAACAAAAAGGGTATCAATTTAATCACAATAATAAAAAAAAAAAATCAGTATACTTCAAGTACATATATATTTTAGTCATAAACAAAATGAAGGAAATGAAGCCTTGCAATTAGTCAACAGATCGATTGCTTTTCCTTAAGTAATCAAACCCTGCATTAGAAAAAAAAAATCTATTAGACTGTGAAACAACAAAAACACAAAGAACGATAAAATTTTAAAAAGAAGCCAAACAGAAGTGAAGTAACTCAATTATAGGAAAACACTTTAAAAACATTCAATGCATATTAACAAAAGCAAACTAACCATTCATTCCGTTTATTAATTGCAACTGCAAGGTCAGAAGGACTTGAAAAACTGACAAATCTATAACCCCTGATTTTTCCGCTTCTATTGTCCCGTACTACCTGAGAGAGAGAATTATAAGGTGAGTTGATCCTCATTACATAAAGAGTTGTACACTTAATTTTTTCCTTGCATAAATTAGAAATCCACAAGACATAACATACAACACAAATAAAGAACAAGCTAAAACATTACAATGCCAAAGCTTACATACATTTAATAAAGTTCACATGCAGAACACTTGAGTACACCAAGTGAATTAAAAACAAAAACAAATTTACCTAACCAAAGTACTTCAATGAGATATGGTATAAATAAATTTATGATGATTGTTTTTTTGTATCCTTAACGCCTTTAAATCAGAAAATTTAGTTGCAAGAACAGAAATCTGCAGGCATTTGAGATGCTCATGCTGAAGGCTTCGTTCATATAAACTTCATATTTGAACAGATTTTTCACAAAAATCTTTGCCCCTGTTACAGTGTCCCCACCCCAGCCCCTCTCAACCCCTACCAGGAAAAGAACACTTGATATGGATTGTTTGTAGCTGTGGCTCAATATATTGTACTATAGTTCTGTCGCAAAATTCCAAAAAAATGATGCACTGAAAGCAGCATGCATGAGATCAAAGCAATTTGAATGAAAAGTCATGCAGATGAACTACATAATCAATAGACAAAAGCAAAGAAATAATCAATTAGAAAGTTAGATAGCACTTGGACACAAAATGTAGGAAAACATAGGCAGATAATAGAAAAGGCTTTATAAATTTATATACCCTCTCTTTGTGTTCACCCCAGTTCCTACAGCAGTACCACCTTATGCAAGCTATTCAACATGTGAATCCAGTGAGAGGTAGTCCAATAAAAACAAAGGGATCAAAATAAAAATTTGCTGGTCTACCTGATAAATTCGAGGCAAAGTGCCAACTATCCGATCAATACCATATTTTACCTACAGAAAGAACTGAATATCAATAGTTGAATGAAGCATCACTGCTCATTAATAAAGATATAGCAACAAATTTTAAACAAAAACTCATTCTTAATCTCATACCTAGCTGTGTGGTGTAACCACTAAACTCTTGACCATGAGTTAGAGGAGTTGCATCTTGAGTGTGTGTGCGTCCAATCTTAATTATATCTTTGAATTCAACAGACTACAATGTCAAAGCATGCAAAGAGTAAAGTAGATTAAAAGAATAGCAAAGTTCCTTGGTGTCCACGTGAATCTCGACGAAGATGAAAACCTAAGATAATAAAACTAAGGAAACTAAGTGACACCCCTATAATTACCCTGCCGAAACTAAAAAAGCTAAACAATGAAAATTATCTTGTGTTGATGAGGATTGATGATGATCACCTCCAGCTCTTACCATGCTTATATAGCCTCCATAGTCCGAGTCTGAATCTGATTAATCAAAGCCGAACCCAGCAACAGAGTGCGATTTATTCTCGCCGAATCTCTGAATTTATTGTGATTTTCTAATGGAGCCAGTAAATCATATATTGAGCCTAAGTCAAAATATTGGTTGGCAAAAATAAACAAAATTACAAGGATTGAAATTTAATAACTGTTTGGAAAAGAAACACCAATTATCTTGTGTCACACCAATATGTGTTGTTCTTGCATAGTAAGTTAAATCATTCCAGAGCACAAAGATTGTCTCAATTAAGATTAATTAATTACAAATCCATGAACCAAAACAACATTGTAGTCCATCTACTACAATCAAACTAGCAAATTAAGTGAATAGATGAAAATGACTGCGTGCTTATTAAGTATCCAAGTATCCAATATCTAATGCTCTGAAAAGTTCCCGAGTTTCCAAATGTGCCAGCAAAAGCTCGAAAGGTCAAGTGCTATGATTTTCTGAAAATAATTATCCCAAAACTGTTTATGTTAAGGAGAACTAGGAAATGGTTTTCAGCGATTATCAACCCCTGCTGCTTGAGTACAGGAGCCAAAACACTACAACAGCATATTAGTAGAGGTACTAAAGTTTGAATTTAGTACCTGATCTTCTTTATCGAAAGTAAGTTTAATGGCCGCAGGGGAGGCGGCGGCGGCGGTGGCGCGGAGATGGGAAACCTTGCTTCTTGATTGGGTAGAGAAGGAGATGGCGTTGTTCGCGGGGCTAGCGAAGGAGTCGGTGTGGGGCCTGCGGAGGAGAAGGCGTCGATTGGGCGGCGGTGGATCCGGTGTAAGAAAAACTCAGCGCATGTGCGGGAGAGGGGGAATCGTGGGGCTTCTGAGAGGGGAAGGGAGTTGGGAGCAACCGAGGCGGTGGAGGCAGTAGAGGTGGCCGCAGGGGAGGCGTTGGCCGGGGGCGCGGACAGGGAAAGTCCTTGATGGGGGCAAGGGGAGGCTGGGTTGAGGGTTTGGGATGGTGGGTTCTGAGATGGACGATGATCTAAGGGGGTTTGGGAAAGTTTGGGGTTTTTTTTTTTCCTTTCTTGTGCACGAAGTAAACGCGCGATTGTTCCCGCCTCTCAATCCTGGCACTTTCGTAAAAATTTGAGATAATGGACAGATTAAAAAAAAAAAAAATTAAGTATATATTTTTTTAAGGGTATTTATTTAAAAATGCCAGTAAAAATTAATTTTTGTTGGCATTTTTTATAAGTGCCACCACAAAAGTGCCACCAAAAAACTGTTTTGGTGTAGTGTCAACTTAGGAGAAACCATGCTATTCTTTTCTCCTTCTTGTTAGTCAGGCGGTCTGTATTGCTCGGGTGCGAGCAGGGGTCTGGGGTAGTGTAGCAGGGACATTGGTGTCAGGGACGGGTTGTGCTGGATTGCGACTGGCAGGGTTTTGGCGGTGACCGCGGACTTTGGGCGGTTGACCGGAGGTTGGTTATAGTACTTGGCTATGGACGGCAGGGTATTGCGGCAACCGCGGATATTGGGCGGTTGACCGGATATTATTATTTATCAGATTGGGTATCACATTTTCCTCTAGTGGATGGAGTTTCCACTTATCGTTTACTGTTGTTTCAGTTTGGGGATCGGGTTTCCCCTTTAGTGGATGGATTTTCCCATTTTGATCAGAGTCTTGATCCAGTCCTGCTATTTTTACGATACCTATGTTACTGGTTACTGAGATACCTTACTCGTGTGGGCCGCTCCCCTCGAGTGCCACTCCGGAGGTAGGCCTTTGACCGAGCCATATGTGCCGGTCTGATACTTATTTGGGATGCGAGCCATATGTGCCGATCCCGCGGTTTCGAGCCATGTGTGCAGATTCCGCTACTGACAGACTTTGAGTCCTTGAGACTCCTTCTTTGCATTGGTGTTATGCATAGGCTGGCATACCCGATGCGGCAGGCAAAGCAGGCAGTACCAATGTTTACTGGTGATGAGATTGGCTTTATTCAGGCAGATACTTTTATTGTTGCACTCGTGCCTGGAGGCCGAGTAGAGTCTAGTAGCTATGATTAGACCAGTGCTAGTGTTGTTGGGAGCCGTTTGGGTTGACGGTGATCCCGTGTCGTTGAGAGCACTTCGACCGCTGTGTGAGATGTTGCGGATCTTTAGTCTATCCGTTCTGAGAGAGAGAGCGTGGATTTTGACTATAGCCTGCATGTGCCACTATTCGATAGCGAGTTAGTCCGATTGGACACCCTACGTTGATACACGGGGGAGGCGCAGGCTTGACTGAACCCGCTGTAGCAGTCAGCTCGATTGGGTCGATTGAGCACCTCCTGTGCGAGTGTTGCATATCTTTATCAGAGTTGTTCCCCTTTTGAGCCTTAGATAGAGGCATGGTAGCCGTGGAGAGTCTCCGGCTTTCTTGTTTAATTCTTACTGCATTAGTTACTTTATTGCCTCTTGAGGACTTGGTGGGCAGACCGTCGGGCTGGCGGTGGTACCCACTGAGAACTCCCCTTTTTGGTGTAGTTCTCACGCCCATTGGGGTTTTTCCCCTCTTTTTTTCCTTCCTCTCCTTTGTTTTGCAGAGTCTTGCGGGTGTTACCGATTCTGCGGTTGTTGATCGAGGAGAGGGAGTCGCGTGCTAGATCCCTACCCGTCGTTGGAGAGTAGCGGTACCCCCTTCAGAGGAGAGCTTTAGTAGATTAGCTATTTTATTTTCCCCTTTTGAGAGACTGATGTAGTGAGGTTTTGATTTGTATTGAGAGCCTGTACACTGATGTATTTATTGGAGATACCTCCCTGTTTGAGTTCGAAGTTTTGTATCTGAGGATATTGTATGATTATCATTTTGGGAGTTGGACATTGTTGTTTTATTTCCAGTTGTACAGTGGTTGATCGTAGTTTCACAGCAGATTTTCGTTTATAGCTCTGATATCTGTTAGCTGTAGTACTTTTCTTGCAGGTAGAACGCTTCGCCTATGCAGAGTTTGGCATAGGTGGCGGATCTGTTGGCGAGTCCGGGTCACAGTTTCGTCCCAGGGGCGTGACATCCCAGGGAGAGTTCTACAGAGAAGTTGTTCACCCATTTGTTCGACACTGTGTGGTGGAGTTCCAGGATTTTTAGAGGATGCTACTTCGAGGTCTACTGCGATTCGGTGCACTGCGACGCTCCTTCCTTGCTGGACTATTTCGTCGTGTTTCGGTCTGTGGACTCCCCTGGGCTACCCCGATGGAGTTTTCGGGTGATTCTTACACCTACGTTTTCACGACAGGTAGGGCTTTGATTCTTGTATTTACAGTTTCCCTCCGTTCCGAGCTTTTCATGGGTCTTTCGGACCATCTTGTGGCCCTATTTTCTGCGGTGGGATTTTGGACAGCATTGGAGTGATTGTGGGTTTTCTCGGCCCACGAGCATCGGAACAAGGAGTGTGAGTACTCATTTTCTCGGCCTACGGGCTTCGATTTTGGACAGCTTTCAGTCGCGAGGAATACCATCGTGATTTTTCTAGAATTTTTGGAGATTGCTTCGAAGGTGATAATTCCACCTTTTCTGGACTGAAAGTTACAGATTATTGATTGTGGAAGTTTTGGGCTCGCAGCGGTGTTTTATTTATATCTTGGCTTACAGGTATTGGAACGGGATGTGCGGGTACTTGATTCGCATCTACGCGACGTGAGGATCGCAACGGTGATTTTTTCGGATTTTTCGGAGGACTGTGCGGAGGTGAATTTTCTCATTTTTCGTGCTGTTTGGCAAAACAGCAAGTACAGTTTTGGAGATGCTCATTTTCGCCGTGTGCGATCTGTTTTGCTGTAGTTCTCGCATCTGGAGGTTTGCGGGGATAGAGGATCTTGGATAGCGAGGAGTCTCGTACAGTTGTGGTTTGCGCATTTCGAGGTGGGTGATTGTTGTGAACGTCACATTTTGACTTACTCACTAGGAATATTAGAGTGATCCCCGTTGTTGAATGCCAATTAGTACATTGTGGATAACATGCATGTAGGTATAGATTGGGCATGTACTATGTTAGTACTTAGTGTTCTTATGAGATTTATTATTATCTTGGAATAACATGTTTTAATCAATGTGAGAACAATGATATCTGTTTTTCTTTTATCATCATGAGGACACTTGCATGCTTGTATGGACATCTAGATAGGCCATCTTCTACTGCTACACTATCATTGGGATTTGACTTAGGAGATACCATATCGGCGCCTTTTCTCTTTTTATCGAGGCACATGTGGTATATTGCTCAGGTTTGAGCAGGGTTGTAGGATAGTGTAGCCGGGCTTATAGAGTCGGGATTTGTCCCACAAGATTGTGGATTGTGGGATATAGCGGCGACTGCGGATATTTGGCGGTTGACCGGATGTTGGCTATTGTACTAGGTTGTGGATTTGTGGGGTATTGCGGCAACCGCGAACATTGGGCGATTGACCGGATGTCTACTTGTGTATCAGATTGGGAATCGAACTCCTCTAGTGGAAGGAGTTTCCCACTTATTGAGTATTATTGCATCAGATTGGGGGATCGGGTTTTCTTTAGTGGATGGGTTTCCCACTTAGATCATAGTCGTGATGCAGTCCTGCTATATCATGATACTTGTGACAGAGGTACTTACTCGTGTGGGTCGCTCCCCTCGAGTGCCACTCCGGAGGTAGGCCTATGACCGAGCCATGTGTGCCGGTCTGATACTTATATTGGGATGCGAGCCATGTGTGCAGATTTCGCTACTGAGTTCTTGAGTTCGACAGTAGAGCAGGTAGTGCCAGTTTTTCTTGGTAGTTAGATTGGGTTTATTAGGCAGGCACATTTACTGATGCATTCATATAGTTACTCTTTCAGGCACTACATATAGAGGCATAGTAGCGGTAGTTCTTTTATCAGCAGTTATGTTCTTAACTTTCCGCCTTTCTTTCCCTTTCGCCTCTAGTAGACCTAGTGGGCACGTCAGAGTTTGAGGCTTTACCCACTAGGGGGAGGCTACTGGTTTATAGTAGTTCTTACCCACATTCTTGTTGTCTTTTCTTTCCCCTTGTTTTGCAGAGTCATCTGCGGGAGCTGCTGGGCCATCAGCGGTAGATCGAGGTAAGAGGATAGCGGTCTAGATAGACCGTCCACCCGACAGTATGCTAGCTGGACTTTTGATGTACCCCTATCTTCTCAGACATTGTATTTGTACTCTATTTTTGGGTCTAACTTTAGCCAGCTTGTAGTATTCAGACCCTTCTTGTGTTCTTTTTATTTTCCCTTTAAATAAAATTAGTTGTTTGAGGTTATTTACTGAGTTTTCGTGTGTGGAACCTTTGTGCTTGCGGGTATTTTTTCTGTGGTAGAGCTCGAAAAATGGAGAACGACAAAGCGATCGGATCGGAAATCCGACTTACGGATTGCCCGAAATGGGGTTTTTTGGGTTTCGGCGTCCGTAGTGTGCAACGGGATCCGTGCCGGCTGTTACAGAACGTTTTGGCGATCGGCACGCTTTTCGAGGAGATTGAAATCTTTTTCTTTATACCGAATATGGGTTTTTCCTTATCTACAAAAAGAAGGTATTACTTCGTTTTATTTATTTAATTTTTATTAAAGAATCGGAAAAACCCTAGTTCGGGAGGGAGGCGAAAGAAAAGAGATCGGCTCTTCCATCTTCTCCGATCAACGTGACGGAGGCGGGAAACGAGACATCACCGTCAGCGGGGAGCGGATCCGGTCTTCTCTCTACCCGCAAAGAACGTGTTTGGGGTCGTCTTCTCCGTTAGAGCAAGGTTAGCGGTTTACCTTTCGTTTTCATGTTTTTCGGCCATTGGGGTTTTTGGTGTTCGCGTCTTGTCGCCATGCGTCGCTAGGATGCCCTATGTCACGCCCCCGGGGGTTTTTGAGTCTTTTGAAGCGGAAAAACGTGCCTATTTTTTTTTTCCTTTTAATAAGGTAACTTAACTTCAACCCCGGTGCGTGCCAGACCGCCACATACACAAATTCACTCTGTCCGCGGACAGAGTCTCCTTTGTATATGCACGGCGTCTCATTTACATCATTTCATTCAATCACAATAATCATACAACACACACCAACCAACAACCATACAGTAGACATACACCATATTCAGAGTTAAATCGTTTAACTAAAGCATGTCATTTGAGCGGCTTCAATGTTTGGAAAGGATAAAACCCAGAGTTGTAAAATCCGTGCCCACACGGCACCTCTTTTTAGAAAACGTTTTCGCAAACCTTTATCTCATCATAAAACATGCCGCAATTAAAAACACTACTAAAAGTATCACATAAAGCCACATCTCATCCACAGTGCTAACTAAAACATGCCCACATGTAAAGTAATCCACAAGCGAATTAAAGTAACCTAAAGAGGAAATGAGTTATATATACGATAACCAAGAGTCCGACTACGATCCTCACGTCGCAGTCCCACCGCCGTCCCGGCTAACGCACCTAGGGAAACCTGTCACGGAGTGGGTAACGTCAGTGACAAACAAAGTAGATGTCTAATAATATTAAGAAAGGAAGAACGAACCGAATACACCGAGTACACCGTAACCTTTCGTTAAACCCCTGTGCATATATTAAACCGGGCACCAACCCCGGATTATTGTTAATTAAATTGGGCACCGACCCCAGAGTACCTGTCGGGGAGACTAAAGTCCCCCCTCGTGCACAACACCTTTTTGATGCTATAACCACTTCACGGGGCTAGTGCGACCCCTATAGCAGCCGTGAAGAGGTCCTCACGGCACCCACCCCTTTGTGAGGCACACGGGTCAAAAAGACCACTTTTCCGGAAAAGTACACCATGCGGTGGCCCGATCCGCCAGTGTACGTGCAGCATCCGAAACCGGATTGCCAAGAATGGCGTGTAATGAGCACCGCGACCGCAGCCGCTTAATTTATCAGATATTTATCAATTAAAAGAAAGGTTAACTGTCCATCTACTTTGTTAGGTAAATTAAAGAATATTTTTAATGACATAGATGCACTTACAGCACCGGTTGCACACATCGCAACCGTACCCACCTTGTTGGAGAGAAGTCGGGTCACCTGAGCCCTCGCACTCTCCCGCTGCGCACCCGGACCTATAAAAAGTCCGCACGGACACTAAGGTCAGAAACTATACTAAATACCGTAACAGAAAACACCCCACTTATATTATAATAAAGTCCGGCACCGTCCCGCTGCCCATGGAACCCCCCTTGCGCAACCGTCGCCGCCCGTCGGAGCCGCGCGCGGCGCGGCCCCGCGGGCGGTGCGCGCAAAGTGCCCCGCACGGTGCCCGCACGGGCACGGGCCCGTGCGGCGCCCGTGCGGGGTCGCCCGCGCGGCGCCCGCGCGGTGCCCGCGCGGCGCCCGCGCGGGGCCGCCCGCGCGGCACCGCGCGGGTGCCGCGCGGCGCCGCGCGGGGCCGCCCGCGCGGCACCCCGCGCGGGTGCCCGCGCGGCACCCGCGCGGGGCCGCCCGCGCGGGTGCCCGCGGGGCACCCCGCGCGGGTGCCGCGCGGCGCCTGCGCGGGGCCGCCCGCGCGGCGCCCGCGCGGGTGCCCGCGCGGCACCCCGCGCGGGTGCCCGCGCGGCAGCCCGCGCGGTGCCCGCGCGGCACCCCGCGCGGGGCCGTGCGGCAGCCCGCGCGGTGCCCGCGCGGGGCCGCCCACGCGGCGGCCGCGCGGTGTCCGCGCGGCGCCCGCGTGGGTGCGACCCGCGCGGCGCCGTCCCGCCTGCGGCGGAGCCCGGTCATCCGCGTGCGTTCCCCTTCTTCCTCGCGCGATGCCCGTGGCACCGCGCGCCTCTTTGCCCGTTCCGTCCGCCCAACAAAATTACGATGACGGCGGCGGTGACGGGGGTGGCGGAGGAACTCTAGAATTTTACCAAACTACGCTAGGAAAAATCCAGAAAATTATTAAAAATTATTTTACCTATCGGAGATCGTCGGGAAGGTGTCCGGTCGCGTTTCTTGCCTTGGATCGGCGTTTAGGACGATCGGCTCCCTCCTTCTTTCCTTCTCCTTCCTCCGGTTACGGTTCTTTTCTTTCTTTTTCACTGGTTGGGGGTTTCGGTACGTACGAAAAGGAGGGTTTGGGGAGGCGGAGAAATAAAATAGGGTTTCGCTCGGTAAGCGGGGAAATAAATAATCCCTATTTTGGATATATCCAATTGTAAACCCGCACCGTCAAAATCCCTTTCGGGTATTTTGATCCGATTAATTAATTCGCTAATTAATTAATCCCCACCGATAACCCTATTTAGTTAATCGTTAATTATATTTACGTACGTAGGAACCTATAATTCCCCGTTTCTGTTTCTCAAGAAAATATCCGACGACGGGATATTTCTTACCTTTAAATCCTGACCACCGATTATTTGATCACCTTTATCAAATAATCTTGGGAAATCAAATTCCCAGTTGGATTCTAATTACCCGGATATTTAAACCTCTATTATCCAAATCCCGGTCACCGATTATTTAATCACCTTAATTAAATAATCATGGGAAATAAATCCCCAATTTAAATATCCGGATTTTATCTCTTATTCAATCCGTGAGATAAAATCCCATAATTTAAATCCTTTAGTTTAAATATCCTGATTTTTATCCCTTTCCAATCTATGAGATAAAATCCCACCAATTTAAATCCCACAATTAATTCGTACGTAGGAGGATTTAAATTCCGTCACCGGATAATTAATTAATTGATTAATTATCCTTACGAGATAACCCACCTTATCTCTAACGGGTGCAAGATATTTTGCACGGTTTCCGATGCGCGACTAACTACCGCATCGCTAAGGGTCCCGTTCCGGGAGATCCCGCATCGGATTTCGAATCCGATCGCACCGTCGGTCATCGTTTTTCGCGCTCTATCGCAGAAAAATATACACACTTGTCCCGGCCGACTTTTGAAAATTAAATAATTTTATTCCCTTAAGGCCTAAGCGATTACATGTGAGTTCAAAATACCCCGGAGGGTCGGGTCACTACACCACTCACACTTTATAAAAAGTTTCGTCCCGAAACTTAAACCCAAACCTCCCTAAAATAACTCGGGAAAACATTCCCTCATCTTTGATTCCAGTTCCCACGTCGCCTCGCGCTCTTCGTGGTTGCTCCACTGGACCTTCACATAGGGAATCGTTCGGTTGCGCAACTTCTTGTCCTCTCTTGCCAAAATCCGCACCGGCGTCTCCTCGACGCTCAAGTCCTCCCGCAACTCGATGGTGGAGGCATCCAAGGCATGAGAGGGGTCCGCCAGGTATTTTCGGAGCATTGAAACATGGAAGACGTTGTGGACTCGTTCGAGGTTCGGTGGCAGGGCCAAGCGGTACGCCACCGGTCCTACGCGCTCCAGGATTTCGAACGGTCCCACGTACCTTGGGCTTAGTTTTCCTTTATGCCGAAACGTCGGTTTCCTTTGGAGGGTGAAACCCGGAGCAGCACGTGCTCGCCCACCATGAATTCTAAGTCTCGGCGTCTGTTATCTGCATAGCTTTTCTGTCTGCTTTGGGCGGTCAGCAGCCTTTGTTTAATCAATCGCACCTTTGCTTCGGTCTCCTCCACCAAATCTGGGCCCAAGAACTTCCGCTCACCTAAGTCGTCCCAGCATATTGGAGACCGACAGCGGCGCCCGTACAGCGCCTCGTACGGCGCCATCTGAATACTGGCCTGGTAACTATTATTGTAGGCAAATTCCACCAGGGGCAAACACCGTGCCCACCCTTCGCCCAAGTCCAGAACGCATGCTCGAAGCATGTCTTCCACAATCTGTATCACCCGCTCCGATTGCCCATCGGTTTGCGGGTGAAAAGCTGTGCTGAAGTGCAACTTGGTTCCCATCGCTTGTTGCAAACTTCGCCAAAAGTTCGACACAAAACGTGTGTCTCTGTCCGACGTGATGGATGTTGGTACACCGTGCAACCTCACTATCTCATCGAGGTACGTTTGCGCCAGTCGTTCCCGGGTCCACGTCGTGTGTATGGGCAAAAAGTGGGCCGATTTCGTCAAACGGTCCACGATCACCCATATCGCATCGTGTCCCTGTGGCGATCTCGGGAAACCGGTCACAAAATCCATGGTAATCATGTCCCATTTCCACTCGGGCACCGGTAAAGGTTGCAATTTTCCCGCCGGCCGTTGATGTTCGGCCTTCACCCGTTGGCACACCAGGCAGTGTGCCACAAATCGCGTCACGTCTCCTTCATTTTCGGCCACCAGAAGGTTTGCTTGACGTCCTTGTACATCTTGGTTCCCCCGGATGCGCCGCATACGGGGCAGTATGCGCCTCCCGTAGGATCTCCTCCTTGAGTTCCGGTAGATCCGGCACGCAGATTCGTCCGCGAAATCGTATCGTGCCGTCGGAGTCCACTGTAAAGTCGCCCTCCTGGTCGGCGGTTATTCTACTCCGCACCAGCTGGAGCTGATCATCAGTCGATTGGCCTTCGAGAATCCTGTCCAGCAAGGTAGGTCTGACCACCAGTGTCAGAAGTTGGGCGACTGTCCCTGCGGGTACCACCTCTAGTCTCAATCGCGAGAATTCCGCAATTAGACTATCCTGCTGCGTAATGGCGCTTACATCCGCTTCCGCGGCCTGCCCTTTGCGACTCAGGGCGTCGGCCACCACGTTGGCCTTTCCCGGGTGGTAGTGGATCGTTAAGTCGTAATCCTTTAATAGCTCCAGCCACCGCCTTTGTCGCAGATTTAGCTCTCTTTGGGTGAAAAGGTACTTGAGGCTCTTATGATCTGAGTACACATTGCAGTGTGCCCCATACAGGTAGTGCCTCCAAAGCTTGAGGACAAACACCACCGCTGCGAGTTCCAAATCATGCACGGGGTAATTCCGCTCGTACTCCTTGAGCTGCCTTGATGCATAGGCTATGACCTTTCCCCGTTGCATGAGTACTCCACCCAATCCATTTCGCGACGCGTCGCAATACACTTCGTAATCCTCCCCAGGCTCTGGCAGGGCGAGAATCGGGGCTCGCGTCAACCTATCCTTGAGCTCCTCGAAGCTTTTCTGACACTTGTCCGTCCAGATGAACTTTTCCCCCTTCCTTGTCAAACGGGTTAAGGGGGTGGCTATCTTGGAGAAGCCCTCCACGAAGCGCCGGTAATACCCGGCTAATCCAAGGAAGCTTCGAATTTCCGTCACCGTGGTCGGTCGGGGCCAGTCCGTCACCGAATCTATCTTCTTCGGATCCACCGCGACTCCAGCCGCCGAGATTACGTGCCCCAAGAACCCGACCTCTCGGAGCCAAAACTCACACTTTTTGAGTTTGGCGTAGAGTTTCTGTTCCCGTAGGGTCTGGAGGACTGTGCGCAGGTGTTCTTCATGTTCCTCATCGTACGCGAGTAGATGAGGATATCGTCGATGAAGACCACCACGAACAGTCCAGGAAGGGTTTGAATACCCTGTTCATCATGTCCATAAACACCGCCGGGGCATTTGTGAGCCCGAACGGCATTACCGTAAACTCGTAATGGCCATAGCGAGTACGGAAAGCCGTTTTGGGGATGTCCTCCCCCTTGACCCGGACCTGATGATAGCCCGACTGCAGGTCAATCTTTGAGAACACCGTCGCCCCCCGTAACTGGTCGAAGAGGTCGTCGATCCTTGGCAGGGGGTACTTATTCTTGATCGTCACCTTATTTATCTCCCGGTAGTCGATGCACAACCGGAGACTTCCGTCCTTCTTCCTCACAAACAGGACGGGCGCGCCCCAAGGTGACGCGCTTGGTCTGATGAAACCTTTGTCCAGAAGGTCCTCCAACTGTGCCTTGAGTTCCTTCAGCTCCGCGAAGGCCATCCTGTACGGTGCCTTGGTGATGGGCTTGGTGCCGGGGAGCAGTTCAATTGGGAAGTCAACCTCTCGTTCCGGCGGCATTCCGGGGAGCTCCGCCGGAAATACATCCGGGAATTCCCTTACTACGGGAATTTCTGTGGGTGAGGGGACGGGTCGGGTAGTTAGATCTACCGAGGCCAGATAGGCTACGCACCCGCCCTCCATCAATTTCCTTACCACGGGACCGCTGAACCTGGTGGGGAGCGGCCCCGTCCCGTGCTGCATGACAGCCCATCGGGTTTCCGGTTGCAAGGCATAGGGCGATCCTATTTATTCCCTGCATAGCCCTCTATGGGCCCCGGACCCACCGGATTTTCTAAACTTCGAAACCGCCCACGCGCTTTGGCCGGGGAAGGTTTCGCCTAACGCCTACTGATCCTAGTGAGGGGAAGAGAGAGAGTCTAACAAGTGTATCTGGCTAGGGTGTAGTCGGCTGTAGGAAAGGGAGAAGAATAAAAGATCGAACGATAATCACCTGCTGTCACTAAGTCTGGGACGCCGCATCCCCTGCCGCAGTGTCCCGGGGAGTCCGCCCGCAGTCCCTGGGCCAGCGTCGCACGGCGTGCTGGGGGAGAGTCTTAACGTCCGAAGAATCTGAGGAGTCCGAGAGGGTCTGATGGATCTGAGGGTTCCCGGTTGTCGGGCGGGTTCCTTGGCTGAGCGGGAACCGCCAGCACTGTCT
>CM054939.1:10139382-10147603 GCA_029168755.2 Tillandsia fasciculata | reverse complement strand
TTTCGTTAAACCCCTGGCATATATGCCAAACCGGGCACCAACCCGGATTGATTGTTAATTAAATTGGGCCGACCCCAGAGTACCTGTCGGGGAGACTAAAGTCCCCCCTCGTGCACAACACCCTTTTGATGCTTATAACACTTCACGGGGCTAGTGCGACCCCTATAGCAGCGTGAAGAGGTCCCTCACGGCACCACCCCTTTGTGAGGCACACGGGTCAAAAAGACCACTTTTCCGGAAAAGTACACCATGCGGTGGCCCAATCCGCCTGTGTACGTGCAGCATCCGAAACCGGATTGCCAAGAAGGCGTGTAATGAGCACCGCGACCGCAGCCGCTTAATTTATCGATATTTATCAATTACAAAGAAAGGTTTAACTGTCCATCTACTTTGTTAGGTAAATTAAAGAATATTTTTAATGACATAGATGCACTTACAGCACCGGTTGCACACATCGCAACCGTACCCACCTTGTTGGAGAGAAGTCGGGTCACCCGAGCCCTTCGCACTCTCCCGCTGCGCACCGGACCTATAAAAAGTCCGCACGGACACTAAGGTCAGAAAATATACTAAATACCGTAACAGAAAACACCCCACTTATATTATAATAAAGTCCGGCACCGTCCCGTGCCCATGGACCCCCTTGCGCAACCGTCGCCGCCCGTCGGAGCCGCGCGCGGCGCGGCCCGCGGGCGGTGCGCGCAAGCGTGCCCCGCACGGTGCCCGCACCGGCAGGGCGTGCGGCGCCGTGCGGGGTCGCCGCGCGCGCGCGCGGTGCCCGCGCGGCGCCGCGGGGCCGCGGCGGCCCCGCGGGGTGCCCGCGCGGGGCAGCCGCGGGAGGCCGCCGCGGCGCACCCCGCGCGGGGCCCGCGCGGCCGCGCGGGCCGCCCGCGCGGGTGCCCGCGGGGCACCGGGCCGCGCGGCGTGCGGGGCCCGCGCGCGGCGCCCGCGCGGGGCCGCGCGGCGCCCGCGCGGGGCCCGTGCGGCGCCGCGCGGTGCCCGCGCGGCACCCCGCGGGGTGCCGTGCGGCAGCCCGCGCGGTGCCCGCGCGGGGCCGCCCACGCGGCCGGCCGCGCGGTGTCCGCGCGGCGCCCGCGTGGTGCGACCGCGCGGCGCCGTCCACGCCTGCGGCGGAGCCCGGTCATCCGCGTGCGTTCCCCCTTCTTCCTCGCGCGATGCCCCGGTGGCACCGCGCGCCTCTTTGCCCGTTCCGTCCGCCCAACAAAATTATGATGACGGCGGCGGTGACGGGGGTGGCGGAGGAACTCTAGAATTAACCAAAATACGCTAGGAAAAATCCAGAAAATTATTAAAAATTATTTTACCTACGGAGATCGTCGGGAAGGTGTCCGGTCGCGTTTCTAGCCTTTGGATCGGCGTTTAGGACGATCGGCTCCCTCCTTCTTTCCTTCTCCTTCCTCCGGTTACGGTTCTTTTCTTTCTTTTTCACGGTTGGGGGTTTCGGTACGTACGAAAAAGAGAGTTTGGGGAGGCGGAGAAATAAAATAGGGTTTCGCTCGGTAAGCGGGGAAATAAATAATCCCTATTTTGGATATATCCAATTTGTAAACCGCACCGTCAAAATTCCCTTTCGGGTATTTTGATCCGATTAATTAATTCGCTAATTAATTAATCCCCACCGATACCCCCTATTTAGTTAATCGTTTAATTTGATATTTACGTACGTAGGAAACTATAATTCCCGTTTCTGTTTCTCAAGAAAATATCCGACGACGGGATATTTCTCACCTTTAAATCCTGACCACCGATTATTTGATCACCTTTATCAAATAATCTTGGGAAATCAAATTCCCAGTTGGATTCTAATTACCCGGATATTTAAACCTCTATTATCCAAATCCCGGTCACCGATTATTTAATCACCTTAATTAAATAATCATGGGAAATAAATCCCCAATTTAAATATCCGGATTTTATCTCTTATTTCAATCCGTGAGATAAAATCCCATAATTTAAATCCTTTAGTTTAAATATCCTGATTTTTATCCCTTTCCAATCTATGAGATAAAATCCCACCAATTTAAATCCCACAATTAATTGGTACGTAGGAGGATTTAAATTCCGTCACCGGATAATTAATTATTGATTAATTATCCTTACGGGATAACCCACCTTATCTCTAACGGGTGCAAGATATTTTGCACGGTTTCCGATGCGCGACTAACTACCGCATCGCTAAGGGTCCCGTTCCGGGAGATCCCGGCATCGGATTTCGAATCCGATCGCACCGTCGGTCATCGTTTTTCGCGCTCTATCGCAGAAAATATACACACTTGTCCCGGCCGACTTTTGAAAATTAAATAATTTTATTCCCCTTGAGGCCTAAGCGATTACATGTGAGTTCAAAATACCCCGGAGGGTCGGGTCACTACACCACTCACACTTTATAAAAAGTTTCGTCCCGAAACTTAAACCCTAACTTCCCTAAAATAACTCGGGAAAACACTCCCTCATCTTTGATTCCAATTCCCACGTCGCCTCGCGTTCTTCGTGGTTGCTCCATTGGACCTTCACATAGGGAATCGTTCGGTTGCGCAACTTCTTGTCCTCTCTTGCCAAAACCGCACCGGCGTCTCCTCGACGCTCAAGTCTTCCCGCAACTCGATGGTGGAGGCATCCAAGGCATGGAGGGGTCCGCCAGGTATTTTCGGAGCATTGAAACATGGAAGACATTGTGGACTCGTTCGAGATTCGGTGGCAGGGCCAAGCGGTATGCCACCGGTCCTATACGCTCCAGGATTTCGAACGAACGCACGTCGGTCCACGTACCTGGGCTTAGTTTCCCTTTATGCCGAATCGCCGGTTTCCTTTGGAGGGTGAAACCCTGAGCAGCACGTGCTCGCCCACCATGAATTCTAAATCTCGGCGTCTGTTATCTGCATAGCTTTTCTGTCTGCTTTGGGCGGTCAGCAGCCTTTGTTTAATCAATCGCACCTTTGCTTCGGTCTCCTCCACCAAATCTGGGCCCAAGAACTTTCGCTCACCTAAGTCGTCCCAGCAAATTGGAGACCGACAGCGGCGTCCGTACAGCGCCTCGTACGGCGCCATCTGTATACTGGCCTGGTAGCTATTATTGTAGGCAAATTCTACCAGGGGCAAACACCGTGCCCACCCTTCGCCCAAGTCCAGAACGCATGCTCGAAGCATGTCTTCCACAATCTGTATCACCCGCTCCGATTGCCCATCGGTCTGTGGGTGAAAAGCTGTGCTGAAGTGCAACTTGGTTCCCATCGCTTGTTGCAAACTTCGCCAAAAGTTCGACACAAAACGTGTGTCTCTGTCCGACGTGATGGATGTTGGTACACCGTGCAACCTCACTATCTCATCTAGGTACGTTTGCGCCAGTCGTTCCCGGGTCCACGTCGTGTGTATGGGCAAAAAGTGGGCCGATTTAGTCAAACGGTCCACGATCACCCATATCGCATCATGTCCCTGTGGCGATCTCGGGAAACCGGTCACAAAGTCCATGGTAATCATGTCCCATTTCCACTCGGGCACCGGTAAAGGTTGTAATTTTCCCGCCGGCCGTTGGTGTTCGGCCTTCACCCGTTGGCACACCAGGCAATGTGCCACAAATCGCGTCACGTCTCCCTTCATTTTCGGCCACCAGAAGGTTTGCTTGACATCTTTGTACATTTTGGTTCCCCGGGATGCGCCGCATACGGGGCGGTATGCGCCTCCCGTAGGATCTCCTCCTTGATTTCCGGTAGATCCGGCACGCAGATCGTCCGCGAAATCGTATCATGCCGTCGGTGTCCACTGTAAAGTCGCCCTCCTGGTCGGCGGTTATTCTACTCCGCACCAGCTGGAGCTGATCATCAGTCGATTGGCCTTCGAGAATTCTGTCCAGCAAGGTAGGTCTGACCACCAGTGTCAGAAGTTGGGCGACTGTCCCTGCGGGTACCACCTCTAGTCTCATTCGCGAGAATTCCGCAATTAGGCTATCCTGCTGCGTAATGGCGCTTACATCCGCTTCCGCGGCCTGCCCTTGCGACTCAGGGCGTCGGCCACCACGTTGGCCTTTCCCGGGTGGTAGTGGATCGTAAGTCGTAATCCTTTAATAGCTCAAGCCACCGCCTTTGTCGCAGATTTAGCTCTCTTTGGGTGAAAAGGTACTTGAGGCTCTTATGATCTGAGTACACATTGCAGTGCGCCCCATACAGGTAGTGCCTCCATAGCTTGAGGACGAACACCACTGCTGCGAGTTCCAAGTCATGCACGGGGTAATTCCGCTCGTACTCCTTGAGCTGCCTTGATGCATAGGCTATGACCTTTCCCCGTTGCATGAGTACTCCACCCAATCCATTTCGCGACGCGTCGCAATACACTTCGTAATCCTCCCCAGGCTCTGGTAGGGTGAGAATCGGAGCTCGCGTCAACCTATCCTTAAGCTCCTCGAAGCTTTTCTGGCACTTATCCGTCCAGATGAACTTTTCCCCCTTCCTTGTCAAGCGGGTTAAGGGGGTGGCTATCTTGGAGAAGCCCTCCACGAAGCGTCGATAGTACCCGGCTAATCCTAGGAAGCTTCGAATTTCCGTCACCGTGGTCGGTCGGGGCCAGTCCGTCACCGAATCTATCTTCTTCGGATCCACCGCGACCCCAGCCGCCGAGATTACGTGCCCCAGGAACCCGACCTCTCGGAGCCAAAACTCACACTTTTTGAGTTTGGCGTAGAGTTTGTGTTCCCGTAGGGTCTGGAGGACTGTGCGCAGGTGTTCTTCATGTTCATCGGTGCGCGAGTAGATGAGGATATCGTCGATGAAGACCACTACGAACAGATCCAGGAAGGGCTTGAATACCCTGTTCATCATGTCCATAAACACTGCCGGGGCATTTGTGAGCCCGAACGGCATCACCGTAAACTCGTAATGGCCATAACGAGTACGGAAAGCTGTCTTGGGGATGTCCTCCCCCTTGACCCGGACCTGATGATAGCCCGACTGTAGATCAATTTTAGAGAACACCGTCGCCCCCCGCAACTGGTCAAATAGATCGTCGATCCTTGGCAGGGGGTACTTGTTCTTGATCGTCGCCTTATTTATCTCCCGGTAGTCGATGCACAACCGGAGACTCCCGTCCTTCTTTCTCACAAACAGGACGGGCGCGCCCCAAGGTGACGCGCTTGGTCTGATGAAACCTTGTCGAGAAGGTCCTCCAACTGTGCCTTGAGTTCCTTCAGCTCTGAAGGCCATCCTGTACGGTGCCTTGGTGATGGGCTTGGTGCCGGGGAGTAGTTCAATTGGAAAGTCCACCTCTCGTTCCGGCGGCATTCCGGTAGCTCTGCCGGAAATACGTCCGGGAATTCCTTACCACGGGAATTCCTGTGGGTGAGGGGACGGGTCGGGTAGTTAGATCTACCGAGCCAGATAGGCTACGCACCCGCCTCCATCATTTCCTTACCACGGGACCGCTGAACCTGGTCTGGGGAGCGGCCACGTGCTGCATGACAGCCATCGGGTTTCGGTTGCAAGGCATAGGGCGAATCCTATTTATTCCCGCATAGCCCTCTATGGGCCCCGGACCCACCGGATTTTCTAAACTTCGAAACCGCCCACGCGCTTTGGCCGGGGAAGGTTTCGCCTAACGCCTACTGATCCTAGTGAGGGGAAGAGAGAGAGTCTAACAAGTGTATCTGGCTAGGGTGTAGTCGGCTGTAGGAAGGGAGAAGAATAAAAGATCGAACGATAATCACCTGCTGTCACTAAGTCTGGGACGCCGCATCCCCTGCCGCAGTGTCCCGGGGAGTCCGCCCGCAGTCCTGGGCCAGCGTCGCACGGCGTGCTGGGGGAGATCCTTAACGTCCGAAGAATCTGAGGAGTCCGAGGGGTCTGATGGATCTGAGGGTTCCCGGTTGTCGGGCGGGTTCCTTGGCTGAGCGGGAACCGCAGCACTGTCTGGTTCCTTCTGTGGCGGTGGCGTAGGGGCGGCGGCGGCGGGCCTCTGTGGGCAAGCGTCACGAATGTGATCCGGCAACCCGCAGTGGTGCAATAATGGTCCTCCATGTGCACTCCGCTACCGAGTGAGCACCCTGGCAAATCACGCACGGTCCCTGGGGTGGTCTCGCGTCCTCTGCTGGAGCCTGTCCTTCCTTCCGCCCCCTTTGGTGGTCCCCCTCCTCGGTCTTCTTGGGCGGGGTCCCTCGGGGAGAGGGTGTAGCAGTCTTTTCCGTCCTCCTTGCTCGCGGCGCCGGGGGCCTGGTGACCCCCGTTTCCAAGGGCAGTCGTATCGGTTATGGCCCGGCCTGCCACACCGATAGCAGTGATCATACCTCCACGGACACTCTGTTACCTGGTGCGTTCCTACGCATATAGGGCAAGGTCTCGCAAGCGGTCCTGGGTTCCGCCCTCGCCATCACTTTCGAAGTCGCTCTCTGTCTCCGGGCGCTTGATAGCGCTCTTGCCGTTCTTACGTAGTCTGCTCTCTGCCCTGGGCATTGGGTACTGGGCCCTCCGTCGGACCCGGATAGGCATTTCCGCGCACGCTCGGCTAATTCCTGCTCTGCTCGCAGGGCCATCATGACTGCCTCGTTGAAGGTGGGGAACTCTGCTGGCGGTCTTCCCCAACGGATATCGGTCCTGGCGCCCCGCGGGCGTGGTCAGCGCCCTCAAAATCTCGGATCAGTAGACCCATCGCTCTGTAAGGGTCAGCATGTGTCCTGCGATATCACGCAGCTGGTTCAGGAGTAAACGGTTGGCTGCCGCTGCGGGATCCATCTGCTTGTCACGAACGATTAGTACTGGGTGGCCGAACACTGGCCGTCGGCTGCTGTAGACAAAGAAACCGTCAATCCTATGGTTACAACCCTAGCACACCGTTTCACGAATTCACCTATGTTACGTCCCCATTTCCCCGTACTCTCACGTACTACACCTATACCTTGGTTATCTCATTTCCAACTTGCTTGTGGCTCCTAGCACTGTGGACAAACAAACGTCTACTATGGTTGTGGTTGTATTTCTCTGATACCATTTAATCTGTCACGCCCCCGGGGGTTTTTGAGTCTTTTGAAGCGGAAAAACGTGCCTATTTTTTTTTTTCTTTAATAAGGTAACTTAACTTCAACCCCGGTGCGTGCCAGACCGCCACATACACAAATTCACTCTGTCCGCGGACAGAGTCTCCTTGTATATGCACGGCGTCTCATTTACATCATTTCATTCAATCACAATAATCATACAACACACACCAACCAACAACCATACAGTAGACATACACCATATTCAGAGTTAAATCGTTTAACTAAAGCATGTCATTTGAGCGGCTTCAATGTTTGGAAAGGATAAAACCCAGAGTTGTAAAATCCGTGCCCACACGGCACCTCTTTTTAGAAAACGTTTTCGCAAACCTTTATCTCATCATAAAACATGCCGCAATTAAAAACACTACTAAAAGTATCACATAAAGCCACATCTCATCCACAGTGCTAACTAAAACATGCCCACATGTAAAGTAATCCACAAGCGAAATTAAAAGTAACCTAAAGAGGAAATGAGTTATATATACGATAACCAAGAGTCCGACTACGATCCTCACGTCGCAGTCCCACCGCCGTCCCGGCTAACGCACCTAGGGAAACCTGTCACGGAGTGGGTAACGTCAGTGACAAACAAAGTAGATGTCTAATAATATTAAGAAAGGAAGAACGAACCGAATACACCGAGTACACCGTAACCTTTCGTTAAACCCCTGTGCATATATTAAACCGGGCACCAACCCCGGATTGATTGTTAATTAAATTGGGCACCGACCCCAGAGTACCTGTCGGGGAGACTAAAGTCCCCCCTCGTGCACAACACCTTTTGATGCTATAACCACTTCACGGGGCTAGTGCGACCCCTATAGCAGCCGTGAAGAGGTCCTCACGGCACCCACCCCTTTGTGAGGCACACGGGTCAAAAAGACCACTTTTCCGGAAAAGTACACCATGCGGTGGCCCGATCCGCCAGTGTACGTGCAGCATCCGAAACCGGATGCCAAGAATGGCGTGTAATGAGCACCGCGACCGCAGCCGCTTAATTTATCAGATATTTATCAATTAAAAGAAAGGTTAACTGTCCATCTACTTTGTTAGGTAAATTAAAGAATATTTTTAATGACATAGATGCACTTACAGCACGGTTGCACACATCGCAACCGTACCCACCTTGTTGGAAAGAAGTCGGTCACCTGAGCCCTTCGCACTCTCCCGCTGCGCACCGGA
>CM054939.1:10019382-10134382 GCA_029168755.2 Tillandsia fasciculata | reverse complement strand
TGACAGCGGTAAGGAAGGTTTGGGGAATCGAAAGTTTGGGAAATGGTTTTCGCTTTTCTTTTGGGGTTTCGTACGCAGGGGGTTTAAGGGGAGTTGTGGGGAAGTGGCCGGTAGTTGGGGGAAGTGGTGGGAAGTGGGGCGGTTAGTGGGTAGTTGTGGGGAAGTGGTGGGAAGTTGGGGCGGTTAGTGGGTAGTTGTGGGGAAGTGGTGGGAAGTTGGGGCGGTTAGTGGGTAGTTGTGGGGAAGTGGTGGGAAGTTGGGGCGGTTAGTGGGTAGTTGTGGGGAAGTGGTGGCGGTTAGTGGGAAGTTGTGGGGAGGTGTGGGAAGTTGGGGCGGATCGTGGGGAGTCGTGCGACTGGGAAAACGCGGGAGTGATATAGGTGGCGGGAACGGTTAAGTTGGAAATGGGAAAGAACCCTGTTTTAAATCAAACGCGGGTACGAACCGGGGTCCGGTCCGCCTCGTAAACCGTGCTGGTTGCCTAAATTGTTAGCCAACTTCCGGAATTTATTCTGGAAGCACCCGGCGTCGGAATTCAAAACCGATTGCACCGCCGTTCTCCGTTTCGCGAGCTCTATTAACTAAAAATACCCGCGAGTCCCGACGATCTGGCCGGGAACAAGAAATTATGGATCGCCCTCCGAGTCTAAATGAAAATAAATAAAACCAAAAGTGGACCCTAGCAATTATTTTAAACCGGCGGTTACTACATCACTCACCTCTTAAAACGAGTTTCGTCCTCGAAACTCATTCCTGGTTCTCGGTAAAGAGATGGGGGTAACCCTCCCTCATCTTCGATTCCAGCTCCCACGTCGCCTCCCGCTCCTCGTGGTTGTTCCAGAGCACTTTCACGTAGGGGATGACTCGGTTTCGAAGTGTCTTGCTTTCTCTTGCTAGGATCCGCACCGGGGTTTCCTCGAAGCTTAGGTCCTCCTTTAGTTCGAGCGTCGAGACGTCCAGGACATGCGACGGGTCGGGAAGGTATTTCTTAAGCATCGAAACGTGGAACACATCGTGAATCCGATCGAGGTTCGGTGGTAGGGCAAGGCGATAGGCTACTGGGCCAATCCGTTCCAGGATCTCGAATGGCCCCACAAACCGCGGGCTCAGTTTGCCTTTTAACCCGAATCGCCTGATTCCCTTCGACGGCGAGACCCGCAAAAACACGTGTTCCCCCACCTGGAATTCTAAGTCGCGGCGTCTCCGATCCGCATAGCTCTTTTGTCGACTCTGGGCGGTTAGTAAGCGCTGTTTGATGAGGCGCACCTTCCCTTCCATTTCCTCCACCAAATCGGGTCCCAAAATTTTTCGTTCTCCCAAGTCGTCCCAACAGATCGGGGATCGGCAGCGTCTCCCGTATAAGGCTTCGTAGGGTGCCATCTGAATGCTGGCCTGGTAACTATTGTTGTACGCAAATTCTACAAGTGGCAGGTAACGCTCCCAACCGATTCCCCAATCAAGTACACAGGCCCGAAGCAGGTCCTCTAACGTCTGTATCACTCGCTCTGACTGCCCGTCTGTTTGAGGGTGGAAGGCTGTGCTGAACTGCAACTTAGTCCCTAAGGCTTGTTGCAGACTCTGCCAAAACTTTGATACGAAACGCGTGTCTCTGTCTGATGTGATCGATGCCGGTACTCCATGTAATCTCACAATCTCGCTGAGGTAGACTTGGGCCAACCGCTCTCTGGTCCAAGTTGTGTGAATCGGCAGGAAGTGCGCTGACTTGGTTAGCCGGTCCACCACGACCCATATGGTGTCATGTCCTTGTTGTGAGCGCGGAAATCCGGTGACAAAATCCATGGTGATATGATCCCATTTCCACTCCGGTATCGCTAAGGGTTGTAACTTTCCCGCCGGCCGTTGATGTTCCGCCTTTATCTGCTGGCATACCAAGCAATGAGCTACATATCGAGTCACATCTCCCTTCATCTTGGGCCACCAGAAGGTCTGTTTGAGATCCTTGTACATCTTTGTGCCTCCTGGATGCGCTGCGTAAGGGGCGCTGTGTGCCTCATATAGAATTTCCTTCTTCAATTCTGGGGTATCCGGCACGCAGATCCGTCCGCGAAACCGTAGAGTGCCGTCGCCTTCTACCGAAAAATCTCCTTCCCGATCCAGTGAGATTTTATCTCTTACGAGCTGTAAATACGAGTCCGCCTGCTGCCCCTCTCGTATCCTCTCGAGTAGGGTTGGCTTGACCACCAAAGTTAAAAGTTGCGCAACCGTGCCGGCTGGCACTACTTCCAACCCTAGTCGTGAGAATTCTGCGATCAAACTGTTCTGCTCAGTTATCGCACCTGCTGATTCCCCTTCCGGTCGTCCCTTCCTACTCAAAGCGTCCGCTACCACGTTCGCTTTCCCAGGGTGGTATTGAATTGTTAGGTCATAATCCTTCAGTAATTCAAGCCACCGCCTCTGCCGCAGGTTTAGTTCCTTTTGGGTGAATAGGTATTTAAGACTCTGGTGATCTGAGAAAATGTTACAATGGACACCAAAGAGGTAGTGTCTCCATAACTTCAGGACGAAGACCACCGCAGCCAGCTCTAAATCGTGTATTGGGTAGTTTCTTTCGTAGTCCTTTAGTAGCCTCGACGCATAGGCTATTACCTTCCCCTGCTGCATTAAAACTCCCCCAAGGCCGATTCTTGAAGCGTCGCAATACACCTCATAGTCCTCACCGGGTGTTGGTAGTACAAGAATCGGTGCCTCGGTTAGCCTTCTTTTCAGTTCTTCAAAACTTTCCTGGCACTTGGCCGTCCATACAAACTTTTCTCCTTTCTTGGTCAACCGGTTTAGAGGGGCCGCAATCTTCGAGAAACCCTCGACAAAGCGTCTATAATACCCCGCCAGCCCCAAGAAACTGCGGACCTCTGTCACCGTCGTGGGCGGCTGCCAATCTATCACTGATTCCACCTTCTTGGGGTCCACGGCGATTCCCTTTGCCGAGATCACATGCCCCAGGAATCCCACTTCGCGTAGCCAGAACTCACACTTTTTGAGCTTAGCGAACAGCTTCTGCTCCCTAAGGGTTTGGAGAATCGTTCGTAAGTGACCCTCGTGCTCCTCGTCGGTGGAAGAGTAGATTAGTATATCGTCGATGAAGACCACCACGAAACGGTCTAAGAATGGTCTGAAGACCCGGTTCATCATGTCCATAAAGACTGCGGGGGCGTTCGTAAGTCCGAACGGCATGACCGTAAACTCGTAATGACCATACCGGGTCCGGAAAGCGGTCTTCGGAATGTCCTCGTTCCGAACCCGAAGCTGGTGGTAGCCTGACTGTAGATCAATCTTTGAGAAGACCGTCGCTCCGCGTAATTGGTCGAAAAGGTCGTCGATTCTGGGCAGGGGGTACTTGTTTTTCACCGTGACTTTGTTTATTCCTCTGTAGTCGATGCAAAGTCGCAGGCTTCCATCCTTCTTCCGTACAAAAAGCACTGGTGCGCCCCAGGGTGACACACTCGGCCTGATAAACCCTTTGTCCAAGAGGTCTTCCAGTTGCGCCTTTAACTCCTTCAACTCCGCGAAGGCCATTCGGTAAGGTGCCTTCGTTATGGGTTGAGTACCTGGCAAGAGTTCAATAGGGAACACCACCTCCCTTTCAGGGGGTATCCCAGGCAGCTCCGTCGGAAAGACATCGGGAAAGTCCCTCACCACCGGGATGTCTGAAGGTGTCGTCGAGGGTCGGGTAACCAGATCTACCGATGCCAAAAAGGCCACACACCCACCCTCTATCAGACTCCTGGCTCGAACCGCCGAGATGACTGCCGGGAAGGAGGTGCTCTTGCATGCTAGGTACGCATTCTTAGGGAAACTTGGTTCTTGTAGTTGTACCATCCGCTTATCGCAGTCGATAAGCACTTGGTACCTTGAGAGCCAGTCCATGCCCAAAACAACGTCGTACTCCTTCAAGGGAATTACTATTAAATCCCAAGGGCAACATAGCCGCCCTAACTTAATCGGGCAAGTGGCTACCAAGCTAGTCGCCTCTAGTGTTCCACCCGCGGTCTGGACCGTCAACTTACTTTGGAGAGGTGTTTCCTCGAGGTCATGCGAAAACACGTACTCGCGTGAAATGAACGAGTGTGTTGCCCCAGTATCAAAGAGGGTTCTAGCGCGTGAATTTGAAATCGAAGTTATACCTGCAAGTACGTGCTCCGGCGGGTCCGCTTCCTGGCGGGTCATGGAATAAATTCGCCCGCCCGGTTGAGGCTGCCTATCCTCTTCGTGCCGCGTAGCCGGGGGCCTAGAGGTCGACCCCATAGGAGCTTTCCCCCGCCCCGCGAGTTGTGGTGAAGGCGTGGAAGCGGCGGAGGAGGCTGATCCCACGACAAGGGGGCAGCTGGCGACCCTTACGGAACATGTGCGCCAACTGACGCAGCAGCCACCAGTCACTCCTGCCCCTCCACAAGGACCAATTTCACCGGCCACAGCACCGCAAGCGACCGGGGCCGGGGTAGGGGCAGCCCCTCTACCGGCAGCAACGGCCGGACTAGCACCTACCCAGACCACGGCGCCAACGGCAGCACCTGCAACAGCGCCCGCGGGGCCGGCGCCGGGGGCCCTCGGCGGGAGTACCTCCGCGGCCGCCGCCACCGCCGGGGAGGGGATGGTTACGCGAGCGGAACGAGAACGAGTGAGGGCCAACCTGGCGGATTTTATGAAATTCGAACCGCCCACGTTCGAGGGGGAGACGACTGATCCCTGGGTCGTCGAAAAATGGGTAGGATCGATGGAAAAGTTGTTCGAGGACTTACTCATCGAGGACCCCGAGCGCGTTCCCCTGGCAGTTCACTTTTTGGAGGGTAACGCTCGTCTATGGTGGAAGACGGTGCGCCCTGATCCCACCACGGGCACCGTGCTTCCATCATGGACGACGTTCAAAAAGGAATTGTTTGGGGCCTTCTTCACCAATAGCGTCAAGAAGAAACTGGAAGACGACCTAAACCACATTCAGCAAGGGAACAAGACGGTTATGGAGTATCAGCGCGAATTCGTGCGCTTGGCAAATTGCGTTCCTTTTGTCATAAGGGACGAACCCCACAAGGCGCAACTGTTCGTGGATGGGTTGCGAAGTGATATATTCCAGGTGGTTCAATGTAACGACCCGGCCTACTAGCAATAATAACTCGTTGGGCCCAAACCACAGCCCAAAATGCTTAAGCCCAGTTATTATTACTAGTGTCCATGTCCGACAGTAGTTGCCCACCTAAAACCGGGCTCCTCTCTGTGCACACCAAGGAAACACATCAGCCCCAGCATACTTAGGAAAACCGAGCATAAATGAATCACACTAATTTCCCTTCCCTACGTTCACTCGCGTCCTACTCCTTAAACCCTGCATATTTCATTTATTTGTAGTTAAGTGTGATGTCTCGGTGGATGTTGGGCCGCCACTGTTGTGATTAAAGTGAAGTCTCTGATACCATCTTAATCTGTCACGCCCCGGGGGTTATATTTTAGCGGAAACGGTACACAGAGGTAAGCGTAAGGTGCGTACAAAATTTTTTCTTTAAAACCTCCTTCCCCGGCGCGTGCCCAGACCCGCCACATATACAGATTCACTCGAAAGTCGGGCAGAGTCTCCTCTGTATATGCACGGCGTCGCGGCTATTACAACCGTCAAACACAAGCAATCACTTCCAATTAATCACAACAGTTCGAAGTAGTATGGTGCATGAAGACAAACAATACCCGTGGCCAGTCAAGTTGAAAGTATAAACTCACTGTTTTGAAAACAGACCCACACGGTCTGAGGTTTTGAAAACCGATTTGGAAAACGGCATAAATCCACAAGGTTTGGGAAAACGGGCCCACCCGACCCTAGACTTTTGAAAACAGTTTACGAAGTCCTTTTTCTTTTGTTTTCTAGTTGATTTGTTTAGAAAACGGCCAACCGGGAATGATAAGGAAACAGTAGTGCGTAACCAGAATGAAAGTACTCAACATCCACACGACCCCACGAGGGTATCGAGAACCACACAATAACCTACAAATCCGAATGAAATGCAGAGAAAGTAAGTACAACAGCATACTAGGGCCGCCTCGGCCCGACTGCTACCGCCTCGGCCTCACCGTCGCCTACCTCTACCCCCTGGAGGTACCTGTCACAGAGTGGGTAGTCAGCGACACTATCACAAAAATAGTACTAAAGCAGTAAAGTAGTACCAAACCATAAAGTAAGACTAGCCGAAATAACCGCTCTACTCGTAACGGTAACTCGCAACCACCTGTACCACCTGTAACATCTGCAACCCCGGTAACACCTGTAACACCTGACCGCGTCGGGATCCAATCCCGGCGGTCCCACACCTGACCTTATCGGGATCCAATCCCTATAGGTCCCACCGCTCGCACCTTCGTGCCTCAAACCCCACACCTACGGGGGCCCCACTACGTCACCTCGTGGGTAAACACGGGTCAAAGACCGCCTTTCCGGAAAAGAGCACCCTTTGCGGTGGCCAAACCGCGGATGCGCGTGTCGCACTCGAGCATAGTAACAAAACACGGGGTAATATAGTAAACCATAGAGCCATCAGTGTTAGTACAGGTTAACATAATATTTAATATCCTCCCCGGAACACTAACATTACTAAACCTCGGGAGAAAAACCCACCTTGTTGTCGCGCTCCTGACCGATGTTAGGTTCTCTCGCGTCTCGGGTACCCGCCCGGGCCTACACGAATCTCGATTTCGTTGGCTAGGGTTGAACGAGGGAAGACTCGCCCCGTCTGGTGTGCCCGGTCCCAAGGCAAAGGATGTACGGTGTTCCTCCTCCTCCTTGATTGCTCCACCGGTTACTCCACGCCGATTGACAGCGGTAAGGAAGGTTTGGGGAATCGAAAGTTTGGGAAATGGTTTTCGCTTTTCTTTTGGGGTTTCGTACGCAGGGGGTTTAAGGGGAGTTGTGGGGAAGTGGCCGGTAGTTGGGGGAAGTGGTGGGAAGTGGGGCGGTTAGTGGGTAGTTGTGGGGAAGTGGTGGGAAGTTGGGGCGGTTAGTGGGTAGTTGTGGGGAAGTGGTGGGAAGTTGGGGCGGTTAGTGGGTAGTTGTGGGGAAGTGGTGGGAAGTTGGGGCGGTTAGTGGGTAGTTGTGGGGAAGTGGTGGCGGTTAGTGGGAAGTTGTGGGGAGGTGTGGGAAGTTGGGGCGGATCGTGGGGAGTCGTGCGACTGGGAAAACGCGGGAGTGATATAGGTGGCGGGAACGGTTAAGTTGGAAATGGGAAAGAACCCTGTTTTAAATCAAACGCGGGTACGAACCGGGGTCCGGTCCGCCTCGTAAACCGTGCTGGTTGCCTAAATTGTTAGCCAACTTCCGGAATTTATTCTGGAAGCACCCGGCGTCGGAATTCAAAACCGATTGCACCGCCGTTCTCCGTTTCGCGAGCTCTATTAACTAAAAATACCCGCGAGTCCCGACGATCTGGCCGGGAACAAGAAATTATGGATCGCCCTCCGAGTCTAAATGAAAATAAATAAAACCAAAAGTGGACCCTAGCAATTATTTTAAACCGGCGGTTACTACAACAACCCGCTCCGGTACCGCAATCCGCTTCGGTATCGCCTAGTGTTGGGATTCCGCAACGGAAGCGCCAAATCGGGTTACCATAAATCCGTCCCCTCAACATAATTAGGACCAACACAACCACAAAAAAGAAGAAAAACCAAAACAGAAAATATGCGGATGAAATAAGATTCATTAACCAAAAGAAGAATTATACGGACTCCTCTTCTGCAATAGAGTAGCTTCAACCCGAGCCCTCCTCCTGAATCTCTCACACCCTTCTCTCGTCTTCTATAAATCTAGAAGACTTCTCTCTTTGAACGTACCCGTACGTACATCCAAAATCATAAACATCTTGGCCATGCCATATGGGTGTGGCTAAACCTAATCCCCACCACCTTCATGAGTGTGACCACAAACATATAGATTTTGCTAAATCCTATTCCCCACCACCTCTATGGTGTTACCACATTAACACCACTGTCAAGAAATAGCACCTATGTTATATTTACAACTTACATCAAAAACTTTCCAAATTCTAATCTAAATAAATTTTTATTCTAATTAATATTTAAATTTTAACAAACTTATCTTGAACATATTTAAATATTAATCTTAATTTAACTAAAATTCAACTACAAATCTAATCAAATTCTAACACAATCTCGAATACATTTTGAGCCAAATACGAGCTAGTTCATAGAGAACTAGATTGCCACCCCTAATGTTGATATGGAGAATGAGAAAATGTCACATCAGCACAAGTGAAAAATTGCAGATTTTTATGTGGGCAAAGCAATTTTCTTTAAGGAAGAGTAAGGATGTATATTGAATATGACACTAAAAATTTAATTAAGGGTTGGTGTGTTCGGTGAAGTTAGCTAGTGGATTATTTAATTCACGCCGTATAGGCATACACAAATTGGTGGTGTTGTTAACATAGTGACATTTAATATTAGCAAAAAAAAAACAAAAGAAAAAAAAAATTCTTAAATTTAATTATTTATTGATTGAATTTTATCATGAGTTTATGAATAATAGGATCCGCGCTACGCTGCAGGTATATAATATTTAAGATAATTAAAATTTAAAATTAAAAAATTATAATTAAATAAATATTAAAAAACTATAAAGTAGTCTTATATATATTTTTTTTTATTAATATTTTCTTAATTTTTAAAGTTAAATTATATTAATAATTTTATTTTAAAATTCAATCAAATTTTTAGTTTTTGATAGTTATTTTATAAAAAAAAAATTAACTTAATAATTTTTTAAAAAGTTAAAGTTGGAAAATTTGTTTCAAATTTAAGAAAAAAAACTATTATATACACTTAGTGTATATTAATACTTCATACACCACAATTTATATTAAATAATTAATATTCTAATATCAAATTTTAATTAAAATTATATGATATACAACATTTAATAATTTTAATTATGTTTGATGAATTAATTTTAAAATTTTTATTAAAGGGTTTTAGGCATGTGGTGTATATACAAATATATATACTTGTGTAGAGAATGTCGAATAGGATTCACTCATAATTTTAAAAGATAGAAGGAATTTTTGCTTCCACATGATGCATACCAATATTCTATACACCACATATAATATTAGATAATTAATAAAATATTTGATAATTAATATTGTAAAATAAAATATAATATAATATATATAATATAAAATATTTAATAATTTATTGCACTATAAAATTTTATTTTAGATATATATTTTAAACTTGGTTTACGGTAAACGGATGCATGCAAATTTTTTTAGGCAACTTTTTATTGGATTGTGCAACGGGGCTTTTATAGAAAGCCAAACTGTGAAGGAATTTTTGGATGCATCTGGTGCATACCAATATTCTATACACCACATATAATATTAGATAATTAATAAAATATTTGATAATTAATATTGTAAAGTAAAATATAATATAATATATATAATATGAAATATTTAAATAATTTATTATACTATAAAAATTTATTTTAAATATATATTTTAATTTGGTTTACGATACAACGGGTGCATTCAAATATTTTTAGTAATATGTGGTAACTTTTGGTTGGACTGTGATTTAATGGCAACTTGGCCTATTAAGAGAGCCCACCCAAACGGTCAAATAATATATGTATAGATAGATAGATATAGATATAGATAGATAATGTGTACATAGTATAAGTTGCTTTCAGCTAACAACATTACCCTGGGAAGGAATAAAGGAAATGAGTAATGCTATTTTTATTTACATATTCTGTAACAGTTCAGTAAAATACTACATAGGATGTCTTTCTAGTTAGTTGATGTAATTCAAGTATAGAGAGGTTTGTTTTATGAGAAAAAAATAGCAAGTTAGGTACCTATTTTATTTATTAAGAAGATAAATTATACTATATAAAGAAGAGGGATGTTAGGTGTACATTTTTTTAGGGGTGTACATTTTACACCCACTTTATTCTGGGGTGGATATTATTTCACTCGTCACATCGAGTGACGAGTGAAATTCATTCCACCTCAGAATAGGGTGGGGTGTAAGATATACACTCTTAAAGTAGTGTATACTTATATATATCCTATAAAAAAAGACAGTACGATCTTAACACGAGCGATAATGAAGAGATAGAGAGAGAAAGAGAGAGAGAGAAGAGAAAAAAGTGAAGAAATGAGAAAAAACAGAAGAAAAAAAAATCAAAAAACAAAAAACCATGATTGGAAAAACCAATTTAGCACGAAGCTCGCACCGAGGACTGACTGCGTATCCAAAATCATCCACCTCAAGTCTCTACACAAATCTCGAAAGATCAAGTTATTCCTCTAGAGTCAAATCGCCCACCAAATAGCCGTTAAAATTACAAGTTCATTCTTTATACTATGGGTGTCCCTATATATATATGTTCCATCAAATTGGTTCATATCTCTCTAACATCATCTTCGGACAAGAGCACCAAATGTGAAAACTTTTTTGACAATAAGAATGGTGTTATTTGTAATATTCAAAGAGAACTAATAAAAATCTCCTACCATAAGTAAATTGTTGGAAAAATATAACAAGCTAACTACGTTATTTATTTTTTAAAAAAATAAATTTAGCTGAAAATATAAAGCAACTAAGTTTTAGAAATAAACCTTTTCACTCTTTTCTATTTTATTCGATGTCAGACAATTAGGGGTCACATATTCTTCCATTCTAGGCTTTTTGACATTCTTGTTCGGCTCAATGACATAGAGTTCATGACCGTCGAAAGATATAAGAATTTTATTTTGAATAGGTCAATAACCAAATCTTTCAATTTATTTGATTTGAATCGGTCAACAATACGTCGACTTCAGCATTTAAACTAATTACTGCTTACTGTTGAAATCAAAAAAATCGCCCCATGGCAAGTGGTACGGTCGATATGACCAAACCGGTTGAACCGAATCAAAGGTGATAAGTGGCGTGAAAATCTGTCAACAAGTCAACTAATTTGAAATAATCGGTTAAAATTGAGGAAGGGGACCGAGATAAATAATAGATTATTGAATTTATAAGCCGATTGAGGATAAGAACTGAAATAAATAATCGGTTAAGATTGAGGATAAAGACCAAGATAAATAATCGGTCATCGGGTTTATAAGTCGATTGAGGATCGGTCATCGGCTTCATAAGCTAATCGAGGAAAAGAACCAAGATAAATAATCGGTTAAGATTGAGGATAAGAACCGAATAAATAATCGGTTAAGATTGAAGATAAGAATCGAAATAAATAGTCGGTCATCGGGTTTATAAGCTGATAAGATAAATAATCGGTCATCGGCTTTATAAGCCGATTGAGGATAAGGATCGAGAATAAAGAGTAAATAACACCTAAGATTAAACGAAAAAAATTATAGGCGTCCTGTAATCTCGTAAGCCAGTGACCACCCTGCTATTCAATACTTTCAATACCTGCATCTACAGCTTTTCTAGACTAAATTTACAGTTTTCCTTACCGCTTTCCTAGCTAGCTTTTCATACCTGCATTTACAGCTTTTCTTACTGCTTTCCTAGCTAGCTTTTCATACCCGCATTTACAACTTTTCTTGCAGCTTTCCTACGAGTAGTTCTAATTGTAATCATTCTCCTGTAACCATCCTTTGAGCAATACAGCTTTCAATCGGCTTTCGATCGTGTTAATACCTATCTCCAAATTCCAGTTCCGCTCTAGGCCGAACTCTGCGAGAGTTTGATTGAAAAGAACCCAACCGAGCATATTCCTTCTCGGCCCGATCGTTTAGCACGCAGCATATCGCACCCAGAAGGTCAATTCGGAGGCCGATCGCGAACCGAGCCAAGTCAACGATCAGCAGCACATTTCGACCCCAACACTTTAATAAATTTATAGTTGCAATAAAATGTACTAACTAAACGAGTAAAAATAAATAACGCATTCAAATTTTAAAATCAAAGTGTCATTGAGTGAATCAAATCAAACAAATTAAAAAATTAAATAATACAATTAAAATTTTAAAATATTAAATAGCCGACACAATATAGTTCATAGTTTAGATTAGTTTTATCCCTTCTTATATATATATATTAATATCATGTGAAACTATTCGACAGTGAAAATGTACAACTACACTTATATCTAATAGTAAAAATATTTATTAAAATTTAATTATTATCACTCTTGACATTAGAAGGATGAAAAGCATGTTAAGGATGTTTGGTTTTTTGGATTGGAATCTTACCTTTTTGCTTTTTGTTGCTTTTGTGCAGCAAAAAGGATCAAAAGGAGTGAAGATAAAATGATGGGGAACCGAATGAGGAACATGGCCCCATTAATGAACACCCCCAAAAAAGAGTACAACCCACTTGTTGTTTGTTAATTAGTGGCTTTGATTCAATGCCCAAGACTCTCTCTCTCTCTCTCTCTCTCTCTCTCTCTCTCTCTCTCTCTCTCTCTGTTTTTAGTGGCTTTGGTTTCAATGCTCAAGACCCTCTCTCTCTCTCTCTGTTTGTTTGTGGCTTTGGTTTCAATGCTCAAAACCCTCTCTCTCTCTCTCTCTCTCTCTCTCTCTCTTTCTCTCTCTTTCTCAACATGAAGGCTCTTTTTAGTATTAATTAAGATGTATTTATACTATTAGGCAAAAAAAAAAAATTACGACCATAAAATATATATATATATATATATATATATATATATATATATATATGAGCCCGGCAAGAATACTATCGATAGCACTAAATAATTGATGCTATCAAGTTTTCAGCCGTTGGATGAAAATATATGCGGTTGAGATTATAATGATCCCTTAATATTTTTACTATTCAACCAACCACCTAGTAAACCCTAAGGCCCCGTTTGATAAAGGGAATAAGGGGGGAATACCCCCTTATCCCCGTTTCCATACCCAAACGGGAACTGGAAAAGCAGGAATTGGGATTCCTGCTTTTCCGGAATAGGGAGGATGGGTGTGGGAATCCGAATTCCCACCCCTACATGGAATTCCGCGGAATTGGCAAAAATCCAATTCTTGCACAGGGATCGAGGCAGCATCACGTGGGCATTTTTTTTTTTTGTTTCTCTCTGCACCTCTTCTCTCTCTCTCTCTCTCTCTCTCTCTCTCTCTCTCTCCACGGTATTGTTTTTTTTTTTTTTGTTTCATACACTAATAAAAATTAGTTAGAATTTTTAAATTTTAAAAGATATTTAAATTTATAAATTTTAAAATTTTAAATTTTTATTTAATAAATATTATTTTTTTAACTTATTTTCTAATAAATGTAAAAATTTTATTTTATTTCAGTTTTGTAAAATAAAATTTTTAATTTTTAATTTTTAAAATTTATACAATTATTTTATAAATTTTTTAAAATTTATATAAATTTAAAAATTAAAATTTTTACTCCCACTTAAAATTAAAAAATTAATTTTTATTTAATTTCATTTAAAATTTTTACTCCCACTTAAACTTTAATTTTTATTATTATGTATTTTTTAAAATTTATATAAATTTAAAAATTAAAATTTTTACTTCCATTTAAACTTTATTTTAAAGGGCAAAATAGTCAAAACACATAATTATTCCCTCTCAATTCTTCTTATTCCTCTATACTCAACCAAATACAATTTTTTCTTATTCATCTTATTCTCCTTATTCCTATATAATTTACCAAACACAATTTTCTTTAAATCCGGTATAACTCATAAACCCAACCAAACGCAAATTTACACTAATTCCTGCTAATACCATAATCTATACCTATCCCGGAATAACAAAATTTTTCTTATCCCCGAACCAAACGGTACCTAAGGGGCCACTATAATTCCAACCGCATATTTTTTCATCCAACGGCTAAAAACTTGATAGCACCAATAACTTGGTGCTATCGATAGTATTATAGCCTAATTCTATATATATATATATATATATATATATATATATATATATATATATATATATATATATATATATATATTATTTTTGTACGTTTATATAAAAAATATTATAATTAACTGAATAAAATATATAAAATATGATATTATGTATAGAATCAAAATGAGATATTTTTTATTATTCTTTAATTCTCACCACACGTAATGCGAGCTTTCAATAATTAAAAAAATCAAACAAAATATTTTTTCTCTCTCTAAAGGCAAAATATATATCAACTTGGTAGTTGCAAGTGGCTTTGGTTTCAAGGCTCTCTCTCTCTCTCTCTCTCTCTCTCTCTCTCTCTCTCTCTTCTCTCTCTCCTTTGGGAGTAATAAAGTTGTAAATGATCAAAAGAAACAATATGTGGAGTAAATCAATCAACAGGTGGGTCATTTTAAAATCAATAATGCTATATGTGTAACGTAAAATGCATTTTAAAATATTGAGGTAAAAATGTATTGAAATAACTGAACTATGATTCATTTTGCTCCGAATACGTAATCTTTAAAATTTTTTATTTTTATACATACTTGTTTAATTTATTTCGTTTAATTAATTAAGTTATTTGATAATTTTTCTAGTACAAAATTCAGTTTACCGCTCACTTTAATAGTGTTTAGTGTATAAATCATATAAATTATAGTAAGCAAATCCGTAGAGCTATAAGATGTGCTTAAATTTTAAGTAAAATTATAATTTTTAAAATTTAGATTGTCAGACTAAAATAGTGATAATTCAAATATTTTTTATATAATTTCATCTAATATTAAATATTAATGAATCAGCTGTGAACACATAATATTCATTCGGCAATACTAGATATACATTCTTTTTGGGGTAGATATCCTACACCCCACCTCATTTTGAAATAGATATACCTTCACTCGTCACATCGAGTGACGAGTGAAATTCATTCTATCTCAGAATGTATAAGATATACACTCCAAAAAAAAGTGTATACTTATATATACCCATGTTCAATAGATAGTTGAATCTTCTTTCTAAGTTTAGAACTGACGATCCCAAGGAGGGTATCAACTACGTCATCCTTTTTCTAATACTTGAAGTCAACATCTTGTGCTAATCCAAAAATCTCAAATCCAATCCATATGTGATGAACTTTTTGAGACAAATAATTATTTTATAAATTTTAATTATTACCCGTATAATTTTGATTTGACTAATAGTACTATATGGTACAAATCAAAATATGGCATTAAATTATCGAAAGGAATTAAACATGGTGTGGTAGCTAGTGCTCAATAAAGAGGTGGGTGGGCGATTGAATAAAAATCAAAAAATATTTTTTATATATTTTAAGAAAGTGTATATCTTATCTTCTATTCATTTAAAAATAAAATAAATTTTACTGATCATATTAAAATGACCAGTAAAAAAAATTTCATCCTTGGATGAATAAAATGCATATCATACGTCCCAAAATAGAGTGTATGAGTAGCATTACTCATAAAAATTAGGCCCACTTTTTATAAACAGGTTTGCGTTGCTTATAAAATGACTTTATCTCAATTCTTTTATTACTAGTATTAATTTAATAGTTTAGTATTATTAAGGGAAGAGACAAAATCTAATTTATAAAAATACATAATCAAAGCCAAAAATGCTTTGTTTGTCCCCATCGTTTAGTAATACAATAAGAGAGAACTAGCTATAACAGGGATAAGTATAAAATACGGAACTAATAAAAAAGTGTTTGGTATGATAATAAAGAATAAAAGGAATAAAAAATAGTAATATTATAAAATGACGAAATTACCCTTAACCATAATAGATTTTTTTTAAAATAGAAATTTTATTTTGTATGATTTTAAATATTTTAATTTAAAATATTCATTACAAAAATTATTAAAATTTATATTTTACTGTATATTAAAAAAATATATTACAAAAATTTTAAATTTTAAATTATTTAAAAAATTTTAAAATTTATAAACTTAAATATCTTAAATTTAAAAATTTTAATTAAAAAAAAAAAAAAAAAAAAAAAAAAAAAAAAAAAAAAAAAAAAAACCCCTGATGGGTACAAGGTTGGAAAACCCAACCTTGTCCCAACAAACCTTTCAAAAAGTATTTGGGTTAACTTGGGGGATATCCCCCTTATCCCCCAAGTTAACCCACTTCCAAATAATTATAATTAATTAAAACATTATCAATAATTTAAGCTATCCATGATCGAGATCATGTGGTCTCAGAGATAGTGAGCTCCACAAAACCGTCGATAACTGTCGAAAAAGAAGACATTTAGTTATAATAAATTATTCGGCATTCTGTATCAGTTTAAACTCTTGATTAATATAAAATTAGAACTATAATTAAAACGATCATTCATTCTTTAAGCATATCATGTGATTGTGAGAATAAGTCTTTGTAATAATAATAATAATAATAATAATAATAATAATAAAAAGACCTTTCACTAATTAATGTGCTCATTAAATGTCTATATAATTTGTTTATCTACATGGAGAAAAAGCCTATTAGCATACCATTAATAATTTATATGCTATTCATTATCTATTTAATCCATGGTTTGAGACATGGCGGGCTCCATGAACTACCAATAACTAACTGCATAAAAAATGACGATTAGCTGTAAATTAAGTATTTAATATATTATTTTCTGTCTGTCTAAGCTTTTGATCAACATACTATTAGAATAATAATTTAAATATCATGTTACTTAAATTTTAAAATTAAAATAATCTTTAGCTTATCCATGTTTTATATTCCATTAATTATTACATCATGTGAGTGTTCTAGAATGTCTCACAAAAAAAATGTTGGTTGTTTTGAGAAGCACCAATCATATGCATCACATGTGAATAAGTAACTTGATCCCAAACACCAATTAGAGAAGAGCCCTATAACTAGGTGCATTAAACTACAACAATTAATTTATAAGCAAATTAAGAAGTAAATTAAAAATGGTGATAAGCCCAAAACCATGGGCTTTGGAGAATAGAAATTAGCCCAAGCCCACAGAAAAAGGGCCAGTACAATTATTTCAAAAAACCAAACCGATATCCGAAATTTTGTCCGAATCCGAATTCGAACGGAATGGATTTATTCGATGTTAAACGGATATTAGTTCGAATACGGATATAAAAAACAAAAATTCGACGGATTTGGATTTGAATTTGGATATGAATTTTGACCGAACCTGATCAGAACCCAAAGCCGAAATAATTTTACATTATATAATATATGTGTATATAAATATTTGATATTATATTTGAATTTATATTTTAAAAATTTAGATTTAATGTAATATGTTTTGAAATATTGTAAAGAGAAAAAAATAATTGTTTTGGATTTGAATTTTCGGATTTAAATTTTAAATTTTTGATCGGATTCGGATTCGGATATGAATTTTTAAAATCCGTCGAATTCGGGCTTAGATTCGGGTTTCGGGTATGGTAGTCGGATTCGGATTTGAATTTTTAAAAATTCACCCTGAATCCGAGCTGTTGACATCCCTAGCTAAAATAGACATGAGTATTATATCCAAACACAATAAGCAAGTTTTTTTTTTTTTTTAAAAAAAAAAAAAAAAAAAAAAAAAAAAAAAAAAAAAAAAAAAAAAAACAGATACTTACAGACAAGCTATTTATATTTTCATATTAGCATATTTTTACAGTTGGCAGACTCAAGTTGAATTTCTAACACTTAATCCTCTTCTATTTCTTATTTGATGACTGATTCGATTTTCAAAATATGGTATTATAAGAAGATTTTGAATTCTTAAACAAAGAATCAATGTTGACTGATATTTTGCAGAATTTGAAAGGTTTAGAAAGTAATCTATGAAAATAAATAATAAAAAATTAAAAGTAAATTACAATTTTGGCAAATTCAGTCACTATATTTTAGCCTATTTTAATTACCTCATAGAATAGGACAATATACTTGCATATTTCAAATGGAATGTATATTTTATATCTCATTTATTTTAAAATTAAGTGAATTTTATTAGTCACATAAATGTGACTAGTGACAAACCCTTATTTTTGAATAAATGGAGTGTATATCATACATCACAATTGAAGTGTATGAGTAGGATTACTGGGACTTCATATTAGTTTGGTTACTTATCATTGTTATTAGGCTAAATTACAGAAAACCTTCCTGTAATATTTTGCTTTTTCACTTTGCCTCCATGTCTTTTAAAAGCCTATATTTTGCCCCCTCGTAATTATGGAATTGTCTTTAGGGGGCAACGGCGTTAACGGAGAAGGTAAATTGACGAAAATACCCTTACCTTATATTGGAGAGAGAATGTGTTTTAGCTTATTTTCCGCCATTTTTTAAGAGTATTTTGGGTATATCTAATAATATTTTTTAAAAATTTGACGATTCACTCACGCAATGGTGACGGTGGGGAGGTAAATGCATATTTCGGTAATCACGATGGGACAAAATGTAGACTTTTAAAAGACATGGGGGTAAAATAAAAAAACGGGATATTACAAAAAAAAATTTTGTAATTTAGCCTTGTTATTATGTTACAAGTACAATAATAACATGTGCAGTAGTCGATTGTATTATTGGGTTGCTACAGTTAGAACTTTGTCTATATTGGCCATGGTTATAATTACTGATAGCCCAAGAGAGAAATTTTAAACAAAAGACAAATTAACCTACCTAATCATCTTTTGAATGAAAAATGTTATTTTTTCTTTGTTGGAGGTAATTTCACCACCACCTACATAAACTAATAAAATTTAAAAATACGCTTCTTAATTGCATACAACCAAATAATTAACTGTACTTATTTATAGTTGCAACACTTTCTACTTTATCCAACCAAATAAGATATATATAGTTATAACTGTTATATTTTTAACAGCGTTGTATGATTAAAAATAATTTCTAAATCTACTTTTGGAAAGTCAAATTGTCGTTGGAATGTTTAGGAAATCAAAATCAAACCGATTTGAAAAGCCAGGGTCTTAAGGAGTGTTCTGAAAATCAAAACCAGACTTAAACTGAACTAAGCAAGTACGGTTAAAATAATGGTTACACTGTCATGTGAAACACATCCACACTTTATTTAAAAGAACAAAAATTTACATAACTAAACCATATACTGTGTCAGTGTGACGCCCCCCAATAGTCCCACATCAGATGTGGATGGAATTGTGATTGGGTTTATATGAGATATGGACACTAGTAATAATAACTGGGCTTAAGCATTTTGGGCTGTGGTTTGGGCCCAACGAGTTATTTATTGCTAGTGGGCCGGGTCGTTACATTTGGTATCAGAGCCAGGTTCCAGCCGGAAGTATGCGGCGAATCTCGGCTGAGTCTGGATCTAGATGACAGGACTAGCGAGACGAGTCTCACATCGCCTGGTGATCTTGGGCTGCTGTGTGTGTGTTTGGGCTGACGAGGACGTCAGGCCTAAACGGGGGGGAGGGTGACGAGGACGTCAGGTCTAAACGGGAGCCCCCAATAGTCCCACATCGGATGTGGATGGAATTGTGATTGGGTTTATATGAGACATGGACACTAGTAATAATAACTGGGCTTAAGCATTTTGGGCCCAACGAGTTATTTATTGCTAGTGGGCCGGGTCGTTACAGTCAGAGCCTTTCAATTTCGACTCCAATTGACTAAAAGGTTTGTTCCTCTTCTGACCCTTACGCTTTTGCGAAGATTTGGTCCCCCAATAAATTTTTTGCCACAAAAAAAAAAAAAAAAAAAAAAAAAAATTCTAGGAGCATTGGCCCATCAAACTGGGCCATCACTTAATAATTCAGTAAATGGGCTAGAGCCCATTTTGAGATATCAATATCATATCCGCTCCAAATGTTAATATTTTTTTGTAATTCAGTAAAATGATGATCAATATTATTAAATATAATTTACGATGTTTAAAGTGTCGGAAAATAAAATTTTATATATTTCAAACATTATTTACTTTGGGTTCAAATAGGGTCAAAATAATTTCAAAATCAACGATGAAAATTGAATTACCTGAAAAATATTAAAGATACAATTTTTAAATTCAAAATCAAGTAAGTTTATCTTTGTCTAAATAATTTTTTTAAAAAATTATCCAAACTTTAATAAATTTAAATTTTTCTGTACCATTAATAAACAAGCAGGTCACATTAGTCATTAAAATTTGATAATTTTAAAATAATTTAATCATAAAGTAAAAAATACTATAAAAATAAAATTTTGTTTCTAAAAACATCAAAGTTCCTAGGCCACTTCTAATGTTATTTAAGCATTAAAGGCTAAAGTGCAACATATTTCATCTTATCTATCAACTATTATATGTACTTTTTTAATTAACTTAAGATAAAAACTAGGCTAAATTACAGAAAACCCCCCTCTAATATCCCGCTTTTCCACTTTACCCCCCTGTCTTTTAAAAGTCGACAACCTGCCCCCTCGTAATTACCGAAATATGCATTTACCCCCCTGCCAGATATGAAAGTCCATCCATGAGCCTCTAATGAGCCAATTGCTTGTAACAAATTGGTAAGAAACCAATTCATATCTGGCATGGGGGAAAGGGTAAATGCATCCATTAGAGGCTCATGGATGGACTTTCATATCTGGCAGGGGGGTAAATGCATATTTCGGTAATTACGAGGGGGCAGGTTGTCGACTTTTAAAAGACAGGGGGGTAAAGTGAAAAAGCGGGATATTAGAGGGGGGTTTTCTGTAATTTAGCCTAAAAACTATAAAATCATTTTTATTTAGTTAATTAGCTTTTCAAAATTTTAATTTTACTATCAAATCTTTTAATTTGTTCGATTATAGTTAGTCAACTGAATTTTGACTTTTAAATTTAAATGCATTGTTATTTTTACAGATTTAATTTGTATACTTAATATAATTCTCACAACTATAAATTTGTTAAAATAAATAATTTATTTAAATTTTGAAGTCAATGTATCATTGACGGACTCAAATCAAATAAATTTAAAAATAAAATAATAAAATTAAAATTTTAAAAATTTAAATAAATAATTCAAAATAGTCCATAGTTCAAGTAGGTTCCCACATTTTTACCTTAACTTAAAAGATCTTTTACATGTTAACATAATAAATAGAGTAGAACTTATATGCTTTTAAAAGTATAAATTCATTCATACTTGTGAATTTTTTATTATTGGATTTGCATTGAAATTTATGTTTTTATTTTTCCTTTCTCTCTCTATAGTTGACTTTACAATAACATAAATTTCGATACAAATTCAATGATAAAAAATTTACAAGTATAAATTGGCATATACTTTTAAAAATATATAAGCTCTGCTTTAATAAATATTCACTTTACATGTTAACATAATAAATATAGTGAATATTTACTAAATTGAAGCTAATTAATTCAAGCACACTAAGCTAAATAAAGAGTAAATTTAAAAAATCAAACTAATTTAGACAAAATAAAAAATAAATTCACGAAAAAGTGTAATAGATATTCAGTTTTAATTAATTGTTAATTAAGATCAACATGAAATCCATATGAAATTAAATTTTTTAAAAAAAACCTTAGGCAAACAAGAAAGAAGTTCATAAATCAAAACCATATACAAAACCCATGTCAGTTTTGGATGGGAAATAACTTTATTAGCCTCACATAATACCACACGATTATTCATAATCAATTAGGTATATAGAAACCCGCGCGATGCGGCGGGTAAAAATTATAGTAAAAATTTATAAATTAATTAAATAAATAAAAATATAAAAAAAAAATAGAAAAAATAACTATAAATTTTAAAAGTAAAAAAATAAAATTTAAAGAACTTTGTAGCAACAGTAGAAACCTAAGGCCTCAACAGAAGATAGTCGCACCTGATTAAAAGAATTTGCACAAAAGGCCACTATTAAAATATGATACAATACACACGGGCTGAAGAACTAACGTATAGCATGGCATGAATAAAAGAACTCCATTTTTAAAGATATCCAGCTGCAAAAGTTCCAAGTGGATATTTTGATAGCAATAAGTAAATAATTTGAAAACAAAGTAGTGATATCAAACATACATTGGCATGCAAAATAATTAGAATTATCAATATTTCTACTTGGTATAAATTATTTTACATTTGATGACTGGATAAAAACAACATATGCCTACCTAAGCAATAACTTATACACAAAATTAAGAACCAAACCTAGGGAAATAAATAGTAGTGCAGCCTACACCTTCAGACCACGTAAACTTGCCCAGGCTCTCAGAAGTAGTTCAAAAACAGAATTCATAAAAGACCTGTAAAAATTCCAATATATATATATATATATATATATATATATATATATATATATATATAACATAAGAAAACACCATATATATTTGTATTTACGATAATTAAACAAACTTTAAACAAACTAACTTACATTACATCACTGTCGAGAAGTGGTTCCGAAGGAAAATCACTAAGGTATTGAGATGCAGCCTGACACCGGCACTTAAAAGCTGAAAGCCAGGTCGGGGAGGGAATGGGGAGGGAGGAGAAGGGAGAGGAGAGGAGCACTAAGAGAACATGTAGGTAGAGAAGAGAGAGAGTGGGGAGGAGGGAGATGAAGGGTTATGCGGTAGGTGTGAGGACCTGGTTTCCCCGCGGGAAGTTTTCTGGTTGTTTGACAGCGTTCGGAGGCCTGCGTGGAGTGTTGGTGAAGTTTGTGAGCAATTTGGACACCAGTGGTGGACTTCGAGCCTTAGAATTGGACTCCGGGCGAAGTTTGGATAAAAGTTACCTCTCCGGTCGCCTTCGGGAATTTTTAGAGTTAGAATTTGGCAAATCGGTTGGTTGATTTGGACTCAGCGCGAAAAAAACGGTGCGAAATATGCTTTTCTGGGCATTTTTGGGCTTATTATGAAGTTCTTGGTGTTGCTGGGGGTGTGGACCGGGTCCACGGGGCCTGGCGCACGGTCGGTAGACCGGCCGGTGCAGCGCGGTCCACGGCCGCGCTGCACCCGGTCCACGTGCACGGGCGGGCGCCCGGTGCACGCGCGGTGCGCCGGGCACCGAACGCCGCGCATGCGCGCGCGCGTGGCGCGCGCGCGCGCGCGCGCGTTGGCGGGCTGCGCTGGCACCCATGCAGCCGGTCGGACCAAAAGGGTCCGACCTCCCTTGCACCGGATCTGGTGCAAGGGATCCTGTGTGAGAGAGGGAGTTGGTGAGGGTGTGTATATTGCACCTTAAGCCCAATTTAGGAGCTTGTTAAGCCTATTTAAGAGGGCTATTCAGCATGGGGCTTCTCTTTTGGATGTTCTTCACCCCTTTGCTGCAAAGGAGCACTTGTAGCAGCCTCCATCTTCTCCTTCTTCATCAAGGAATCCACCATTGTTGGAGCTTGATCATTGCTGGTTTTGGGTTCAACTTCGTCGCATTTTCTTCCTAGAGGTCTCCAGAAGTGTAGGAATGGAATTTTGGGATGGTTCTTGCGTGGTTCTCTTCACAACTTCATGATCTACAACTTTGGTATTGAAGAGGAGACCTAATTGAAGCTCTAAACCAGGTAAATATAGCAATCTTTGAGACACTTGATTTCAGTTTGAGATTTCGAGCAGAGGTTAATGTTTTTACTCCCCTGGGATGTACAAATGGAATTTTAAGTTGATTTTTGTTGGTAAATTTCCAGGACTTACAGAGCTCCAATTTTCGTATTTTATGGAATTTCCAATTTGGACTCTAAGTTAGGTAAATTAAGCCATCTTTGGGATTGTTGTGTACAGCTGAGATTCTGGATGTGGTTTTGAGCAATGCTCAGTGTTTTTGCTCCCTAGGATTGAAGAAGTGGAATTTTAAGCTGATTTTTGCGGGGAATTCACCAAGACTCAATGACCTACATTTTTTATATTGAAGAGAAAAGCTAAATATTGCTAAATATCAGGTGAATTTCATCATCTTTGGAGCCCTTGGTACAGTTGCAGTTTTGGACAGCATCGCAGAGTTTTGGCCGTAACTTTGCGCACCAACATCGGATCGAGGTGATTCAAGAGGCGATTCTCATCTACTTCTCGCGAGGAATCTCCTGGATTTTTCTCAGAATTTTATGACTTTGCTTCGAAGGTGAGAATCTTTCTTCTTCCCGAGTTTTATCTGCGGAGTTTTGTACAGTTTAGTTTGGGGTGTTTCCCTTGCCGATTTTATATCTCAGCATTGGGAACTCGGATTTGGGCGTGCAGGTAGTCGTTTCGAAGCTAGCGACGCGTAGATCGCAGGGATATTTTATTCGGATTTTTCTGAGGACTTCCAGCAGGTGATTTTTGCCCGTCTTTGCAGCTGAATTATTGTGTGTTAAATCTGACAGTTTTGGGAGGAATATTTGTGTAACAACAGCTCAGTTTTTGTACCAGGAGCAGTGTGGACTGTGCTGGACCTGTTGGATACTGTGTAGCTGCTACTTTTGGTATTATCAGCTGTAGGACTTTTGACTGTTCGTCTGATCAGGTGGGTGGCCTCGCTTTCAGGATTTACGATCTGCACACTAATTCTAGCTGTTTAGGGATGTGTATGTATCATTGTTACCTGCAGTACAGCATGTTAGAGAACATGAGTTGGGATTGCTTACTTGTTCAGTTCAGCATGTGTTCCTTATCAGTATTCTCCACATCCTTATTTATTCGCTATCCTTGGACTTGACCTAGCACCACCGTCACATGTTGCATGTATAACCAGACCAGTAGAAAACCCTCACTTGGGCTAGGGTTATTTATGTTTAGACATCCACACATATTGTTTCATTCCTGGACTTAGTGTTATCCTCGCCCGGGTAGTGGGCCGAGCGGTCGGGACTTCTTTTTAGTGTGGGATGCATTTGCACTCGTGCTTGGGAGCAGAGTGGAGTCTGGTAGATGTAGTGGGTCGCTTGTCTGTACCGGGAACCGTTTGGGGTAAACGGTGGTCTCGGGAGGTCTTGTTTTCCCTGTTTGGATTGTCGCCACTGTGTTAGTGGCGGTAGTTTACTAGTGTTAGTCGGACCTAGAACCCAGAACTCTTTTCGACATACACATGATTTTAGTCTGCCAATGTTTCTTTCCAAGCATCGAAGGGCCGCTGGAGTCTGTTCTTGTTTGATTGGACAAAGGCATCAGCCCTTCGGGGTTTGGATAAAACACTTATTTTCTAACTATTTTCCTAAAAAGAACTAAAAATCATGAAAAATGGATTTCTTCTCAAAATAAGATAGCTTTTCAAAAAGGGTACTACTTTTAATCCTCACCCTGTGTGGGCTGGGTGAAAATAGTTTTCTGTAACAAATGTCACCTTTTTCCTATAAATTTTCCCACTCGAAAGGATTCGAGTGGTCCGGGTTCTAGGGGCCGTTTCTTGGTTGGGACGAAAGCGACGGGGGCCAAGCCTGGAACCTGTTCTTGTTTGATAGGGTTGTAGGTGTCGGTCTTCCGGAACTTTCAGGCCCTGGTTGGTGTTCTGTTTTGGGAGCCGTCTGGGGGACGGTGGTCCCGGCTGTGTGGTCTTCCAGCCTGTGAGTTGAGAGTTAGTGTTGTTGGTCGATCGTGTGGATCGTGGTTTGGATTATAGCCTGCATGAGCCATATCGAGCTCGACAGAGATGCGCAGATACTTTACTCAGTGGGGTCGCGCCCCTCGAGTGCCACTCCGGAGTTGGGCCTGTTACTTGCTATCGCGACTTGTCGACGCCGTCCCTCTGGCTGGGCCAGTTTTCACGGACACCCTACGGTAGACCCGTCCTATTGAGGATGTGCGGCAGTAGGTGGGCGCAGGTTTGACTGGACCCTATGCGGCAGTCAGTATAGATTGGGTGAATGTACTGTGTGAGTTAGTAGATGCATCATGTTATCATCTGTTCCACTTTTTGAGCATCTAGATAGAGGCATAGTAGCTGTAGAGTTACTTTTCCAGCCTTTCATTTCAGTTTATATTATTATTACTTATGCCTCTAGTAGACTTAGTGGGCAGACCGTCGGGCTTGTTGGCGGCACCCACTGAGAACTACTTGGGACGTAGTTCTCACACCCGTCGTGGTGTCTTTTCCCACAGGGACTACTACTCCTGTTCCTGCTGCTCCCGTTGCTGCTTCTTCAGATCGAGGTAAGGGAGTTGCGAGATAGATCCCTTCCAGTCGTCGTCCAGAGAGTAGATGTACCTCCTCACTTTTGAGAGTTTATGTTGAGAGACTTTGTAGTGAGGTATAGAGTTGTACTTTTATTTTACTGCTTGAGAGATTATGTACTTTTGGTGAGGTTGGTTTGTATTATCTGAGAGATGTAGTTGTTCATTGAGCTTTTATTTTCCAGCAGTTTACACTTCAGCTCTGATATCTGTATAGTATAGATGTTCTTTTACAGGTTAGACGCTACGTTCATACGGGGCTTCCCGTATGGGCGGCGGATCTGTTGGCGAGTCCGGGTCGCAGTCTCGACCCGGGGCGTGACAGATTAGAGTGGTATCAGAGCCTAGGTTGTAGGTCTTGTTGGACTTAGAAACCCTAGGCTTGTGGTTGGACATTAGGATGACTACGTGAGTGTGACGCCCCACTTCCCAGGGGGTCACCCATCCTAGAACTACTCTAGCTCTAGCACGCTTAACTCTCATGTTCCTCTTGGATCTTGCTACCATCCAAAATGCTATAGCCGGGTTAGAGATTTTAGTCCTATTATATCATTTATATAGAGGACTAATCCAAATTCCGGGGGTGTCACATTCTTCCCCCCTTTAAGCCCTGACGTCCACGTCAGGCTCAAGCACACTCACAAGCACCAGGCGATGTGAGACTCGTCTCGCTAGCCTTAGCCGACCTTGTGAGGAGCTGCACTCCACTCACAACGGTCATTAGCCGGGGAGCCTCACTCTACCCGCTATATAACCCTGGCTCAGCCGAGACTCATCTCACATTTCCGGCTGGTGAATGGCTCTGATACCAACTGTGACGCCCCACTTCCCAGGGGGTCACCCATCCTAGAACTACTCTAGCTCTAGCACGCTTAACTCTCATGTTCCTATTGGATCTTGCTACCATCCAAAATGCTATAGCCGGGTTAGAGATTTTAGTCCTATTATATCATTTATATAGAGGACTAATCCAAATTCCGGGGGTGTCACAGTGAGAGTCGTGACTGTTCGCGAGAGTCCTGATTGAATTTTATACCTCTCCCACGAGACGGGATGAGCGATTGGCATGTTTATTCTCCTAAGTGATTATGTTGGCTGCAGACAACATAATACTAGGGAATGTATGACATGTCTTAGACTTTCGCTGGATTGGGTCGAGTGTTGTTTGGTACTGTCCTGATGTTTGCATGTGTGTTGCAGGTGGGCACGATGCCTCCCCGACGCAAGGTACAGACGCGTTCTCAGCCTTTCCCCGCCGATGAGCCTGGGCATGAGGAGCCAGCACAGGGACATCAGGATGAGGTACAGGAGCTCCGTGCTCAGGTGGCACAGTTGTCCGAGGTTATTCAGCGTCAGGAGGGGACCTTGCGACGCCAGGAGGAGGCTTCTCGCCGTCAGGAGGAGGCCTTGGGCCGGATGATGGCTCTGTTAGAGCAGAGGTCGCAGCCAGCGATAGCACCCCATGATAGTTCGCCTGTACCTTCTCCCCCAGCTGCGGCGCCCCCTGTTGTTCCTCCAGCACCGGCAGTTCCTGTTGAGCCGGTTCTTTGCAGACCACCGTCTGGGTCGACGGGACCTCTGTCTTCAGCTGAGCAGCGGATGGTGGTGGATTTGTTGATGAGGTTTCGCCAGTTTGATCCCCCTCGATTTTCTGGTATGGGAGCTGAGCCGTGGGAGGCCGAGTCTTGGATCACGGCCATGGAGCGTCATTTCGAGAGTTTGTTTATTGAGGATCGTTTCCGGGTTCTCTTGGCTACACATTTCTTGGAGAGTAACGCCGAGGCTTGGTGGCGGCGTGTGCGACCGGCTGGGCCGCCGGGGACGCAGCTTCTCACATGGATTGAGTTTCGCAGCCTTCTTTTGGGAGCTTTCTTCCCTGAGAGCGTCCGTCAGAGACTGGAGGAGCGGCTGAGGACTCTTCGTCAGGGAGATCGGCCCGTGCACGTATACATAGCTGATTTCAATCAGTTGTTGGCTAGTATGCCTCACGTGGCCAGGGATGAGGCTCATCAGATCTACATGTTCGAGCGAGGATTGCGTCGGGATATTTATCAGTTTGTTCGCTCCCGCAGACTGCAGACTTTGGAGGCCTCGATGGAGCAGGCTTTATATGTTGAGTCAGGAGAGGCAGTGATGGCAGAGGTGGCGCCAGCCCCTGTAGTGACTCCAGGGGCGAAACGCCCGGTACCGTTGGATGAGGGGCAGTCGAGTCAGCAGGGACCTCCGAGACCTCCACGCTCTCATCCTCAGGGTCGTGGGTTTCGTAGGCGTCAGAGATCAGGTGGGCCCCAGCAGCAGCAGCAGTATCAGCAGCAGCGGCAGGAGCGGTGTGTCATCTGTGGCGGGCCTCATCCACCGTCGCAGTGTGAGCAGAGACAGGGTCGGTGTTTCCTCTGTGGAGAGTTGGGACATTTCCGCGCAGCTTGCCCCCAGGCCATCTTGTCAGTGCTGCCGATTGCGACAGCACCCCCCTTGCCTATCCATGCAGCGGAAGCCTCTCCAGCACACCGTCAGACAGAGTGGGCCACGACGTCGGGACAGACGGGACGACGATCTGCGGCACCTAGCGGACGAGTTTACGCAGGCCTGGTGGAGGACACCCCTGCGACAGATCGTGTCGTGGCAGGTATGTTTTATTTTGTTAATTGAGATGAGCATTTCGTTACCGCTGCATCCTTTTGCACTATTAGTTGAGTATCTGCATCGGCATCCTTGCATGAGTATGGGTTAGGAATTTTGCTACATGTTTTGGGCGATTGGATTCTTCCCTGTATCCGATGAGTAGTGAGAGATTGCGATGCCTGATTGTACAGTTGAGACTTCAGACTTCACCCGCTGAGGTGACGATACAAGGACAGCTCCAGGACTTGGATTGAGCTCTCAGGTTAGACTAGTTGGTGCGGTACCATGCTACGACTGACAATGGAATGAGAGTTGTTACCCTTCGGCGAGTTGGACAGGAGGAGCTCGTTCTCTCGGATTGCTGACGTATCCTTCCGGCAGCGTCGGTTTCAGCGACTTTGGACAGATGCCACCTCGGGAGCTTTATTTGTTAGGACTAGAGGTTGTGTCCTTAGAGGTTTTGGTTAGGTTGTAGTTTCGTTTGTGGCCACAGCAGGAACGACATCAACACTTTTCTCTCCCGTTTTTTTTCGTTATTGTGCTGAAATTTACGAACGGGACGCAAATTTTGAAAGGCTGCTTCAGAAATGGAGACAGTGCCCGAACCTGTTCTTGTTTGATTGGGGCGAAGGCACTGGCCTTTCGAAATTTCTGGACTTTTCGCTAATTTCAGTTGTTTTATAAATGGAGGATTGAGAGTTGATGACTTTCCTACTGGTGGGACCTTACCTTCCTTGGTTGTTGTGTTGGTTTTGTCGGTCTGGTCTTGTTGTGGTGGATTGTTTTAGTTTCGGGGACGAAACTTTCTTTTAGTGGGGGAGGATGTGAGGACCTGGTTTCCCCGCGGGAAGTTTTCTGGTTGTTTGACAGCGTTCGGAGGCCTGCGTGGAGTGTTGGTGAAGTTTGTGAGCAATTTGGACACCAGTGGTGGACTTCGGGCCTTAGAATTGGACTCCGGGCGAAGTTTGGATAAAAGTTACCTCTCCGGTCGCCTTCGGGAATTTTTAGAGTTAGAATTTGGCAAATCGGTTGGTTGATTTGGACTCAGCGCGAAAAAAAACGATGCGAAATATGCTTTTCTGGGCATTTTTGGGCTTATTATGAAGTTCTTGGTGTTGCTGGGGGTGTGGACCGGGTCCACGGGGCCTGGCGCACGGTCGGTAGACCGGCCGGTGCAGCGCGGTCCACGGCCGCGCTGCACCCGGTCCACGTGCACGGGCGGGCGCCCGGTGCACGCGCGGTGCGCCGGGCACCGAACGCCGCGCATGCGCGCGCGCGTGGCGCGCGCCCGCGCGTTGGCGGGCTGCGCTGGCACCCATGCAGCCGGTCGGACCAAAAGGGTCCGACCTCCCTTGCACCGGATCTGGTGCAAGGGATCCTGTGTGAGAGAGGGAGTTGGTGAGGGTGTGTATATTGCACCTTAAGCCCAATTTAGGAGCTTGTTAAGCCTATTTAAGAGGGCTATTCAGCATGGGGCTTCTCTTTTGGATGTTCTTCACCCCTTTGCTGCAAAGGAGCACTTGTAGCAGCCTCCATCTTCTCCTTCTTCATCAAGGAATCCACCATTGTTGGAGCTTGATCATTGCTGGTTTTGGGTTCAACTTCGTCGCATTTTCTTCCTAGAGGTCTCAAGAAGTGTAGGAATGGAATTTTGGGATGGTTTTTGCGTGGTTCTCTTCACAACTTCATGATCTACAACTTTGGTATTGAAGAGGAGACCTAATTGAAGCTCTAAACCAGGTAAATATAGCAATCTTTGAGACACTTGATTTCAGTTTGAGATTTCGAGCAGAGGTTAATGTTATTACTCCCCTGGGATGTACAAATGGAATTTTAAGTTGATTTTTGTTGGTAAATTTCCAGGACTTACAGAGCTCCAATTTTCGTATTTTATGGAATTTCCAATTTGGACTCTAAGTTAGGTAAATTAAGCCATCTTTGGGATTGTTGTGTACAGCTGAGATTCTGGATGTGGTTTTGAGCAATGCTCAGTGTTTTTGCTCCCTAGGATTGAAGAAGTGGAATTTTAAGCTGATTTTTGCGGGGAATTCACCAAGACTCAATGACCTACATTTTTCATATTGAAGAGAAAAGCTAAATATTGCTAAACATCAGGTGAATTTCATCATCTTTGGAGCCCTTGGTACAGTTGCAGTTTTGGAGAGCATCGCAGAGTTTTGGCCGTAACTTTGCGCACCAACATCGGATCGAGGTGATTCAAGAGGCGATTCTCATCTACTTCTCGCGAGGAATCTCCTGGATTTTTCTCAGAATTTTATGACTTTGCTTCGAAGGTGAGAATCTTTCTTCTTCCCGAGTTTTATCTGCGGAGTTTTGTACAGTTTAGTTTGGGGTGTTTCCCTTGCCGATTTTATATCTCAGCATTGGGAACTCGGATTTGGGCGTGCAGGTAGTCGTTTCGAAGCTAGCGACGCGTAGATCGCAGGGATATTTTATTCGGATTTTTCTGAGGACTTCCAGCAGGTGATTTTTGCCCGTCTTTGCAGCTGAATTACTGTGTGTTAAATCTGACAGTTTTGGGAGGAATATTTGTGTAACAACAGCTCAGTTTTTGTACCAGGAGCAGTGTGGACTGTGCTGGACCTGTTGGATACTGTGTAGCTGCTACTTTTGGTATTATCAGCTGTAGGACTTTTGACTGTTCGTCTGATCAGGTGGGTGGCCTCGCTTTCAGGATTTACGATCTGCACACTAATTCTAGCTGTTTAGGGATGTGTATGTATCATTGTTACCTGCAGTACAGCATGTTAGAGAACATGAGTTGGGATTGCTTACTTGTTCAGTTCAGCATGTGTTCCTTATCAGTATTCTCCACATCCTTATTTATTCGCTATCCTTGGACTTGACCTAGCACCACCGTCACATGTTGCATGTATAACCAGACCAGTAGAAAACCCTCACTTGGGCTAGGGTTATTTATGTTTAGACATCCACACATATTGTTTCATTCCTGGACTTAGTGTTATCCTCGCCCGGGTAGTGGGCCGAGCGGTCGGGACTTCTTTTTAGTGTGGGATGCATTTGCACTCGTGCTTGGGAGCAGAGTGGAGTCTGGTAGATGTAGTGGGTCGCTTGTCTGTACCGGGAACCGTTTGGGGTAAACGGTGGTCTCGGGAGGTCTTGTTTTCCCTGTTTGGATTGTCGCCACTGTGTTAGTGGCGGTAGTTTACTAGTGTTAGTCGGACCTAGAACCCAGAACTCTTTTCGACATACACATGATTTTAGTCTGCCAATGTTTCTTTCCAAGCATCGAAGGGCCGCTGGAGTCTGTTCTTGTTTGATTGGACAAAGGCATCAGCCCTTCGGGGTTTGGATAAAACACTTATTTTCTAACTATTTTCCTAAAAAGAACTAAAAATCATGAAAAATGGATTTCTTCTCAAAATAAGATAGCTTTTCAAAAAGGGTACTACTTTTAATCCTCACCCTGTGTGGGCTGGGTGAAAATAGTTTTCTGTAACAAATGTCACCTTTTTCCTATAAATTTTCCCACTCGAAAGGATTCGAGTGGTCCGGGTTCTAGGGGCCGTTTCTTGGTTGGGACGAAAGCGACGGGGGCCAAGCCTGGAACCTGTTCTTGTTTGATAGGGTTGTAGGTGTCGGTCTTCCGGAACTTTCAGGCCCTGGTTGGTGTTCTGTTTTGGGAGCCGTCTGGGGGACGGTGGTCCCGGCTGTGTGGTCTTCCAGCCTGTGAGTTGAGAGTTAGTGTTGTTGGTCGATCGTGTGGATCGTGGTTTGGATTATAGCCTGCATGAGCCATATCGAGCTCGACAGAGATGCGCAGATACTTTACTCAGTGGGGTCGCGCCCCTCGAGTGCCACTCCGGAGTTGGGCCTGTTACTTGCTATCGCGACTTGTCGACGCCGTCCCTCTGGCTGGGCCAGTTTTCACGGACACCCTACGGTAGACCCGTCCTATTGAGGATGTGCGGCAGTAGGTGGGCGCAGGTTTGACTGGACCCTATGCGGCAGTCAGTATAGATTGGGTGAATGTACTGTGTGAGTTAGTAGATGCATCATGTTATCATCTGTTCCACTTTTTGAGCATCTAGATAGAGGCATAGTAGCTGTAGAGTTACTTTTCCAGCCTTTCATTTCAGTTTATATTATTATTACTTATGCCTCTAGTAGACTTAGTGGGCAGACCGTCGGGCTTGTTGGCGGCACCCACTGAGAACTACTTGGGACGTAGTTCTCACACCCGTCGTGGTGTCTTTTCCCACAGGGACTACTACTCCTGTTCCTGCTGCTCCCGTTGCTGCTTCTTCAGATCGAGGTAAGGGAGTTGCGAGATAGATCCCTACCAGTCGTCGTCCAGAGAGTAGATGTACCTCCTCACTTTTGAGAGTTTATGTTGAGAGACTTTGTAGTGAGGTATAGAGTTGTACTTTTATTTTACTGCTTGAGAGATTATGTACTTTTGGTGAGGTTGGTTTGTATTATCTGAAAGATGTAGTTGTTCATTGAGCTTTTATTTTCCAGCAGTTTACACTTCAGCTCTGATATCTGTATAGTATAGATGTTCTTTTACAGGTTAGACGCTACGTTCATACGGGGCTTCCCGTATGGGCGGCGGATCTGTTGGCGAGTCCGGGTCGCAGTCTCGACCCGGGGCGTGACAGTAGGGGTTAGGAAAAGAGAGAGAGTGAGGGGAGATGAAGGGTCGTGCGATGGGAAAGTAGAGAGAGAGAGAGTAAAGAGATGAAGGGTTGTGTGGGGGGAAGGAGAAAGAGGGACCTACCATCCTCAAAATAAGAAGGTACAGCCACGTCGAATTTAGCCATGAGAATTCATATATAGGTATAGACTAGAGGCAAATTAGTCCAAAACTCATAATCAACGAAATGGACAGAGCATTTTCTGTATAATTTATTAATTTATAGCAGCAAAAATAAGAGACTAAAATATAGAAAAAAAAATTAATAAAGATTTTTTTTTTTTTTTTTTTTCCTTTCCTTCATAATTTTCAAAACATCATATTTTATTTTCTCAAAATTTTAAGTTGATATATTTAGGCATTTAGCCCTCTCAGTCAAGATTCTGCCACTATTCTGTATACTTTTTTTTTTTTTTAGTTACCGTCCATCCATACTTGTTCAACGGCTCAGATTTGATTATTTTTAAGTTTGTGATTTGCAATAGCAAGTCACTTTGAGAGATGTACCGATTACCTGGTACCCAAAATAGGATTATTTTAGTCTTTTGCTTCAAGGGTAATTAAGTAATTTTATCTCTATTTTGAAAATTTTTACTTTTGTAAATATTATAAATTTTAAAAATTTGAATTTAGTGAGAGTTTTTATTTTTGTAAAGATTATAAATTTTAAATATTCTAATTTTATTATCGTCTTAAATGGTAATATTTTAATTATCTTTATTTAATATATTGTAAATAATTTTAATTTTAGAAAATTATTTTTAGAAATTAGAATTTAGGAAACTATTAATTTTTATTATCAATTTATATTTTAAATTATAATATATAATCTCATTATTTTTAAAGATCAAATTTTACTAGTTAAATTTGATTTAACTTAGTTCGTACAATTCTATTCTAAAAATAAATTTGAATTATACCATATATTTCTATTAAATCAAATATTTAAGCTCATTGAAATTTTTTAAAATTGTAATACAAAATTAATGTTTAAATTAAAGAAACTTTAAAATTTTTTAAACAAATTAAACTCTTTAAATTAACGCGTAAATTGTAATTCTAAAACTTTTTAAATTAATGCCTAAATTGTAATTCTAAAATTTTTAAATTAAACTATTTAAATTAATGCCTAAATTGTAATTCTAAATCTCTTTAAATTAAACTCTTTAAATTAATGGCCAAATTGTAATTCTAAAACTTTTTAAATTAATGTCTAAATTGTAATGCTAAAACTCTTTAAATTAATGCCTAAATTGTAATTCTAAAACTTTTTAAATTAATGCCTAAATTGTAATTCTAAAACTTTTTAATTTAAACTCAATAAATTAATGCGTAAATTGTAATTCTAAAATTTTTTTAATTAAACTCTTTAAATTAATGCCTAAATTGTAATTTTAAAATTTTTTAAATTAAACTTTTTAAATTAATGCCTAAATTATCATTCTAAAACTCTTTAAATTAAGTTTTTTAAATTAATGTCTAAATTGTAATACTAAACTCTTTAAATTAATGTCTAAATTGTAATTTTAAAATTTTTTAGTTTAAACTCTTTAAATTAATGCCTAAATTGTAGTTCTAAATTTTTTTAAATTACACTCTTTAAATTAATGCCTAAATTGTAATTCTATTTTTTTTAAAAGTAAACTCTTTAAATTAATGACTAAATTGTATTCTAAATCTCTTTAAATTAATGCCTAAATTGTAATTCTAAATATCTTTAAATTAATATCTAAATTGTAATTCTAAAACTTTCTAAATTAATGTTTAAATTATAATTCTAAAACTCTTTAAATTAATATCTAAATTGTAATTCTAAATTTATTTAAATTAAACTCTTTAAATTAATGCCTAAATTGTAATTCTAAAATTTTTTAAATTAAACTTTTTAAATTAATGCCTAAATTGTCATCGTAAAACTCTTTAAATTAAATTTTTTAAATAAATGCCTAAATTGTAATTCTAAACTTTTTAAATTAATGCCTAAATTGTAATTCTAAAATTTTTTAATTTAAACTTTTTAAATTAATACGTAAATTATAATTCTAAAATTTTTTAAATTAAACTCTTTAAATTAATGCCTAAATTATAATTTTAAAATTTTTTAAATTAAACTCTTTAAATTAATACCTAAATTGTCATTCTAAAACTCTTTAAATTAAACTTTTTAAATTAATGCCTAAATTTTAATTCTAAAACTCTTTAAATTAATGCCTAAATTGTAATTGTAAAATTTTTTAATTTAAACTCTTTAAATTTATGCCTAAATTTTAATTCTAAAATTTTTCAATTTAAACTCTTTAAATTAATGCATAAATTATAATTCTAAAATTTTTTAAATTAATGCCTAAATTGTAATTCCAAAACTTTTTAAATTAAACTCTTTAAATTAATGACTAAATTGTAATTCTAAATCTCTTTAAATTAATGCCTAAATTATAATTTTGAAATTTTTTAAATTAAACTTTTTAAATTAATACCTAAATTGTAATTCTCAATTTTTTTAAATTAATGACTAAATTAGTAGAAGGTATTTTAATTAATATATTTTTTTTAATTTTTGATGTTTAATTACGAAAATACCCTTTTTATAAAATTAACTGTTAACCTGGTAATAAATAAAATTATTTTTTTTATTCCTTGTCGATCAACGGTTAAGAATATTTTTATTATTTATTAAAGAAAGTACCAAAATATTTCTCTTATTTCTTATAATTTATACCAAAAATCTTCTCAAAAAAAAAAAAAAAAATACATATTAAAATTTTATTTATATTTTGTATGAACAATTTAGTCATTTTGTTCTCTCCATTAATATCTTAAATCTCTAAAAATAATTTTTAAATTTTAAGAGAATAAAATATAAATTTTTAAAATTTAAAAATAAAAAAATAAAAAAATAAAAAAATGAGTATTTACATAGCAGTTTTCTTGTATTTTAGCAAAAATAAAATTGCTAATTTTAAATTTTAAATTTTAAATTTTAAATTTTAAATTTTAAATAGGAATCCACCAAAGTGTCTCTTTTGCTTTTGATGCGTATGTTTGAAATTACCCCTAAAAAAGCATGGATGGGTACCGACTGGCAATATTGAGTAGCAAAGGACTATTCATATAATTTTACCAAAAAATTTATAAAAAAAAAAAAAATAATACTATTCTGTACATGGGTGTACGATATACATTCCATCCATTCAGAAGGTGAAAACTTCACCAGCCATTTAGGTGAAATTCACCTCACTCCTGAATGAGTGTGGTGTATATCATAGACCTATTTTTGAATGTATCAAAAAGTATTTTTTTTTAAAAAAAAATAGTAAAATAAGTTTTAACTTGTGAGAGGCAAAGGAGAAAGTGAGCTCACATACCAACACCCCAACACCCATACATAAACAAGAACTGTAGAGTGTGTTGGACCATTCAAATAACTAGTGGATAGAATCCTCCTCCCCCCCTCTCAACAACATTTCCCACCACTCTTCTCCTTCCAACAAAATGAGCTCAAACCAAAACCCAATCTCACTCCACCATTCCCATCCTTTCTCTCTCTTCATTCCTCTTCCTCTCACTTAAAAAAAAAAAGAAAAAAAAAAACAATCTTATTTGATTCAAAATTCCAAATAAATTCCTTCAAAAAAAAAAAAAAAAATCAAGTTAAACTTCTTCTTCTTCTTCTTTAATTTTTTTCTTTTCTCAATGGCTTCTCAATCTCTCAACACATATAGCCCTCTAACAAGCCATCATCTAAGGAGGAAGATTCCGCCATTCTTTTCGAATTCCCCCGCGATCGGCCACCACCAATTTGAAGCGAAAAAGTGCCGATTTTCGCGTCGTTGCGTCGTCGTCTCTTCGGCAATGCAAGAGTCCTCTACTGCAACTGGTAATTTATTATATATTCTTTTTTTTTTTTTTTTAGTTCTCTCAAGTAGTTTATTTAAAATTTTGTTGAAAATGTGATTATGGTAATAATAAGTTGATGATTTTTGCATTAAAATGATAGGAGTCTACTACTATCACTCGTAATAATTACATCCTTTTGTTTTTGTTCTCTTATGCAATTAATTTATTCTAAAATTTATAAATTTTAGATGTGACTTTGAAATCAGAAACGCCACCATAAATTTATTTAATTTTTTTTAAAAAAAAATTAAATGTAAATGCTGGAAGCGGAGGGCTCCGATGTGCGGAAACACCGCTCCAGCGGTACGGATCGGATCCGATAAGTCAAACCCGTTAAGATTATCGTTCGAACGATTATCAAAAACATTATGTATTCCCCTTTGTTCCGACATAGTGAAATTCTCCTCTTTCGTCCGTGATTTTTTTTCTGCAAAAATTTTTTCACGTAAATCTGTGTGTTATTTCTCTGTCGTATATTTTTGAATTTATTTTTATATCGTGATCACCGATTGATTTTGTTTGATTTGTGCGCTCGTTGCTGACAATAAAATTTTGTTGAAAATGTGATCATGGCAGTTCTAAGTTTATGATTTTTAAGAATCTTCTGCTCCCACTTGTAACTACATCTTTTGTGTGTGTGTTCTGTCATGTGCTTAATTTATTCTAAAGCTTGTTGAAATTAAGTGTGATTAATGAGTTTATGAAATTTTCGCTGCAGTGACTGATAAGGAGGGAGGAGAGGCGGAATCGACTCAGGCAGCAAAAGCGGTGGCGCCGCCGGAGAAGCCGAAAAAGGCACCTGCAAAAGCACTTCCTGAGCTTATGGAAGAGGAAGTGATTCCTGCATTAAGATCCACTCTTGAGGCCCAAGAGGATGTGTCACAAGTTGAGCTCTCATTTCAGGATAACAGGGTTAGTTATATATATAACTTTGTTTAGTTTCTTTGTTTCAAAATTGAGCCCTGAACCCCCCCCTTTTTTTTTTTCCCCTAATTGATACCCCTCAACTGTTGGTTTTTTTAATTAAAGTAATCTTTATGAATTGAATTAGAAGTTTTATTAAATTTAATAAAGGAAAAAGCTAAGTGTACACCTCATTTGAGGTGTATATCTTACACCCCATCTATTTTAGGGTGAGGTGAATTTTATTTGTCATTTCGAAATGACGAGTGGATGAATATCTATTTTAGGATGGACTAGATATAGAATGTACATTCTAAATGAAGTGTATATATAGCATAGCTCTTTAATAAATGAGTATGCTCGGAATGTAGTTTTGGTTGAAAATTTTGAACATCGTTGATGGGTTAGTACATAAGGAAAGAATAATGTTGGAGGGTCTTAATTCAGGGGATCTCCCTAAATTTTCTACAGTATGAATTTTGAACCATATTATTGTTGAATATAAATATTAAATATATTTTTCTGGAGTAAACTAGAGATTAGAAAAATAAGAATTTTTGAGTTGAAGTCCCGTCGAGCCCTCGTGAGTTTCAGTCCTGTCAGACTCTTATATAATTTAATATTGTATTAGAGTTAATTTAAGTTCACATTTTGAATTTGTTAAAATGTGTGGAGTCTAAAACTTTATTTCTGAATTTAAATTTTATAAGACTTTCATATTCAATACATTCAAAATTGATTAGTGGCACGATATTTATTATTCCCCCCTCTTTTTTTTTTTTCTTTTTTTTCTTTTTTTTGGTGTAGTTTTGATTGCTAGTTTCTAGAAGTTATAACCTCGAATAATGTGGGTTTCACCATATAAGGATGTTGAGGTTGATTAATTCTGTGATGGGGTCACTTATAGATGGAGAATAATATCTATAATTTTGACATTTAGTTGAGTACATACTTTAATTTTCTTCTAATTATTGGCAAAAGCTTTGAAGTCTCTTAGTTAAGTAAAATATTAGGGTTTAGGGTTTAAGCAGTGTGCGGAGATCGTAGAGGTGGGACGGGTTCGAAGCGGTGGGGAAAAACAACAGTCGGGATCGACACGGCGTGGGATTGAAGCAGAGTCTGGTTGAAACAAAGACTGGTTAGAAAAAAAAAGAAACCCAATTCAACAAAAGAAAAAAAAAAGAAGTAGAATCAACTAATAGATAGATCCCACATATTAAGATAAGCATAACACGTGGCAATAAAGGACGGAAATTAATAGGGTTTTATAGATAGTATCAGAGTAGAGTAGGAAATTCTGAGTTCCAATTCTATTTTTATCAGATTTTTTACATTATTTAATTTACTCTCGTCTAATTCAAGTTCACATCTTAAACCTATTAAAACGTCTAGAGTTTAAGACACCATTCTATAATAGGTTGAAGTTTTAGAGAACAAAGATTACTATAAGCTTTATATCAATTAGCCATTATTAAAAAGAATAGTATAGGTTCTCTCAAAAAAAACAAAGAAGAATAGTATAGGTAATAAAGTATGCAACTTATCTAAACTATGACTCAGTTTGATTCAACTATCTAATCTAGAAAAGTTTTAATTTTGCTACTATTTCATTGATTCTAAAAATGTATAGAACTTGCCTAAACTATAGGCCTATCTGAATTGGCTATCTAATCTTTCAAAATTTTAATTTTACTATCCAACTTTTTAATTTGTTTAGTTTGAGTCAGTCAATGGCACTTTGACTTCAAAAATTAAATAAATTGAAATGTAGGATAATCAAATCAAAATTTTGAAAGATTGAATAGTCGATTCAAAATGGTCCATATTTCAAGTAAGTTTATTACGCTTTTACTTTTATTTTCTTATTTGAGTCATTAAATGACTGTTATATTTCAAAATTTGAATATATTGTTATATTTTACAATTTTAAATAGTATATTTCACGTAATTCCTGCTATACAATTTCATGAAAGTAATGAGCCTAAGTTCTATAACGAAAGAACCACCGGATGACTTAAATTAAATAAATCAAAAAATTGAGTACCAAAATTAAAAATTTAAAATATCAAGTAGTTAAATCAGAAAGGACTAAAGTTCAGACAAGTTTAATACATTTTTACCTGAATACCTGTTGCTAAATTGTGAAAAGAGAAAAAAAAAAGGTTTCAGGCCCAGCATAACTTTGGCCCAGTAACATCTCACTAACAGAAGTTTGAAAACCTTTAAAATTTGTTCATGAACCAATCAATTAGTAGCAATTAATCGACTATCACTATAATAAAATTAAGTTATAGAGATATATTTTTATAACACTTTTGTATGAGTTTTCTATCTATATTTTATTTATATTTAAAATTAGATTATAGGGACACATTTTTGGAACACATTATAAGAATATGTCGCTATACTCCCTAGCGACTGCACATATAGCGACACTAATAATAAATGTCGGTATATTTATCAGCGGCATTTTTTTTTTAATTTTAAAAATATTTAAAAGTGTCGCTATATTATAATTTTTCTGTAGTGTATACCTATGACATGCAGTTGGCTAAGAGCTTAAGAATTGATATTGTTACGCTCTAAGACAGTCACTTTGGTTGGTTCGGATACACATACAGACCCGCCGAACCGACATAATTTTTTCTGCCTGCCCAAGACATCACGATCTGTACAATTCAACGAGTTCAAATCATAAATATAATTCATACATGGATTGCGAAAAAAAACTACATAAAATATAAAGCAACTAGCTATTACAAGCATTCGTCACATTCTTTGCAGAAATCCAAGATCTCAAGTTTGAAACCCAGTTATTTCATATTTATAGCTGAATTTATTTCTAAAAAAAAATACAAACGTGTCACGCCCCGGCCCCAGCGGAAGCCTACCCGGCACGTGCACAAACCCGCCGTGTGCACAAGGTACCTCCCGGTACACACAGGAGGTCTACAACAATGAAGCGGAAAGAAAGCAAGATACACATCCTACAATGAAGCGGAAAGAAAGCAGGAAAGAAAGCAAGATACACATCCTACAATGAAGCGGAAAGAAAGCAAGATACACATCCTACTAGTAATTAGAGTACAACACGTACAGTACACACAGGAGGTCTACAACAATGAAGCGGAAAGAAAGCAAGATACACATCCTACTAGTAATTAGAGTACAACACGTACAGCCTATCAAAATACATGTAATGTGACGCCCCAACTTCCCAGGGAGTCACCCATCCTAGAACTACTCTAGCTCTATGTCACGGACTTAAGCTTTTCGCCTAGCAAAAGCCCGTGCGGCGCCCGTCTTCCTGCTCGAAGAGGGCAAGCCTTGCTCTCTATTTGCTAGCCTGAACCTTCGCGCCCTACGACTAAATGCAAAAGTAGAGAAAAGAGAAAAGAGTAGTGGTTCCGCAGAAAAAACTAAGTACACTCTTTACTTAGAAAAATAACTCTACAAGAATACAACTCTCTCTTGCTCTTGTTGAACAACTCACACTTGTTCTCCTCTTGGCCTTAGCCAACCCCCCTATTTATAGGCTTTATGTACACTCACACACTAGCCTACATTTACAAGCCATGATCCTTGGCATTCCCATGACCCTTGGCATTCCATTGGCATTAATGGTGGACTCTTGGCATTCTCATGACATTTATGGTGGTGGTTGCAAGACTCTTCACCTCCCAAATGTCTCTTTGCCTCCCGCCAATGTGGTTGGGCTAGCTTGACAAGCCCAAGTCGGTTTGGGCTAGGGACTTAGACTAAAATTTTCTAAGTCCCTAACACTCTCCCCCACCTAATGCGCAGGCGTCCTCGTCGCGCGCTGCTTCTGGAACTCGTCGATGAGTACTTGATATTGCCAAAGTGTGTCGCCTTTCTCCCAAGTAGCCTCGCCATAAGGGAGATTTTTCCACTTTACCAAGTACTCTGGGCTTGGCGGCACTCCGTGTCGCCGAATCAGACGAGTGTCCAGGATGGACTCCGCCTCTTTGTCATGGGATGTAGTCATGGTCACTGGGGCGCGCTGCGACACGCCACGGTTTAGATCCTCCGCGTCTTCATGGTATTGCTTCAGCTTGCTCACATGGAAGATCGAATGAATCTTGAGGTTCGCGGGCAACTGCAGCTTGTAGGCAGGCTTACCCACACGTTTGACGATGGGGTATGGGCCTTCATACTTGCGCAACAGCCCCTTGTGCACCTTGCGCAAGACCTTGAACTGCTGCGGTAGTAATTTGACCATCACTTGATCGCCCACGGCAAACTCCCGAGGTTGCCGCTTTTCGTCCGCCCACTTCTTCATTCGCCGGGCCGCTTTCTCCAAGCTTGCCCTCGCAATTTCACCTCTTTCCTGCATGTTAGAGGTAAATTGGAGAGCAACAGGGCTGCGGAACTGCTCTTCCGCAGCGGCTGTGTGTGGGGCGAGCGGTTGTCGCCCAATCGCCAGCTCGAAGGGACTATAGCCCGTAGAATCGCTGCGCCGCAAGTTGTAGGAAAATTGGGCAACATCAAGGTGATGTACCCAATCCTTCTGGCTGGCACTCACATAGTGCCGCAGGTACTCCTCCAACAGAGCATTCACCCGCTCCGTTTGTCCGTCCGTCTGTGGATGAAAACTGGTGGAAAAGAGCAACTCCGAGCCCAAGATTTTGAACACCTCGGTCCAAAACTTGCCGGTGAATCTGGGGTCGCGGTCGCTCACAATACTTTCGGGGATCCCCCAAAGTTTGACGACATGGCTGACGAAGAGTCGTGCTGCTTCTTCAGCCGTGCAATCGGTTGGTGCTGCGATGAAGGTCCCGTACTTCGAAAAGCGATCCACCACCACCAGTATGGACCCTCGCTCCCCCACTTTTGGCAAGGCGGAGATGAAGTCCATGGAGATGCTCTCCCACGTACGGCTTGGAACAGGCAATGGCTCGAGGAGACCGCCAGGTCGCTGTTGTTCAACCTTGTCTTGTTGACACACCAAGCAAGTTCGCACGTAGGCCTCCACGTCTTCGTGCATTCGTGGCCAGTAGTAAGTGGCCTCGAGCAGTGCCAAAGTCCGCTTCTGACCTGGATGCCCTGCCCACTTGGAGTCATGACACTCCTTTATGAGCTCGCGGCGAAGGTTGCCCCACTTGGGCACAAACACCCTCCGCCCTTTGGTGAGGAGAAGCCCGTCGCTGAGCCAAAACCTTCGCGTTTTGCCCTCCTTGACAAGTTGCACAAGGTTCTGAGCGATAGGGTCCTCGTTGGTTCCTGAGCGAAGTCGATCGCGGAGTGTCCCGCGAAGTTGCCACACAGCCGCTAGTTCAGCCTTGCGACTGAGTGCATCGGCCACGTGATTCTCCTTCCCGGGCTTGTACTGCATCGTCATGTCGAACTCCGCCAAGAAATCTTGCCACCTTGCCTGTTTAGGCGACAGCTTCTTCTGCGATTGGAAGTAGCTTGTGGCGACGTTGTCGGTGCGCACCACAAACTTGCTCCCGAGCAAATAATGCCGCCAGGTTCGCAAACAATGCACGACGGCGGTCATCTCCTTCTCTTGGACAGTGTAACGCCGCTCAGTGTCGTTGAGTTTGCGACTTTCATAGGCAATGGGGTGTCCATCCTGCACGAGAACACCGCCAATGGCAAAATCTGAGGCATCGGTATGTACCTCAAAGGTGCGACTGCAGTCAGGTAGTCGCAGCACTGGATCCTCCGTCACCGCCCGCTTTAGGTCCTCGAATGCCTCCACGCATTGAGGGGTCCAATCCCACGAGTGGTTCTTCTTCAAGAGATCCGTCAGGGGGGCTGCTCTCGCAGAGTAGCCCGCAATAAACCGTCGATAGTAGTTGACGAGCCCAAGGAATGACCGCAACTCAGGAATGGTTGTTGGGGCCTCCCATTCGCAGATGGCTCGCACCTTCTGTTGATCCATGCGGAGTTGTCCCTGGCCTATCCAGTGGCCAAGGAAGTGTACCTCTTCCTTCGCGAAGCTGCACTTCTCCTTCTTCACGAACAACTGGTTCTCCCGCAACACTTGGAAGACGGTTCGTAGATGTTCGATGTGCTCCTCCAAGGTGTTGCTGTATATCACGATGTCGTCGAGGTACACGACCACGAAGCGATCGAGATAGGGATGGAACAGCTTGTTCATGAGGGTGCAGAAGGTCGCTGGCGCATTTGTCAAGCCGAACGGCATGACAAGGAACTCATAGGACCCGTACCTTGTCACGCACGTGGTCTTTTCCTCATCTCCTTCTGCAATCCGCACTTGATAATACCCGGAGCGAAGATCAAGTTTGGTGAAGAATTTCGCTCCGCCCAGTTGATCAAAGAGATCTGCAACCAAAGGAATAGGGTACTTATTTTTTATGGTTACCTTGTTGAGCGCCCTGTAATCAATACAAAGCCGCAGGCTTCCATCGCTTTTCCGCTAGAACAAAACCGGTGCTCCATAAGGTGCTTTCGACGGTCGAATAAATCCTGCATCGAGGAGTTCCTTCAATTGCTTTTGCAACTCCTCGAGCTCTGGAGGGGCCATTCGGTATGGCGCTTTTGCTTGCGGTTTGGCTCCTGACTCGAGCTCAATAGCATGATCCACCTCTTGCCTAGGTGGAAGTTGCTTTGGCAATTCCTTGGGCATGACGTCCTGGAATTCTGCCAAAACCGTCGCAATCTCCGTCGAAGGATCCTCCTCCTCGAGGCCCTCGTCGCTCACCTCGCGGATTGCCGCAAGGTAAGTCATCTCACCACGGTTCACACCCCGTCGCAACTGTAAAGTAGAGAGGGTCGGGATGTTTACCGTTTTCTCCTGGCTCGCTAGCACCATACACGGGGTTGTCTCCTCCATGATGCTCAATGCTCCAAGATGTGGCATCGGAACCGCCTTCGACGAAGCTAAGAAGTCCATACCCAGTATGACTTGGAAGTCGTCGATAGGTGTAGCGGTGAAGTTTGCAGTGCCTTTCCAAGGTCCAACTGCAATTGCCACGCCTTTGGCCACCCCTAACACGGGTTGAGCTTGAGAGTTGACAGCCTTCATCTTGCTTGTGTCCTTCATGAGGGAAAGGCCTAATCGCTTGGCCTCCGCCTCCGCGACAAAGTTATGAGTGGCTCCCGTGTCGACCAGCGCTCGTGTGGCCTTGCCGTTAAGGACCACATCGACGTACAGGAGTCCTTTGTTGAGGGATTTGGCGTTGCTTGCCACCCCCTGAACCGCATTGATGAGCCTAAGCGCGCCCATCTTTGTCGGTTCGCTGCTGCCTTCACCCTGCTCGGTTTGGACAACATTTATCTGTTTTTTGTTTGGACAATCTCTTGCCCAATGATTTCCGCCACAAACGTAGCACATCAGCTTCTTGGATGGCGCCGCAGGTCCTTTGTCGCGACCTCTGCGCTCCTTCGGGTCGCGGCGTTCTCCCCCACCCTTAGCCTTGCTCACCTTGGGTGTTCTGCCGCGAGACGGATCCGCCTTCTCATACTCAGGCAGCTTCTCCGCTAAGGCGATTGCGGAGCCGACGTCTTGCACATTGTGCCCCACAAGTTATTTGTTCGCCCATGGTTGGAGTCCGTCAAGGAAGAAGAATAGACGATCTTCTTCCGCCATGTTGGAGATGGACAGCATCAACTTGGAGTACTCCTTGACATACTCCTTGAGAGTCCCAACATGTTTGAGTCGTCGAAGTTGCCTCCTCGCAAGATATTCGACGTGCTCGGGGTAGAACTGCGCCTTAAGCTCGCGCACAAAGTCCTCCCAAGTCTTCAATTCGCATTGGCCCTTCTCGGCCTCTGCAGATCGCCGACGCCACCACAGCATTGCGTCGTCAGCAAGGTACATGGATGCAGCTTGGACTTTTTCCTCCTCTTCGTCTAGCCGCAGCGCCTTGATGTAGCGCTCCATGTGCCACAGGAAATTGTTGATTTCCTTCTCGTCGCGCGTTCCCCTAAAAGATTGGGGCTCGGGAACACGTACCTTTGAAGCATAGCCCCTGTGTGGTTCAGGATCCCGCCCTACCGCCTTCTCAAGGATTGTGACCCGTGATTTGAGGTCCTCGACCTCATCGACGCGGGCAACAAGATCATTGATCAGGGTGGTTCGCTCCTCGTCTCGACGAGCCATGGTCTCCTGAAGCCTTTGAAACTCGGTGCGAAAGGTTGTCATGGCAATCGTAACACTTTCCTCCATGCTACGAAAGTCACCAACAAACAATGTTAGAGTTTCAACCAACTCAGAATAGTTTTCACCTATTCTTGCCACGGTATCCTCCAATAGCGCGAGGCGGTCCTCCAAAGGAGCGTCGTCCCTCGTGATGGCCCGCCGCTCTTTGCTCTTGCCTCGCTTGGTCTGCCTTGGAGGATCAGCCGCTACATCGGGGTTTCCAGCATCTGATGTTGACATGGTTCCTCACTCGAACCGGCTCTGATACCAACTGTCACGGACTTAAGCTTTTCGCCTAGCAAAAGCCCGTGCGGCGCCCATCTTCCTGCTCGAAGAGGGCAAGCCTTGCTCTCTATTTGCTAGCCTGGACCTTCGCGCCCTACGACTAAATGCAAAAGTAGAGAAAAGAGAAAAGAGTAGTGGTTCCGCAGAAAAAACTAAGTACACTCTTTACTTAGAAAAATAACTCTACAAGAATACAACTCTCTCTTGCTCTTGTTGAACAACTCACACTTGTTCTCCTCTTGGCCTTAGCCAACCCCCCTATTTATAGGCTTTATGTACACTCACACACTAGCCTACATTTACAAGCCATGACCCTTGGCATTCCCATGACCCTTGGCATTCCATTGGCATTAATGGTGGACTCTTGGCATTCTCATGACATTTATGGTGGTGGTTGCAAGACTCTTCATGTCACGCCCCGAGTCCGCCAATTTGTACGGTTCGGGCACGCCAACAGACCCGCCAATCGGGTAAAACCTTTTTCTACCCGAAAGGAACGGTAACATCCATAATAACACAACAAGTGTATGCGGAAGCACAATATCAGAGTACTAAAAATCACTATAAATTTAAACTTTCATTTTATAAACAAACAGTTTAAGCGAAATGAAAGCATACAAGAGTGAAACCATAAATTAAACTTATTACACTTTACCATTCTGAACTTGCAAATAAAATTATTACATTTTCTTTACATAATTCCTCACCATACAAGGTTCACTCAAGAAAAACATAGAAAGGGATACCTCTGCTAGACCCTCTAGGTCACTATGCTGCTGGGCCCTTGCCCCTGTCGTATGCCTCGCTGTCGACTGCATCTGATCTGTCTCGACCGCTGCATCCATTCCCGAACCTGTGGGGGGTCACCCAAGGGGTGTGAGAACTTACGAGCGAGTTCCCAGTGGGTTCAACCACCGAGAGAGAGTGTCCTACACCACTTGGTCCAATGGAAGCAATAATAATAGTGTGCTAGGAAACTAAAATCCTCAACATCAATAGGCAGCTATGCAATAATATATCACTACACTATCTGTGTACAACCATCGACCCAGCACTACTCTGTCTAGCCACACTAGGCTGCTAAGCACCAACTCGGCCACTATGCCGCTGTATACTGGGTTCAACTAACCCGGCCACCCTGGCCACTCTATTTTTCTTTATTCTTTAGATTCTGGTGCTTTAGTTCAAGTTAACCCTTGGAAATTCTTATCCAACGGGCCCGAGCCCGGTAGTCTTGCTACCATAAGATAAGATTTCTAAGGTTGCCGATAACACTCGCAAGTGTTACCCCGTCCTGCCGGGGGGACTTGTCATACGGGACACTGCCCGATAGGGTCACTGCCCAACTCTGACAAGAGTACTCTATCTACCAGTCATACGGGTCGCTGCCCGGGAGAGGGACCCTGTCCAACTCCTGACCGTTGTACGTTCGCCCCCGGAGGTACGCCCGTTTTATCTTTAATTTTCTTTCTTTTCTTTTCTTTTTCTTTCTCTTTTATTTTAGTTCTTAGCCTCTTTGCTTTTGAACACTTGCTTTCCTTTCTTATTCGAGCTTATAGCTCCCATTTTGCCACTGGCAATTTACTTTCTCTTTTCTTCGAGCATTTAGCTCCTTGCTTTCACTTTTAGCCCTTCGAAAGTACCTCGTCCGACGGGTCACTGCCCAGGGAGTCCTGCTCCACTTGACGAGTCTCAAATTCGAAGGCGCCATTTACATTCTCTTTATGCTTTTAGCCACTTTTAGCTTGCTTTTAATCTTTGCCTTTTAGCAACAATTTTTCCTCTTATCCTAGGTCTTGCCATAAGGATAACTAGAGAGTCTCCTGGACTCTTAAACATTTCTCTTTTATTTCTTTAACTCAAATTGAAGTTAAAGTTATTATCCATTTGCCCAGACACCCTATGACCTTCTAGGGTTATATTTGATCAACTCTTTAAACTGGGATCTCATCCCACATTTCTGATTCCTCACTGAATCCTAGAGTTAACTAAACTCTGTTTTCCTGTTTCACCATTAACTTAGAGTTACACTGACTCTAATTCCATGTTCCACTGTTATCTTAGAATTACATTGACTCTACTTTTCTGTTTTCCCTTTCATATCTCCACACTTGATCCACTTTTTCCATCCTCCTGATTCCTTACTGAATCCTAGAGTCAACTTGACTCTATTTTCCTGTCTGTGAGTTTAAACTCTTCTAGCTCAACTTAGGTTCCCTTTACCTAAGTCACATGTCATACTTGTCCTAGAGTTCCATGACTCTATGCTGACCTCTAGTTCACCTTAGGTTTCCTTAACCTAAGTTCCATGTCATACTCATCCTAGAGTTCCTTGACTCTATGTTGAACACTAGTTCTCCTTAGGTTCTCTTTACCTAAGTTCCATGTCATATACACCCTAGAGTTTTCTGACTCTATGTTGATCACTCTATCCAGTGTCCTTAGGTTATCACCTAAGACCATGCCACTCATCCTTCCTAGGATAACTCCTAAGTTGATGTCACTCGTCAAACCCCTAAACTAGGTTTTCTCCTAGTCTTACTACCAACAAGTTCTGTTCCCTTATATCACATGATTCCTAGGGTTGTACCCTAACATGATCACAGTCATCAAGTAATTACTCATTTCTACGCATGCAATTATTTTCATATCCATCATAAAAATAATATTTATCCTCTAAGTTCTTTTTGCACATGAAAATGAATTATCTCCTTTTGGCAACTGACAGTTGCATTTATCATCTGTGTCCATCTACACATACAAATTTATCCCCTATTATGGATAAATCATAAATATCACTTTTCCTCTAAATTTCTCTACACATGCACATATATCATCTGTTATTGGCAACCAACAGTTGCTCTTTTCATCTGTGTTCCTCTAAACATGCAATCTTATTCATAATTACCTAACGCCTCTAACAGGCTACTATCATGCTTCGAATCGAAAAGCAAAGGAGCAAGGGGAGAGGTCACCCAATTTCGGCAGAATTCCCCACCTTGTAGTGTACCCAATTGCTTGTAGACACTTGCAATTGGTCTCCGCGCGATTCCACTTGTCTCCTCGAGCTTGCACGCAAAACGATGCACTTCTCTCGAGTCTGCACGCAAAACGGTGCACGTCCACCAAGCCTGCACGCAATACGATACACGTCACTAAAAACCCACACGCAAAACGGTGTGCGTCATTTTAGTCTGCACGCAAAACGGTGCGCGTTAAATCAACCGGCACGCAAAACGGTGCACGTACCTCGAATCTGCACGCAAAACAGTGCACGGTCTACTGTAGGGTTGCACGTAAAACGGTGCATGTTTTTCTAACCCTGTATGAAAAACGATGTATAATATTAGAGAGTGCACGCAAAACGATGCGCGACAACACAACTGGCACGCAAAACGATGCACGTACCTCAAATCTGCACGCAAAACGATGCACGCCTCACTGTCGGGTTGCACGCAAAACGGTGCACATTTTTCTTGTCCTGCACGCAAATCGATGCAAAATATTAGACTTGCACGTAAAACGGTGCGCGATAAAACGATCTGCACGCAAAACGGTGCACGCTTAACTGTAAAGTTGCACGCAAAACGGTGCATATTTTTCTACCCCTGCACGAAAAACGATGTATAATATTATAAACTGCACACAAAACGGTGCGCGATAAAATAATCTGCACGCAAAACGGTGCAAGTTTAACTGTAGGGTTGCACGCAAAACGGTGCATATTTTTCTATCTCTGCACGAAAAACGATGTATAATATTATAAACTGCACACAAAATGGTGCGCGATAAAATAATCTGCACGCAAAACGGTGCACGTTTAACTGTAAAATTGCACACAAAATGGTGCACATTTTTCTACCCCTGTACGAAAAACGATGTATAATTTTAGAGACTGCACGCAAAACGGTGCGCGATAAAATAATCTGCACGTAAAACGGTGCACGATTAACTGTAAAGTTGCACACAAAATGGTGCACATTTTTCTACCCCTGCACGAAAAACGATGTATAATACTATAAACTGCACACAAAACGGTGCGCGATAAAATAATCTGCACGCAAAACGGTGCATGTTTAACTGTAGGGTTGCACGCAAAACGGTGCATATTTTTCTATCTCTGCACGAAAAACGATGTATAATATTACAAACTGCATGTAAAACCGTGCACAACAACTCAATCTGTGCGTAAAACGGAGCACGTACCTCGGATTGGCACGCAAAACGAGGCGTGCAAAATTGTCCCCGACAGTCTGCGCAACAAAACGGCGCAGTATAACTCGGTTCCTAACACGCAACACGATAATGGGGTCAAATCTATACCCAAAGGAGGCATAAATATTGTGCCAAAAATACTGTAAAAATAATGTGCGGGGCTTACCTCATACAGTCGCGTCGTTCCATCTCACAAAATTTCCTCCTCTTTTTCTTTCTTTCTCTCTCTCTCTCTCTCTCTCTCTCTCTCTCCTCGAAGCTCGGTTGAAGCACGGTTGGAGAAGGAAGCGAAAGAAGGAAAAAAAATGGGGTGCGGAGAGGAAGAAGAAGAAGAAAAGGAGGGAGAGAGGAAAGTGGTCCATGGTGCACCGGTCCACGGTGCACCCGTCGGTCCACAGCACCCAGCCGGGTGCACCCGGCTCAGGCACGCGCGCCCCCCTGCGGGCGCACGTCCCTGCCCGTACGGGCCCAATGGGGGCCTGCCATGTGGCAGCCCCCTTTGACCCACGCATTTGATGCGCGCCAGCTGTGCGCGTTGAGCAGCACGCAGCGCGCCTTGGAAATCCGTTTTTATCCCGTTTTCTGTCCATTTTTCGTCCGTTTCCGTCCAAATTTGACAGGCGGGTTCGTTTCAGCTAAATTTATCACAGAAAAATTTAAATTTTCACTTTGGGCCATTTTTGGGCCACCAAAAGCCTCGCTGTATCCAAAATCATTGGCGGACCCCGTTCTCACAATCCGGGTATCCGATTAACCCGAAATTTTTACTGGGACCTTAAAACATAATTACGAAGCTCCCCAAATTTTCTCAGAATTTTTTTGACACTGTTGGCGGAGCCCGTTTTCACTATCGGGTATCCGATCAACGCGAAACTTTTTCTGTGGTCTTAAAACATATTTACGGGGCTCCCGTAATTTTCTCGGAATTTTCTGACACTGTAAATTTTCCACTAAAAATCTGGGCCCCCTTTCTCCAATAAATTTTTAGATCTCTCCATTTTAACCCGAATTGGGCCCAACTCGCGTCCAAATGTTCCTTACTTCCCCAACTTTCATAACACTACTATTTCATACCACCTTTATTTACATTTATTTATGTGCCGAAAATTCGGTACATTACACTTCACCTCCCAAATGTCTCTTTGCCTCCCGCCAATGTGGTTGGGCTAGCTTGACAAGCCCAAGTAGGTTTGGGCTAGGGACTTAGACTAAAATTTTCTAAGTCCTTAACATCTAGCATGCTTAACTCTCTTAACCTCTTGGGTCTTGCTACCACCCAAGATATTATAGCCAGGTTAAGAGATTTAGTCCTATTATATCATTTATATATATGACTAATCTAAATTCCAGGGGTGCCACATTCTTTCCTCCTTTAAGCTCTGACATCTTCGTAATGCTCAAAGACACTCACAAGCACCATGCGATGTAAGACTCATCTCGCTAGCCTTAGCCGACATAGTGGGGAGCTGCGCTCTACCCGCTATATAACCCTGGCTCAGCCGAGACTCATCTCACATTTCCGGCTGGAGAATGTCTCTGATACCAACTGTGACGCCCCAACTTCCCAGGGGGTCATCCATCCTAGAACTATTTTAGCTTTAGCACGCTTAACTCTCTTAACCTCTTGGGTCTTACTACTACCCAAAATGCTATAGCCGGGTTAAGAGATTTAGTCATATTATATTATTTATATATAGAACTAATCCAAATTCCAGAAGTGTCACACAATATTGCCAAAGTCCCATCAATGTCCTTTCAATAGTGCCAAAGTCCCATCAATGTTCCATCAATGTCCTTTCAATAGTGCCAAACACTATTCCGTTCACACAAAAATCCACAAGAGAGAAAAGGAAAAGAAGTATTCCCAGCCTTTTTTAAGCTCAAATTCCACCTTAGAAATACAAGGGATGGGAACTAGGGCTCCAACTATCCGGAGACCTTCTAGAACCTTCCGAAAGCTTACTAAAACATCCGAAGGGTATCATTCAATCCTTCACACACTATAACTTCGCAATTTGATAAAGTTCAGTGTACTACATTCACCCCGCTTAAAAAAGGGTTTCGTCCGCGAAACTAGAAGTCAAGTACCTCAAGTCTCCGGCTGAAAGAGATGAGGAAAACGCTCCCGAAGCGCGCTCTCCGGCTCCCAAGTAGCCTCGCGATCCTCGTGATTGCTCCAAAGTACCTTCACATAAGGTATCTCGCGATTCCGAAGTTTCTTCACCTCACTAGCCAAAATCTTCACCGGATGCTCCTCAAAGCTCAAGTCCTCGTGTAGTTCCAACGAGGCAAAGTCCACCACATGAGATGGATCAGAAACATACTTTCGGAGCGTCGAAACATGAAAACTTATAGGATTTATTTCAATTATTTGATCATTCTGAATTGACTATTCAATCTTTTCAAAATTTTGATTTTACTATTCAATCTTTCGGTTGTTTGATTTGAGTCTGTCACAATACTTTGACTTCAAAATTTTAGCTAATTATTACTTTATTAAATTTATATATAGTTGCGAGAATCGCGCAGAGTGTACTAATCAAATTTCTAAAGTTAAACAACACATTTAAATTTTGAAATCAAAGTGTCATTAACTGTCTCGAACCAAACTGAAAGATTTGATAGTAAAATCAAAATTTTAAAATATGGAACAATCAATTCAAAATAATCTATAATTCAAATAAATTATATACGTTTTTATTTAAAAATATATATATATAAAGTGGGCACCTTATTACTTATTTTTACCATAAAAAAAGAACCCACCCTGCCAGACTTTTCATCATGTTATCTAATGGCCGTCAGCACATCACTTTGACGTGAAGACAAAAATATTCGGCAAACTTTCCAACATCATCGAAATTTAAAGTTGAAGTATTGATATAGAATCTAACCAGAAGTTAATTTAGGTGACATGCAGTTTGAGATTCTTTTACAGTTTGGGTGTTTGATACATAATTGAACCTGCTTTAGTTTTCCATTTTTTACTGTCACTTGAAAATTACATATCACATTCACCCTAAACCAGACAGAATTTTGAGCTGTAATGGTTGATTAAAATAAATTAATTATTTATGTTGTAAATTATAATGTTTTGAAATTTTCTGATTGCAATTTTCAATAAGGCTGAAAATACTCATCTGCTCTTGATTATATTATTGTTGTAATTTTCGGAGAAAATTGGTTGTAAGAATTTAGACCATGTAATTGAATGTTCAAGTTGTATTAAAATTTTGAGTAAAGATTGTTAAATAATGTGAAACAATCGTTTGTTCTCAAGAAGATTAAGTTGCCCTAAAATATATATATTATTTTTAATATTTATATTTAATAGTCATCCTTATGCCTAAAATAAAGTTAGGAGTCTCATAAAACTGATATACATGATATTCTGATCAAATATGATGATAAATAATGTGAAATACTGTTTATTTTCCGAACAATTACGTTATCAAAGAAAGATATTTTTAATATTTAATTTTGTTAGGATTTGATTAGATTTGTAGTTGAATTCTAGTTGGATTAAGATTAATATTTAAATCTTAAAGAGATAAGTTTGTTAAGATTTAAATATTAATTAGAATAAAAATCTATTTAGACTAAAATTTGGATAGCTTTTGATGTAAGCTATAAATATAGCATATGTGCTATTATTTTAAGATGGTGTTAACGTGGTCACACCCATAGAGACGGTGGATATACCCACGGTGATAGTAATACTCATAGAGGTAGTGGGGGCTAGGATTTAGCCACACTCATATAGTGGTATTCATATCCACGGTGGTGGTAACACCCAAGATTTATACCACCACCTGATGGGGGCTAGGATTTAGCCACATCCATAATCTTCTAGGTTTATAGAATATGAGAGAAGGATGAGAGAGATTCAGGGTGAGGGCTCGGGTTGAAACTACTATATTGCAGAAAAGGAGTCGGTGTAATCGGTGTAATTCTTCTCTTGGTTAATGAATCTTATTTCACCAGCATATTTTCTATTTTGATTTTTCTTCTCTTTGTGGTTGTGTTGGTTCCAGTTTTGTTGAGGGGGCGGGTTTTTGGTAAAAAAAATTTAATTTGACGTTTTCGCTGCGGAATCCCAACTCTAGACGGTACCGGAGTGAATTGCGGTATCGAAACGAATTACGGATTCACAGAATCTGATACCAGGAGGAGTACCGAATTTTCCAACAAATTTCATAAATATTAGGGTAAATTATACGTGTGGTTCTCAAGCTGTGAGGAAGGCAACATTTTGATCTCAAACTCTAATTTGTTGCAATAATATTGGCTAAAAGTTAACAAATAATTGATGTAGAAGTATCATAATTAATAATATAATAATAATTAAGATGTTATATTACTTCTGTATCAACATGTAATTTATCAATATTTAACTAATTAAATTAGATTGTAGGACTTGATTTTAATAATTTAAAAAATTCAAGCAAAAAATTATAATAAATTAAAATTTTAAAACCAAAATGTCATGACAACCAAAAGTGTAATTTATCCTAGGGAATAACTTAACATTGATACTTTCAGAGCTTAAGCTTTTATGTGTAGCCAAAGGTGCCTAGTTTGAGCATCTCTCCTTTGTAGGAAATGCTAAACAGCATAGTTATGTAACCCTTCTAATTTCATGGATGTTTAATTGAATTACAGTTGGAGGGCTCTTTACTAAAGAACAACACCCCTTACTGCTTCTGGGCTTTCTTTCCTACTGGAGTCCTCACAGGTAATTAACTGACATCCTCTCTCTCTCTCTCTCTCTCTCTCTCTCTCTCTCTCTTTAGTGGTGGGCTCAGAGTCTTCCAAAAACCTGTAAACCTCAACCCATGCCTTACTCTGAAATGAAAGTGGGCCCAGATGCCTAAATTAATTAGGTTAATGGCATACGGCTTCATATAAATATATCGAAAAGTAGATATATTCTTATAAAATTTAACTTTTCATATTTATTCCTTCAAAAGTCCAAAGTTATTCATATATATCCCTCCGGTTTATTATCGTTAGTTCACTGTTTATTTTTTAACAGATTATATGTGAAATGACAGTTTTGCTCTTTCAAAAATGTTACTTCAAAAAATAATACAGAAATATCTAAAAGGGTAAAAAAATAAATTTACCTTAATAACTAATCAAGATTAACTAGATTTTTCTACCAGATATAGACGGTAAGGATATATATGAATAACGTTGGAATTTTGAAGGGATAAATATGAAAAGTTAAACTTTGTAGAAATATATCTGCTATTTGATATATTTATAAAAAATCGTATGCAATTAACCTAATTAATTAAGTTGCTAAAAAATATCATAGGTTGCATTTTAGTGACCGTTAACACTTAGCCACTTCTTTTTCTGAGAACTTTTAAATATATTTAAACATATTCCAGATCAAACACGATGCCCCTTTTTTTAATATTAGTTGTCAGATTTCTTGGCTTTTTCCAATGTTCATTAAAAGGGTAATAATGTAGTAAGTTCAAAAGCACTTTTGCAGGTCCAAAGGGCTTCTCACTAAGCTCGTATGGCTCAGGGCCAAGCACTGTTGAGCCCTTCCTCATTGATGAGAAAAGGATCACAGCAAGGCATGTTGTTTTCTGGGTGGAGAAGAGATTGGCTGCTCAGGGCATCCTCCCTGTTTGGAGAGGAGAGGAGAGTGAGCAGAAATAGTACTCTGAATATGTGTTTCTCAAGGAGTTAATTAAATGCAGCAGAATCACTTAAACTTTTGCCTCTTTGCAAATAATTTGTATAGACTTTAAAAATTTTATATTTGCCATCCAAACTCTCAAACTATTTGTATTCTGTTAGTTTTGAAGTTACTGACATCAACCAAATGGTCAAGAAATTAAGACTCACTCATGCAACATAAAAAAAAAAAAAAAGAGATCTTTTGCCATCAAAAATTTAATCTTGCAGTGAAAATTTTAATTTTTAATATTTAGTTATTACTGTTAGATATGTCTAGAATTCTAAAATTGGAAGATTTTTTAATCCTATTATGTTTTACTTATCAAATTAAGATAAGTTTGGATTATGCATAATCTTATTAAAATGATTTCTAATCTTAGTGGATTCGTATTTCTAATTGTATTAGGATTTAGCCATTATTATAAATGTACTCTTATTTCATTGATTTGGTACGGCAGATGAAAAAGAGTATGGATGTATTTTGGGATTAGAGTTTTGTGAGATTTGATTATAATGAAAGTCTCCGCTCCGTCTTCGCCGGTGGATGTAGGCCAATGGTCGAACCACGTAAATATTATGTGCTTTATTTTTCTTCTCTCTTTCTTATTTCTTTTTTGGTATTTTCACATCTAACAAACTAGATTTTTCAGTTTATATCATAACAATTACAAATAAAATATAACACTTATCTTCAATGCTACTGGTAAAAGTAATTTTTGACATCCAAAAGTCTCTTTGACCATTTGGCCATTAATAGTAACTTCAAAATTGATGAATGAAAAAATAAAAGATGGTTAATTATAAAAATTGGAAAATTTAGATGTTAAATGTAAAATTTTAGTGTTCTTATGCCTATCTGTAAATGGGCAAAAGTTCAGATAGCTTTGGTGTATTTAACCATTTCTAAGAAGACTATAGAATGTAATTTAAACAATTTTATCTCGATTTAAAAATTTGTAAATTTTATATAACCAATGAAAGTAACAAGAAATGTTTGTAATGATTGTTACTTCTTTGCATAGTTGTTAAGGCAGAGTTTTTTCAAGATAGATTTGAATTACAAGTTTTGCAGAAAATATGGGATTTTATCTAGGTCAATTGCATAGTTGTCCTCAACCTGTACCCCATTTTTCATTTTAGTATCCAATCCTTTTTTCTTCTTGAATTAACCTTTTGGGTTAATTGCACCATTGGTCCATAACCTTACCTTTTTTAGTAATGCTATCTGCACATTCGAAATAAGGTGTACGATATACATCCCACCCATTCTGGAATGAAATTTTTTTTACTAGTCACTTCGAAGTGACCAGTAAAATTCACTCCATTCCATGATAGATGAGGTGTAAGATATACACCCGATTTCGAATGTACAAGAAATATTTTTCTATCTTTTTAACACTTTGACCCCTAAACTTTTCTTCCATATGTGTGCTCATCACATCAAGCCCAATCTTGTCTACAACTGTCTCTATCTTGTACATGATGCCAAACGTTCTCTTTTTCAGTATCTAACACCTTTTCAAAATTCACGTGTTATAAAGCTCTTACAGAAATTTGAAAAAGTCAGTATTGAGATTCATCAGGTGCTATCGGACCATAACGATAGTCTATATAAGCAAATTGTACTTTATTAGAGTTGAGATGGTCTATTTCATTAAATTTGGATAGTTGAGGCCTAACTGTAACAAAGATATAAAGGTTAGAGATCAAATAACAGAAACAAAAGTTTAGGGGCCGAAATGCAAAACTAGTAAAAGTTAGGGACCAATTGTGCAATTAAGGCTTTGAATTATGGATCATGGAGCTGTCGATGATAAATGAAATTCTTGTGAATGCATCAGGGGAGTTCTACACTTTGTGAGTGTCACACCTCGAGACCGTCAATTTGGTCAGTCCGTTGTGCTAACAGACCCGCCAATCGAACATGATCTTCCCTATACCCGAGAGGAAAGGAACAATACAATCAAAAGAACTACTATGTGATAACCAAGAGTACCAGAGTGTGAATAGCTACTAATTTCAACTTTAAATATAAAATACCAAGTAAACCTGAAATGTAAAGTACAAGAGTGAACATTAAATACAAATTTGATTACAATTTTTCTTTTCTCTTTCCTCACCAAAAATATATTTTCACTCTATACTCAAAAGGTAAAAGCACTAGACCCTCTAGGTCCGCTACTTAACTGGGCTCTTGCTCCTATCATGAGCCTCGCCGACTGTACCTGAATCTGCAAAAGATATAAACCACGAAGTGTGAGAACTACAAATAGTTCCCAATGGGTTTATCTACCGATAAACATGCTCTACATCTCTTAGTCCAATGGAACCATTAGTAGCAAAATAAATAGGAAAAGTAGTAAAACTACACTGGTATGCGGTATAAAAATCCTATACTACTAGTCCATGCATACATGCCAACATGCTACTATACCATACCCTATACCACTCAGCCACTATGTCGCTACTCAAGGTTACATCTAACCTGACCGCAACCGGTCACACTAATCTCATTATGATTTAGGTTTCATAGAAAGTGCTTCGTAGAGAGTCGACTTATGCGCGGAACCCTCCCTACTCGGCAGTTGTTTGGGATCCTTTAGAGCCATTTCGTGGAGGGTCGACTTATGCGCGGAACCCTCTGCACTTGCCATGAATGAGTTTAAAGAACATTGACACTCATTCGTATAGGGAGTCAAAATATGCTCGTAACCCTCTCCCGAGAGTCGAAATATGCTCGTAACCCTCCCCCGAGAGTTGAAATATGCTTGTAACCCTCCCGTTGGCACTTTATCACTTTCGGAAGCTTTATTAACTTTTACTTTTCTCTTTTACCCTAAGTTATTACTCTAGAATAGCTAGGATGCCCCATGGATACCAAGTTGCATTTGAGTTCACTTGTTTATTCAATTTATACATAAGACCCAAAGTTCAAGACTCTAGGATTCAAGATATCCCAAGGACAACAACAAGCTCATATCATATCACTCTAACCTAGAGTTCAATGACTCTATATTGAGACACTAGCTTTCTCACCTTAGGTTTTTCCCTAAGTTCCATGCCACTCTTTGACCTAGATTCTCTCCTAGGTTCCATGCCATACATGACGAAGCTACAACTATGTTTTGTTTACACATAGAATTGTAGGGCTAAACCCTAGATTTTCTCTCTTTCTACAATTCTTAGGGCTAAACCCTAATCTACTTATGAACTATTTTATCTCCATGCAACTATACTAACAATAATGCTTCTAGGTCATAAAAGCAAAGGAAAAGAGATAAATTCACTCTTTTTGGTGAAATCCCCCATCTTTTGGTCTCTTATGAAGAAGATGGGTGCTTGATCTCTCAAATCCGAGGAAAACCCCCTTAAACAAGGTTTAGAAACCAAAAGAGATCAATAGAAACTTTTTTTTACTCAAAAATTCAAAAAACTCATAAAACCCCCAAAACCCTAAAAGCTCACCTATTTGGTTCTTGCTCAAAACGTGGAGAGAAGGGTTCTTCTTTGTCACGCCTCGGGGGTAAACCATAACCCGGGCTCATCTACAGATCCCGCCGTGCACACGAAATTTTTTGCGTACAGGAAGCACTAAAACTTGCTCAGATATAAGAGAAGCATAGAAGAGAACAAGTATAGAACTGAAAATTAAAACTATCTCATAGTGAAACTGTAAAAGTAAACAATAAAGTACAATATCATCTCCTAGAGTACAAAAATAAAGTATAACTAGCTGGCTAAAGCCAAACCCAAAATAATAAAAGTATATCAGTCTGAGAAAATGGTACAATAGAGTATCTATCACTGTCTCTCTGTCTCTGTCTCTCAGGTAGGAGATCTATCTAGCCGGTGATCCCCTTACCTCGATCAGCTGTAGAAAGACCAGCAACTGCCGCAGAAGACTCTGCAAAAGAAGGGAGAAAAAAGGGAGGGAAGCAGCAACGAGTGTGATAACTACTAGAAAAACCAGTAGTCCTCAGTGGGTAAATCATCAATACTCTAACGTACCCACCGAGTCTACTAGAGGCAAAAAAGAGGTAAAGTGGTAAAACTGAAAATAAATCTGCTGGTAAAGGAACTACCACTACTATGCCTCTAATGCTATAATGAACATGATAACTATATATGCATGCATCAGTGAACAATAACTACCGAGACAAACCCAATCTAGTGGACTTGTATAAAATCCGATCCTGCCTGCACTGCCATCACCATCGATCACACTAACTACCGTGTATCACTGATGTGGAATCAAACCCAAGTATCAATATCATAGACCTGTATAAAACCCAGTCTCGGACCTGTATAAGCCCGGTCCCGCCTACTCCGGAGTGGCACTCGAGAGGAGCGACCCGCTCGAGAAAAGTAACTATGTCGAGTGTATCAATAAAGTAGGCGAAAGTCAATAACTATGCTCAATGTGGAGAACTCTATCCACTAATGAAATTTCGCCCCCAACAAGATGCAAAATCAACAACCGGCTAAACCGCCCAAAATCCGTGGTTACCAAACCAACCCATGAGTCAAAATCCGGTGCTATCCCACCCCGACTCGATAATCTCAACTACACTATCCTAAAGCCATGCTCAAACCTCGAGCAACATATGAAACATACAAGGAGAAAAGGAAAGGAAATAACAAGTTTTCTCCTAAGTCAAATCCAACATGATAATGTAGCGATAAAGAAAGTGGCATATTTAGATTACCATACAAGCATGCATTTGTTCTCACATAAAGAAGGCTTAAGGATCATCAACAATAATAAATCTCACATGATGTAGGCTTAAGATCAACAAAACCAACTATTCTCATATGGATAGGCTAAGAATCATGAAACATAACCATTCAAGCATGATTTACATAGGGATGGTGAAACAACAATCAAACTTAATCATGCTGAATTCTAATAGCCTAAGTGGATAAATCACATATTTGATGTTCTCAACAATACACCTGAAAACTTGACGATCCGAAGTCCGATTGTGCTGAAAATCGGCGTGCACGATCCCCTGCCTCTTACAAATCCAACGCACCAAAGATCACCCCAAGATCACTGCCGGATTGAGCACAATCACTAAATCACTGACTACTGCGCAGAATTTTTGGGAAAATCCAGCAAACAACAACATTGAAGGTAGAAGTAAATTCTGTACATTATACCTCAAAATAAAGCTCCAACCAATAATCCTAAGTCCTCCTCTGTCCAAGGATCGTCCCCAAATTCTCAAAAATCTATCTTTAAGTCCCCTTAATTATCAAATTAACCAAAGTTAACAATTCTGTCTAGAATTGTATTGAAATTCAGCAAGCACTTCCATGAAGTGTAGAGAGTAAACCAAAAGAAATTTTCAACTGAAACCAAAAGAGGAATTGCTCAACTTGATCTAAAAAAGATGTTCAAATTTTGAAATCCAAAGAATAACAAAAAATCACCACAAAATGTGCATCCCCAAAGTCCATACATCAAAACAATGTCCAACACAAAATTTGCAGCAATCTCTGTCATAGGGTCAAGAAGAATGAAAAAGTTACCTGGACAAATGAACTCCAAATCCAGCAAGAAGGTACCAATGCATTCCTCTACGAGTGTAGATGCAAATAAAGTCTTGAAACTCCAAAATCAATGCACAAATCACCAAGAAAAGCCATAAATACTAAGTACTGACCAAAACTCTGCCCTATGCACGAGGGCTCCAGAGATGAAGTAAAAACCGCATAAAAACTCAAGAATGGAGAGTGTTCAATACCAAAGTTGTAGGCCTAACTCTTGTGAAGATTCCTTCCAAATTTCAGCCACAGATTCTAAGGGGTTTGTCCTGGAGAGGCCTTGCACTGAACTGCGACGGAGTTGGCTGAAGCTTCAACAATGATGGACTTCTCCAAGTTTGGGGAAGAAGATTAAGTATAAGCTCCCAAAGTTCTTCAAGGTGCTCAGGGATGAAATGGAGAAGATGACCCTTCCCTCTGCTGAAGAGCTCTCCAAAAGAAAATGCCCAAAAGTCTCAAAATGGAGGAGAAAGGACCCTATTTATAGTCGAAGCAAATGCCCAAAGCTCAGCTTTTTTTTCGCGAATTCGGGCGCCCGAAACACCTCACGGTCGCCCTCCGACGAGCGCCCGGGCACGCGTCAACCATCCGCTGCACGCCCGAAACCCAAATGGACGTCTCCGCTCGCGCCACGTCGCGCCGCGGGGGTGGTTGGCGCTGGCGAATCCAGCGGCGACGCGTGTCCCGCGTACAGGGAACCCACGCGCCGCTTGCCCGCACGCGCCCCACGCCAATCTGTGGGCGACGCGTGTCGCCCTATCGGCCAGTCTCCGCCCAAAGCGTGGCCCTGACTCAGCTCCGTAGTCGCGGTGTACGACGCGGTGCACTGCACCTGTCACGACCCGGGACCGAAAATTTTTACGGTTCGGGCACGCCGACAGACCCGCCAATCGGGCACGACCTCTCGCTACCCGAAAGGAACGGTAACATCCATCTCGAATCAGAACAATGTGTATGATGAGATATAATATCAGAGTAAGATCACTGCTAATTTAAAACTTTCATTCAATAACAAATAGTTAAAGCGAAAATGAAAGCATGATAAGAATGAACCATAATAAACTTTATTACAATTTTACAACTCTCAACTTGCAATTAAATAATATTACAGCCTTTTCCTCACAATACATGGTTCACTCGAAACATAAAAGAAAGGTACCTCTGCTAGACCCTCTAGGTCTCTATGCTGCTGGGCTCTTGCCCCTGACGTATGCCTCGCCGTCTGCATCTGAACCGTCTCGACCGCTGTATCCAAAGCTGAACCTGTGGGGGGGGTCACCCAAGGGGTGTGAGAACTTTCGAGCGAGTTCCCAGTGGGTTCAACCACCGAGAAGAAATGTCCTACACCACTTGGTCCAATGGAAGCAATAATAATAGTGCTAGGAAACTAAAATCCTCAATGTCAAACTGCAGCTATGCAATGTACCATGTCACTACACTATCTGTGTAAAACCAACTACCCAGCACTACTCTGTCTAGCCACACTAGGCTGCTAAGCACCAACTCGGCCACTATGCCGCTGTATACAGGGTTCAACTAACCCGGCCACCTTGGCCACTCTATTTTCTTTATTCTTTAGATTCTGGTGCTTTAGTTCAAGTTAACCCTCAGAAACTCTTATCCAACGGGCCCGAGCCCGGTAGTCCTGCTACCATAAGATAAGGTTTCTAAGGTTGCCGATAACACCCGCGAGTGTTACCCCGCCCTACGAAGTAAATGTGCTCTTCGGACCACCGCTATCGGAGGGAGGGGGTCTTCCCTGCGTCCGATCCTGATGCACCTGGGGGAAAGGGCAAGCCCTTTACGTCCCACAGAGCCACATTTCAACCTTCGAAGGCACGCCCGTTTTATTATCTTTGTATTTCAGTTGCTTTGTCCTCCGGCTGAAGCGTCCCGAACGGGCCACTGCCCGGGAGAGGGATTAACTGCCCGTACCTCCAACCTGGGTTGGCTTCACCGAGGATTTTCATGTTCTCTTTCTTTTCTCTTCTTTTCACTTTAGTTCTTAGCCTCTTTGCTTTTGAACACTTGCTTTACTTTTCTTTCTCACTCGAGCCTTCAGCTCGCATTGCCACTGGCAATTATCACCGCTCTTTCCTTTGAGCATTTAGCACTTTGCTTTCACTTTAAGCCTTCCGAAAGTACCTCGTCCGACGGGTCACTGCCCAGGGAGTCCTGCTCCACTTGACGAGTCTCAAATTCGAAGGCGCCATTTACATTCTCTTTATCTTAAGCAATTCGTTTGTCTTGCTTATTAACCAATTTTAGCTCTATCTTGAGCAATTTGCTTGTCTTGCTTATTAATCACTTTTTCATCCTTACCCTAGGTCTTGCCGCACGGGTAACCAGAGTCTCCTGGACTCTTCACATTTTACTTTCTTTGTTTAACTCAAATTGAAGTTAAAGTTATTGTTCATTTACCCGGACATCCTATGACTCTCTCTAGGGTTGTATTTGTTTAATTCTTTAACCTTGGGATCTCATCCCACTTTCCTGATTCTTTACTGAATCCTAGAGTTAACTTAACTCTATTTTCCTGTTCCACTTTTAACTTAGAGTTATGCTGACTCTAACTCCTTGTCTGTGAGTTTAAACTCTTCTGGATCACTTTAGGTTCTCTTTACCTAAGTTCACTGTCATACTCATCCTAGAGTCCTTGACTCTATGTTGATCACTGGTTCACCTTAGGTTATCTTTACCTAAGTTCAATGTCATACTCATCCTAGAGTCCTTGACTCTATATTGATCACTCTATCCAGTGTCCTTAGGTTATCACCTAAGACAATGCCACTCGTCCAATCCTAGGATAACTCCTAAGTTTTGATGTCACTCAGTGAACCCTGAAACTAGGTTTTCTCCTAGTCTTACTACCAACATGTTCCCTTTCCTTATGTCACATGATTCCTAGGGTTATACCCTAACATGATCACAATCATAGATAGCTAATCATTTTCATGCATGCCATTATTTTCATCTCATTCATAAAAATAATAATTACTTCTACGCATGCATATTCATCATATATCTTGGGCAACCAACAGTTGCACTTTTCCTCTGTGTCCATCTACACAGGCACATTTATTTCTCTATCTCTGGCAACCAACAGTTGCACTTTTCATCTGTATCCATCTACACAGGCAATCGTAATCATAATTACCTAACGCCTCTAACAGGCTACTATCATGCTTCGAATTGAAAAGCAAAGGAGCAAGGGGAGAGGTCACCCCTTTTCGGCAGAATTCCCCACCTTGTAGTGTCCCCAATTGCTTGTAGACACTTGCAATTGGTCTCCGCGCGATTCCACTTGTTTCCTCAAGCTTGCACTGTAACACCCCCGGAATTTGGATTAGTCCTCTATATAAATGATATAATAGGACTAAAAAAATCTCTAACCCGGCTATAGCATTTTGGATGGTAGCAAGATCCAAGAGGTTATGAGAGTTAAGCGTGCTAGAGCTAGAGTAGTTCTAGGATGGGTGACCCCCTGGGAAGTGGGCGTCACAGTTGGTATCAGAGCCATTCACCAGCCGAAATGTGAGATGAGTCTCGGCTGAGCCAGGGTTATATAGCGGGTAGAGCGAGGCTCCCCGGCTAATGACCGTTGTGAGTGGAGTGTAGCTCCTCACAAGATCGGCTAAGGCTAGCGAGACGAGTCTCACATCGCCTGGTGCTTGTGAGTGTGCTTGAGTCTGACGTGGACGTCAGGGCTTAAAGGGGGGAAGAATGTAACACCCCCGGAATTTGAATTAGTCCTCTATATAAATGATATAATAGGACTAAAAAAATCTCTAACCCGGCTATAGCATTTTGGATGGTAGCAAGATCCAAGAGGTTATGAGAGTTAAGCGTGCTAGAGCTAGAGTAGTTCTAGGATGGGTGACCCCCTGGGAAGTGGGGCGTCACATGCACGCAAAACGGCGTACGTTTACCAAACCTGCGCGCAAAACGACGCACGTTATTAAATTAATAACCCACACGTAGAATGGTGCGCGCCACTTTAACCGGCACGCAAAACCATGCGCGACAACACGACCTACACGCGAAACGGTGCACGTACCTCAAATCTGCACGTAAAACGGTGCACGTCTGACTGTAGGGTTACACGCAAAACGGTGCACATCTTTTTCCTAGCCTGCACGAAAAACGATGCAAACCATTAGATTCTACACACAAAACGGCGCGCATTGGTCCAACCCGCACGCAAAACGGAGCACCTACCCTGTATTGGCACGCAAAACGGTGCACACTCTAATATAGGGTTGCACGCAAAACGGTGCACCTTCATCCGGTCCTGAACGCAAAACGAGATACATTATTAGAATCAACACGCGAAACTGTGCGCGATAACACGAACCGCACGCGAAACGGTGCACGTACCTCGAAACTGCACGCGGAACGGTGCACATCTGACTGTGGGGTTGCACGCAAAACGGTGCATTTTCCCGACCTGCACGCAAAACGGGGCGTATTGTTAGAGTCTACTCGACAAACGGTGCCCGTTAGTCCAACCTGCGCGCAAAACGGAGCACATACCTCGTATCGGCACGCAAAACGAGACGTGCCAAAAACGCCCGTAAAACTCGAGCAGTAAGACGGCACAGCACAGTTGGGTCCCTAACATGTATGTGGCAAAGGGGTCAAACCCATAATCCAAAAGGAGTATAGAAACTGTGCCGAAAATACCACAAAATATAACAAACGGCCTACCTCGATGGCATCGCGTAGTCCACCTGGCTTTTTGGAGCACTTTGCGCGCTCCACGAAGCCCACGATGCCACGCCGCAACACCTCTCCACTCCCTCCCTCACTCTCCCTCACTCTCGGTTGAAGAAGAACACGAAGAAGGAGAAGAATGGCGCTCGCGGGGAGGAAGAAGAAGGAGAAAAAGAAGAAAGGGGAGAGGGGGCGGTCCACGGTGCACGGTGCACGGTGCACCGGCCGGTCCACCGCACCCATGCGGGTGCACCAGGCCCACGCAACGAAAACCGCGGCCACGTGGCCGCGCCTATGCGCGCCACGCGGCCGCGCAGTTCACGCGCCACACAGGCGCGTGACACCGCGCAGCCCACGGGCGCGGGACACGCGCCCGTGACACGGGCGCGTGCGCTCCAGCGCCCGCGCGCGCCAACAGGGGTCCGCCACGTGGCGGCCCCCCTGTGGCCCGCGCAGGAGGTGCGCCTGCGCACCTGACGCGGCCCTGCGCGTCGGGTCACATCAGCCGCGCCTCGACTGACGCGCCGCGGCCTCCTCGGGTTCCGTGCCACGCGTGTCTCGATCCGCGTGCTGCGACGCCTCGATTTGCGTGCCGCTTTGCCTCGAAAAGCGCGCACGCCTACCGGACTCCAAATCCAACAAATAAATAGTCCATTCTTAGCGATTTCGCGCGCTGAGTCCAGAAATGATGTCCGTTTCTCCAAATTCTCATCCAAAAATTTGCCGAATTCCCCCGGATAGCCCACTGATCCGGTTTTCCGTACCGGGTCCAATTCTGAAGCCCGATTTACCGAATTTCAACTCTAAAATTCCCCGGAGGCGCCCAGAGAGGAAATATTCAATCCCAACTTCGCCCGGGGGCCAAATTTGACATCCACGACACGCGAAATCACTTCTGAACACGCGACGGGTCCTCCAGTGACCCACGCGATCTCTTTTTAAGCCCGGTTTCCAACGCTTGTGCCCAAGTTGCACAGCAATTCCATTTCTTGGGCCCAACACGCGTCCAATCACGGCCAAGGCCACCGAAAGTTACCGAACCACCAGCAAACCCTACGCTGGGAATTCCGGGACCCTTTTTGATTTGCCAAAAGTCCCACTGTCCTTGAATTCGCTGGCGGAGCCCGTTCTCTCAATCCGGGTGTCCGATCAACGCGAAACTCTTACTGTGGCCCTAAAACACAATTACGGAGCTCCCGTAATTTTCTCGGAATCTTCCGAGACTGTGAATTTTCCACTTACAATCTGGGCCCACTTTCTCACATAAGATTCTAGATATCTTATTTTAATCCCGATTTGGGCCCAATTCATTTCCAGGTCATCCTGTACCTTTCTAACTCAATAAAATAGTATTTCATACCATTTTATTTACACTTATTATATTCCAAATTCCGGTTCACTACATTCTACCCTCCTTAAAATAAGTTTCGTCCTCGAAACTTGAGTCACATCTCGACTCCTACTCAACCAAGAGGGGAAACTTTGCCCTCACTATCGGGCTCACTGAACCTCGTGACCGGCATTACACTGCCTGCTCGCCCACACATACACGAGCAGCTCATTCCAGGATCCCTATCTCAACTCAGGGACAACTCAGACCTGGTGTCTGGCCACTTTCCCCAAGTAGGTGAGAGACACATTTGTGTACTTGCTCTCTCAATTGCCACGAACGACCAAATCTTTTCTTGCGAAATCTTCTCTTCTTTAATTTCGCCATCATTTTTTCACAATAAGGTTGCATTTGCAACTAATTACATCTACCGCACTTTTGGTCGCTCGCTGTCTAATGTGGAGGGCAAAGGCCAATCCACGAGTTCTCGACCATCACACACGCTACAAGCGTTCCATGTCCACGGGTTATCAGCTAACCCGATATCTCGGACTACTAATAGGTCCACAGACCACGGTCCAATAGGGTCTATAGCCCAAACTAATCCAACCCTCGTGTGAAAGCCCGCTCAACAGGCCAAACCATACGCCACACTCACTAGGAGCGGCATCTAAATCATCGCTAGCACTACGGCCTGGTCATATCACACTCTCAGTGTACTAATAGCCTCAAGGCTCACACGTGGCATTCCACGTTCCCGGGTCATCGCTCGGACTACCGTCCCGACCAAATCTCTATCATGCCCCGCCATCAGGTCTCGGGCCGCTGTCTCTCACAGCTGACTGCGCCTGCCCACTGGGCTACAGGCCCACAGTCCACAAACATGGTCCAGGCACGGATCGTCCCCAAGCGAACCCGCTAATCGTCGCCACGCGACCACTATGCTCACTGAGCAAGATCAACTAACAAGTCGTCAATCCTTGACCCAAACTCTCTATCAACACTGGCCTCACTGGGCGAAGGCTAACGTGCCACCTCATCAGCTCTCTCTGGCTAAATGATACTTGTGCTCCATGAGCACCCATAAAGTTGGGCGTCCTACGCCCCCGCGCTAACTTGCATGATCCAAAGTGCTAAGGGCTTGCCTAGGCACACCACGGCTCTCGTGCAACTCTCCCAACTAGGTCGAGGCACCACGATACTGTTCACCAACTCTGGTGGTTATCACGCGAATCCTACGGTGGCAATCCTTGCCGTTGCAGCGATCCATCAAATCGGCGCCACAAAACTCCCGCTCATTTGCGAGGTTTTCGAATCTCGAAACCTATCCTGGGTCTTACCAACCCCACTATGCGGCAATTTAGCCACAAGATAGGCCACACAGTCACTACCGTCATCAGGGCGAACTTTCGCCACTAGGCCCATAAGTCTTTCTTGCCCTAACCTTTAGGACACAGCAACTGGGCTCTCGCAACAAAGCGATCACCGGCGTTTCATGAGTCGGTCGCTCACTGGACCTCATCAACTATACTTTGCCGGCAAACCAGCTGACACAAGCTTACGGCATCTTTCACAGAAGGTGCAGGGTGCGCCGACAAAGGCTCGGCGGCCACCTGCCACACTCTCTACTGTTGCCTCTTAGCTTGGTCTATTTCCCATTTTCTTGAGATAATGCCACTCGCCCATCTAGGCGACGTAATCCGCTTCCCTGCCGGCGGGAAACCTCCGCTTATCGGTAAGAAGCATCGGTCTGCTGCTGGACCACATCAACAAGAGCGGTCACCTGACATCGCAGCTCGTATACCTTGTTTGACCCCGAGCCCTCTCGTGACTCGAGTCGAAACAGGTGCGCTTCCTATGTGGTGTCATCGTCAATATGCACACCACAACGAAACAACTAGCCCAAACTTAGCCATTTGAGCAACGCGCAGCCCGTATACCGACAAAGGGCTCGTCGACCAATCATGCGAAAGTATAGGAGGGTACTCCTTTTCATCTCCAACATTACGTTGTCGGCCGCCCAACGTAATATCCGAAGAATGAAAGCTCGTTGCCCTCAATCAGTCCCAACATCCTTTTTGGGAACGACAGAAACCCAATCAAGTACTTTCGCCAACAATCCACACGCTCTCTCGTGCTAATCCCTAGGGTCTCCCTAAGGTTGCTAACCACCTAGGACTATTCCTAGGCTCTGATACCACTCTAATCTGTCACGACCCGGGACCGAAAATTTTTACGGTTCGGGCACGCCGACAGACCCGCCAATCGGGCACGACCTCTCGCTACCCGAAAGGAACGGTAACATCCATCTCGAATCAGAACAATGTGTATGATGAGATATAATATCAGAGTAAGATCACTACTAATTTAAAACTTTCATTCAATAACAAATAGTTAAAGCGGAAATGAAAGCATGATAAGAATGAACCATAATAAACTTTATTACAATTTTACAACTCTCAACTTGCAATTAAATAATATTACATGCTTTTCCTCACAATACATGGTTCACTCGAAACATAAAAGAAAGGTACCTCTGCTAGACCCTCTAGGTCTCTATGCTGCTGGGCTCTTGCCCCTGACGTAAGCCTCGCCGTCTGCATCTGAACCGTCTCGACCGCTGTATCCAAAGCTGAACCTGTGGGGGGGGTCACCCAAGGGGTGTGAGAACTTTCGAGCGAGTTCCCAGTGGGTTCAACCACCGAGAAGAAATGTCCTACACCACTTGGTCCAATGGAAGCAATAATAATAGTGCTAGGAAACTAAAATCCTCAATGTCAAACTGCAGCTATGCAATGTACCATGTCACTACACTATCTGTGTAAAACCAACTACCCAGCACTAATCCGACTAGCCACACTAGGCTGCTAAGCACCAACTCGGCCACTATGCCGCTGTACACAGGGTTCAACTAACCCGGCCACCTTGGCCACTCTATTTTCTTTGTTCTTTAGATTCTGGTGCTTTAGTTCAAGTTAACCCTCAGAAACTCTTATCCAACGGGCCCGAGCCCGGTAGTCCTGCTACCATAAGATAAGGTTTCTAAGGTTGCCGATAACACCCGCGAGTGTTACCCCGCCCTACGAAGTAAATGTGCTCTTCGGACCACCGCTATCGGAGGGAGGGGGCTTCCCTGTGTCCGAATGATGCGCCCGGGGAAAGGGCAAGCCCTTTACGTCCCACAGAGCCACATTTCAACCTTCGAAGGCACGCCCGTTTTATTATCTTTGTATTTCAGTTGCTTTGTCCTACGGCTGAAGCGTCCCGAACGGGCCACGGCCCGGGAGAGGGATTAACTGCCCGTACCTCCAACCTGGGCTGGCTTCACCGAGGATCTTTATGTTCTCTTTCTTTTCTTTTCTTTTTCACTTTAGTTCTTAGCCTCTTTGCTTTTGAACACTTGCTTTACTTTTCTTTCTCACTCGAGCCTTCAGCTCACATTGCGACTGGCAATTATTATCACTCTTTCCTTTGGGCATTTAGCACTTTGCTTTCACTTTAAGCCTTCCGAGAGTACCTCGTCCGACGGGTCACTGCCCAGGGAGTCCTACCCCACTTGACGAGTCTCAAATTCGAAGGCGCCATTTACATTCTCTTTATCTTAAGCAATTTGTTTGTCTTGCTTATTAACCAATTTTAGCTCTATCTTGAGCAATTTGCTTGTCTTGCTTATTAACCACTTTTTCATCCCTTACCCTAGGTCTTGCCACACAGATAACCAGAGTCTCCTGGACTCGTTCACATTTTACTTTCTTTGTTTAACTTAAATTGAAGTTAAAGTTATTGTCCATTTACCCGGACACCCTATGACTCTCTCTAGGGTTGTATTTGTTTAATTCTTTAACCTTGGGATCTCATCCCACTTTCCTGATTCTTACTGAATCCTAGAGTTAACTTAACTCTATTTTCCTGTTCCACTTTTAACTTAGAGTTATGCTGACTCTAACTCCTTGTCTGTGAGTTTAAACTCTTCTGGATCACTTTAGGTTCTCTTTACCTAAGTTCACTGTCATACTCATCCTAGAGTCCTTGACTCTATGTTGATCACTGGTTCACCTTAGGTTATCTTTACCTAAGTTCAATGTCATACTCATCCTAGAGTCCTTGACTCTATGTTGATCACTCTATCCAGTGTCCTTAGGTTATCACCTAAGACAATGCCACTCGTCCAATCCTAGGATAACTCCTAAGTTTTGATGTCACTCAGTGAACCCTGAAACTAGGTTTTCTCCTAGTCTTACTACCAACATGTTCCCTTTCCTTATGTCACATGATTCCTAGGGTTATACCCTAACATGATCACAATCATAGATAGCTAATCATTTTCATGCATGCCATTATTTTCATCTCATTCATAAAAATAATAATTACTTCTACGCATGCATATTCATCATATATCTTGGGCAACCAACAGTTGCACTTTTCCTCTGTGTCCATCTACACAGGCACATTTATTCCTCTATCTCTGGCAACCAACAGTTGCACTTTTCATCTGTATCCATCTACACAGGCAATCATAATCATAATTACCTAACGCCTCTAACAGGCTACTATCATGCTTCGAATTGAAAAGCAAAGGAGCAAGGGGAGAGGTCACCCCTTTTCGGCAGAATTCCCCACCTTGTAGTGTCCCCAATTGCTTGTAGACACTTGCAATTGGTCTCCGCGCGATTCCACTTGTTTCCTCGAGCTTGCACGCAAAACGGCGCACGTTTACCAAACCTGCGCGCAAAACGATGCACGTTATTAAATTAATAACCCACACGTAAAATGGTGCGCGCCACTTTAACCGGCACGCAAAACCATGCGCGACAACACGACCTGCACGCGAAACGGTGCACGTACCTCAAATTGCACGCAAAACGGTGCACGTCTGACTGTAGGGTTGCACGCAAAACGGTGCACATCTTTTCCTAGCCTGCACGAAAAACGATGCAAACCATTAGATTCTACACGCAAAACGGCGCGCATTGGTCCAACCCGCACGCAAAACGGAGCACGTACCCTGTATTGCACGCAAAACGGTGCACACTCTACTGTAGGGTTGCACGCAAAACGGTGCACCTTCATCCGGTCCTGAACGCAACACGAGATACATTATTAGAATCTACACGCAAAACTGTGCGCGATAACACGAACCGCACGCGAAACGGTGCACGTACCTCGAAACTGCACGCAAAACGGTGCACATCTGACTGTGGGGTTGCACGCAAAACGGTGCATATTTTCCCGACCCTGCACGCAAAACGGGGCGTATTGTTAGAGTCTACTCGACAAACGGTGCCCGTTAGTCCAACCTGCGCGCAAAACGGAGCACATACCTCGTATCGGCACGCAAAACGAGACGCGCCAAAAACGCCCGCAAAACTCGAGCAGTAAGACGGCACAGAAAAGTTGGGTCCCTAACATGTATGTGGCAAAGGGGTCAAACCCATAATCCAAAAGGGAGTATAGAAACTGTGCCGAAAATACCACAAAAATATAACAAACGGCCTACCTCGATGGCATCGCGTAGTCCCTGGCTTTTTGGAGCACTTTGCGCGCTCCACGAAGCTCACGACGCCACGCCGCAACACCTCCCCACTTCCTCCCTCACTCTCCCTCACTCTCGGTTGAAGAAGAAAACGAAGAAGGAGAAGAATGGCGCTCGGGGAGGAAGAAGAAGAGAAAAAGAAGAAAAGGGAGAGAGGGGGCGGTCCACGGTGCACGGTGCACGGTGCACCGGCCGGTCCACCGCACCCATGCGGGTGCACCAGGCCCACGCAACGAAAACCGCGGCCACGTGGCCACGCCTATGCGCGCCACACAGGCGCGTGACACCGCGCAGCCCACGGGCGCGGGACACGCGCCCGTGACACGGGCGCGTGCGCTCCAGCGCCCGCGCGCGCCAACAGGGGTCCGCCACGTGGCGGCCCCCCTGTGGCCCGCGCAGGAGGTGCGCCTGCGCACCTGACGCGGCCCTGCGCGTCGGGTCACATCAGCCGCGCCTCGCCTGACGCGCCGCGGGCCTCCTCGGGTTCCGTGCCACGCGTGTCTCGATCCGCGTGCTGCGACGCCTCGATTTGCGTGCCTCTTTGCCTCAAAAAGCGCGCACGCCTACCGGACTCCAAATCCAACAAATAAATAGTCCATTCTTAGCGATTTCGCGCGCTGAGTCCAGAAATGATGTCCGTTTCTCCAAATTCTCATCCAAAAATTTGCCGAATTCCCTCGGATAGCCCATTGATCCGGTTTTCCGCACTGGGTCCAATTCTGAAGCCCGATTTACCGAATTTCAACTCTAAAATTCCCCGGAGGCGCCCAGAGAGGAAATATTCAATCCCACTTCGCCCGGGGGCCAAATCTGACATCCACGACACGCGAAATCACTCCTGAGCACGCGACGGGTCCTCCCGTGACCCACGCGATCTCTTTTTAAGCCCGGTTTCCAACGCTTGTGCCCAAGTTGCACAGCAATTCCTTTTCTTGGGCCCAACACGCGTCCAATCACGGCCAAGGCCACCGAAAGTTACCGAACCACCAGCAAACCCTACGCTGGGAATTCCGGGACCCTTTTTGATTTGCCAAAAGTCCCACTGTCCTTGAATTCGCTGGCGGAGCCCGTTCTCTCAATCCGGGTGTCCGATCAACGCGAAACTCTTACTGTGGCCCTAAAACATAGTTACGGAGCTCCCGTAATTTTCTTGGAATCTTCCGAGACTGTAAATTTTCCACTTACAATCTGGGCCCACTTTCTCGTATAAGATTCTAGGTATCTTATTTTAATCCCGGTTTAGGCCCAATTCGTTTCCAGGTCATCCTGTACCTTTCTAACTCAATAAAATAGTATTTCATACCATTTTATTTACACTTATTATATTCCAAATTCCGGTTCACTACATTCTACCCTCCTTAAAATAAGTTTCGTCCTCGAAACTTGAGTCACATCTCGACTCCTACTCAACCAAGAGGGAAACTTTGCCCTCGCTATCGGGCTCACCGAACCTCGTGACTGGCATTACACTGCCTGCTCGCCCACACATAAACGAGCAGCTCGTTCCAGGATCCCTATCTCGACTCAGGGACACTCAGACTTGGTGTCTGGCCACTTTCCCCAAGTAGGTGAGAGACACATTTGTGTACTTGTTCTCTCAATTGCCACGAACGATCAAATCTTTTCTTGCGAAATCTTCTCTTCTTTAATTTCGCCATCATTTTTTCACAATAAGGTTGCATTTGCAACTAATTACATCTACCGCACTTTTGGTCGCTCGCTGTCTAGTGTGGAGGGCAAAGGCCAATCCACGAGTTCTCGACCATCACCCACGCTACAAGCGTTCCATGTCCACGGGTTATCAGCTAACCCGATATCTCGGACCACTAATAGGTCACAGATCACGGTCCAATAGGGTCTATAGTCCCAAAGCTACTCCAACCCTCGTGTGAAAGCCCGCTCAACAGGCCAAACCATCGCCACTCACTGGGCGGCATCTAAATCATCGCTAGCACTACGGCCTGGTCATATCACACTTTCAGTGTACTAATAGCCTCAAGGCTCACACGTGGCATTCCACGTCCCCGGGTCATCGCTCGGACTACCGTCCCGACCAAATCTCTATCATGCCCCGCCATCAGGTCTCGGGCCGCTGTCTCTCACAGCTGACTGCGCCTGCCCACTGGGCTACAGGCCCACAGTCCACAAACATGGTCCAGGCACGGATCGTCCCCAAGCGAACCCGCTAATCGTCGCCACGCGACCACTATGCTCACTGAGCAAGATCAACTAACAAGTCGTCAATCCTTGACCCAAACTCTCTATCAACACTGGCCACACTGGGCGAAGGCTAACGTGCCACCTCATCAGCTCTCTCTGGCTAAATGATACTTGTGCTCCATGAGCACCCATAAAGTTGGGCGTCCTACGCCCCCGCGCTAACTTGCATGATCCAAAGTGCTAAGGGCTTGCCTAGGCACACCACGGCTCTCGTGCAACTCTCCCAACTAGGTCGAGGCACCACGATACTGTTCACCAACTCTGGTGGTTATCACGCGAATCCTACGGTGGCAATCCTTGCCGTTACAGCGATCCATCAAATCGGCGCCACAAAACTCCCGCTCATTTGCGAGGTTTTCGAATCTCGAATCCTATCCCGGGTCTTACCAACCCCACAATGCGGCAATTTAGCAACAAAGATAGGCCACACGGTCACTACCGTTATTAGGGCGAACTTTCGCCACTAGGCCCGTAAGTCCTTCTTGCCCTAACCCTTAGGACACGGCAACTGGGCTCTCGCAACAAAGCGATCACCGGCGTTTCATGAGTCGGTCGCTCACTGGACCTCATCAACTATACTTTGCCGGCAAACCAGCTGACACAAGCTTACGGCATCTTTCACAGAAGGTGCAGGGTGCGCCGACAAAGGCTCGGCGGCCACCTGCCACACTCTCTACTGTTGCCTCTTAGCTTGGTCTATTTCCCAGTTTTCTTGAGATAATGCCACTCGCCCATCTAGGCGACGTAATCCGCTTCCCTGCCGGCGGGAAACCTCCGCTTATCGGTAAGAAGCATCGGTCTGCTGCTGGACCACATCAACAAGAGCGGTCACCTGACATCGCAGCTCGTATACCTTGTTTGACCCCGAGTCCTCTCGTGACTCGAGTCGAAACCGGTGCGCTTCCGTATGTGGTGTCATCGTCAATATGCACACCACAACGAAACAACTAGCCCAAACTTAGCCATTTGAGCAACGCGCAGCCCGTATATCGACAACAGGGCTCGTCGACCAAATCATGCGAAAGTATAGGAGGGTACTCCTTTTCATCTCCAACATTACGTTGTCGGCCGCCCAACGTAATATCCGAAGAATGAAAGCTCGTTGCCCTCAATCAATCCCCAACATCCTTTTTGGGAACGACAGAAACCCAATCAAGTACTTTCGCCCAACAATCCACACGCTCTCTCGTGCTAATCCCTAGGGTCTCCCTAAGGTTGCTAACCACCTAGGACTATTCCTAGGCTCTGATACCACTCTAATCTGTCACGACCCGGGACCGAAAATTTTTACGGTTCGGGCACGCCAACAGACCCGCCAATCGGGCACGACCTCTCGCTACCCGAAAGGAACGGTAACATCCATCTCGAATCAGAACAATGTGTATGATGAGATATAATATCAGAGTAAGATCACTGCTAATTTAAAACTTTCATTCAATAACAAATAGTTAAAGCGGAAATGAAAGCATGATAAGAATGAACCATAATAAACTTTATTACAATTTTACAACTCTCAACTTGCAATTAAATAATATTACAGCCTTTTCCTCACAATACATGGTTCACTCGAAACATAAAAGAAAGGTACCTCTGCTAGACCCTCTAGGTCTCTATGCTGCTGGGCTCTTGCCCCTGACGTATGCCTCGCCGTCTGCATCTGAACCGTCTCGACCGCTGTATCCAAAGCTGAACCTGTGGGGGGGGTCACCCAAGGGGTGTGAGAACTTTCGAGCGAGTTCCCAGTGGGTTCAACCACCGAGAAGAAATGTCCTACACCACTTGGTCCAATGGAAGCAATAATAATAGTGCTAGGAAACTAAAATCCTCAATGTCAAACTGCAGCTATGCAATGTACCATGTCACTACACTATCTGTGTAAAACCAACTACCCAGCACTAATCCGACTAGCCACACTAGGCTGCTAAGCACCAACTCGGCCACTATGCCGCTGTACACAGGGTTCAACTAACCCGGCCACCTTGGCCACTCTATTTTCTTTGTTCTTTAGATTCTGGTGCTTTAGTTCAAGTTAACCCTCAGAAACTCTTATCCAACGGGCCCGAGCCCGGTAGTCCTGCTACCATAAGATAAGGTTTCTAAGGTTGCCGATAACACCCGCGAGTGTTACCCCGCCCTACGAAGTAAATGTGCTCTTCGGACCACCGCTATCGGAGGGAGGGGGTCTTCCCTGCGTCCGATCCTGATGCACCCGGGGGAAAGGGCAAGCCCTTTACGTCCCACAGAGCCACATTTCAACCTTCGAAGGCACGCCCGTTTTATTATCTTTGTATTTCAGTTGCTTTGTCCTCCGGCTGAAGCGTCCCGAACGGGCCACTGCCCGGGAGAGGGATTAACTGCCCGTACCTCCAACCTGGGTTGGCTTCACCGAGGATTTTCATGTTCTCTTTCTTTTCTCTTCTTTTCACTTTAGTTCTTAGCCTCTTTGCTTTTGAACACTTGCTTTACTTTTCTTTCTCACTCGAGCCTTCAGCTCGCATTGCCACTGGCAATTATCACCGCTCTTTCCTTTGAGCATTTAGCACTTTGCTTTCACTTTAAGCCTTCCGAAAGTACCTCGTCCGACGGGTCACTGCCCAGGGAGTCCTGCTCCACTTGACGAGTCCCAAATTCGAAGGCGCCATTTACATTCTCTTTATCTTAAGCAATTCGTTTGTCTTGCTTATTAACCAATTTTAGCTCTATCTTGAGCAATTTGCTTGTCTTGCTTATTAATCACTTTTTCATTCCTTACCCTAGGTCTTGCCGCACGGGTAACCAGAGTCTCCTGGACTCGTTCACATTTTACTTTCTTTGTTTAACTTAAATTGAAGTTCAAGTTATTGTCCATTTACCCGGACATCCTATGACTCTCTCTAGGGTTGTATTTGTTTAATTCTTTAACCTTGGGATCTCATCCCACTTTCCTGATTCTTTACTGAATCCTAGAGTTAACTTAACTCTATTTTCCTGTTCCACTTTTAACTTAGAGTTATGCTGACTCTAACTCCTTGTCTGTGAGTTTAAACTCTTCTGGATCACTTTAGGTTCTCTTTACCTAAGTTCACTGTCATACTCATCCTAGAGTCCTTGACTCTATGTTGATCACTGGTTCACCTTAGGTTATCTTTACCTAAGTTCAATGTCATACTCATCCTAGAGTCCTTTACTCTATATTGATCACTCTATCCAGTGTCCTTAGGTTATCACCTAAGACAATGCCACTCGTCCAATCCTAGGATAACTCCTAAGTTTTGATGTCACTCAGTGAACCCTGAAACTAGGTTTTCTCCTAGTCTTACTACCAACATGTTCCCTTTCCTTATGTCACATGATTCCTAGGGTTATACCCTAACATGATCACAATCATAGATAGCTAATCATTTTCATGCATGCCATTATTTTCATCTCATTCATAAAAATAATAATTACTTCTACGCATGCATATTCATCATATATCTTGGGCAACCAACAGTTGCACTTTTCCTCTGTGTCCATCTACACAGGCACATTTATTTCTCTATCTCTGGCAACCAACAGTTGCACTTTTCATCTGTATCCATCTACACAGGCAATCATAATCATAATTACCTAACGCCTCTAACAGGCTACTATCATGCTTCGAATTGAAAAGCAAAGGAGCAAGGGGAGAGGTCACCCCTTTTCGGCAGAATTCCCCACCTTGTAGTGTCCCCAATTGCTTGTAGACACTTGCAATTGGTCTCCGCGCGATTCCACTTGTTTCCTCAAGCTTGCACGCAAAACGGCGTACGTTTACCAAACCTGCGCGCAAAACGACGCACGTTATTAAATTAATAACCCACACGTAGAATGGTGCGCGCCACTTTAACCGGCACGCAAAACCATGCGCGACAACACGACCTGCACGCGAAACGGTGCACGTACCTCAAATCTGCACGTAAAACGGTGCACGTCTGACTGTAGGGTTGCACGCAAAACGGTGCACATCTTTTTCCTAGCCTGCACGAAAAACGATGCAAACCATTAGATTCTACACACAAAACGGCGCGCATTGGTCCAACCCGCACGCAAAACGGAGCACCTACCCTGTATTGGCACGCAAAACGGTGCACACTCTAATATAGGGTTGCACGCAAAACGGTGCACCTTCATCCGGTCCTGAACGCAACACGAGATACATTATTAGAATCTACACGCGAAACTGTGCGCGATAACACGAACCGCACGCGAAACGGTGCACGTACCTCGAAACTGCACGCGGAACGGTGCACATCTGACTGTGGGGTTGCACGCAAAACGGTGCATATTTTCCCGACCCTGCACGCAAAACGGGGCGTATTGTTAGAGTCTACTCGACAAACGGTGCCCGTTAGTCCAACCTGCGCGCAAAACGGAGCACATACCTCGTATCGGCACGCAAAACGAGACGTGCCAAAAACGCCCGCAAAACTCGAGCAGTAAGACGGCACAGAAAAGTTGGGTCCCTAGCATGTATGTGGCAAAGGGGTCAAACCCATAATCCAAAAGGGAGTATAGAAACTGTGCCGAAAATACCACAAAAATATAACAAACGGCCTACCTCGATGGCATCGCGTAGTCCACCTGGCTTTTTGGAGCACTTTGCGCGCTCCACGAAGCTCACGACGCCACGCCGCAACACCTCCCCACTTCCTCCCTCACTCTCCCTCACTCTCGGTTGAAGAAGAAAATGAAGAAGGAGAAGAATGGCGCTCGGGGGAGGAAGAAGAAGGAGAAAAAGAAGAAAAGGGGAGAGGGGGCGGTCCACGGTGCACGGTGCACGGTGCACCGGCCGGTCCACCGCACCCATGCGGGTGCACCAGGCCCACGCAACGAAAACCGCGGCCACGTGGCCGCGCCTATGCGCGCCACGCGGCCGCGCAGTTCACGCGCCACACAGGCGCGTGACACCGCGCAGCCCACGGGCGCGGGACACGCGCCCGTGACACGGGCGCGTGCGCTCCAGCGCCCGCACGCGCCAACAGGGGTCCGCCACGTGGCGGCCCCCCTGTGGCCCGCGCAGGAGGTGCGCCTGCGCACCTGACGCGGCCCTGCGCGTCGGGTCACATCAGCCGCGCCTCGCCTGACGCGCCGCGGGCCTCCTCGGGTTCCGTGCCACGCGTGTCTCGATCCGCGTGCTGCGACGCCTCGATTTGCGTGCCGCTTTGCCTCGAAAAGCGCGCATGCCTACCGGACTCCAAATCCAACAAATAAATAGTCCATTCTTAGCGATTTCGCGCGCTGAGTCCAGAAATGATGTCCGTTTCTCCAAATTATCATCCAAAAATTTGCCGAATTCCCTCGGATAGCCCATTGATCCGGTTTTCCGCACCGCGTCCAATTCTGAAGCCCGATTTACCGAATTTCAACTCTAAAATTCCCCGGAGGCGCCCAGAGAGGAAATATTCAATCCCACTTCTCTCGGTGGCCAAATCTGACATCCACGACACGCGAAATCACTCCTGAGCACGCGACGGGTCCTCCCGTGACCCACGCGATCTCTTTTTAAGCCCGGTTTCCAACGCTTGTGCCCAAGTTGCACAGCAATTCCATTTCTTGGGCCCAACACGCGTCCAATCACGGCCAAGGCCACCGAAAGTTACCGAACCACCAGCAAACCCTACGCTGGGAATTCCGGGACCCTTTTTGATTTGCCAAAAGTCCCACTGTCCTTGAATTCGCTGGCGGAGCCCGTTCTCTCAATCCGGGTGTCCGATCAACGCGAAACTCTTACTGTGGCCCTAAAACACAGTTACGGAGCTCCCGTAATTTTCTCGGAATCTTCCGAGACTGTGAATTTTTCACTTACAATCTGGGCCCACTTTCTCATATAAGATTCTAGGTATCTTATTTTAATCCCGGTTTAGGCCCAATTCGTTTCCAGGTCATCCTGTACTTTTCTAACTCAATAAAATAGTATTTCATACCATTTTATTTACACTTATTATATTCCAAATTCTGGTTCACTATAGCACCGGTCTTCCGGGCCCCGAATCCTGGTTCCGGGCACCCGAATCCGGCCCAAAACACATAATTTATGTGTTTTGATCCATTCGACGCGCTGAGTCCATTTCTCGCGTCCGTTTGGCGCGCAAATGCACTCAATACACCAAAATAGGTGTCTACACGCCGCCGACCACGTAGTCAAGTAACACAAGGATTCAGATCACCACATTCTTCCTCCCACGGGCTTCTTCTCGCGATCTTCTTTCGTTCGTTGCTTCGGAAGAGATCAAAACTTCCCAAGAGCTCTCTTTCAACCTAGGGCTTTCTCTATTTCTAGAGAGAGAAAAAAAAGAGAGAGTATGTGAGAGGGTGTGTGCACGGTTTGGGGGTGAGGGTTGAAGTCCCTCACCTTTATAACCCAACCCTTTTCACTTATTTATAAGTTTGCCACTGTCTCAGGGCGGTTCAGGCGCAGAAGGTCCGGACCTTGTTGCAAGGTCCGAATCCGTTGGAGTCCACTTTGCGCGCTGACGGTCCGAACCCTGACTCAAAGTCCGGACCATGAATGTTGGTTTTCTAGTTTCCAGCGCGGGGAAGGTTCGGACCCTACTGACAAGGTCCGGACTCTCGGCACAAGGTCCGGACCTCGAAGGCTATGTGCCCACAATCATGTTCTCTAAAAAAGTGTGTTTTCGCTCCACGAAGCTCTAACTCCCATTTAATCATTCTGACATACTCGAAACTCGTCCAATTCTATAGCTTATTCGAGGCGCTCCTACTATTGAATCGTTCAACTACACTGGGCAATATCAACGTGGCTGGCAGGCCACCAATCTAGGACGGATGTCCACAACAATCACAGTGACAATCTGTCCACTGCGCACATATACAATCTGAGATCTACCCAAGGTCCAACGCGAATCGTGATAACATCACTAACTATCGTTTATAGAAGGCAAATTCTAGGCTAGCTTGTAGGAAAGTGTACATATAGGCCCAATCATGATATTCCCCTTACGAGGTGGGGTATTTTGTCCACCTTTTCGATAGTACATTGTTTGCAACCAACATGCTTATCAAAAGAATGGTGAATTATCCATCGATCTGTCGCCAACAACTAGTTGGGGACATGACATGCATCAAAAATCTGACCGAAGGGCACCAACACGTACCCCTCAACACAATCTCTATACACTGATACCGTCAATTGTTATTACTTGCCACTATCACATCGTGATCATGAGTGTCATCATAGCTCCAAACAAGAAAAGTAGTGCAATATTCCAGTGTTCACTAACACATTGAATTTAACACCATCTGCTAACACAGCTCTAGCGACACCAGTCGCAACTCAAAATGTCGACAAGGATGTTCGCAACCCCTTTAGCAGTTCGCACGTAATGTGTAAATTGAACGCTAATCAATACCATGTAGGACCACTAACGGATCCTCCAACAACCAAATCACTCGGCAATCAGATTCTCAAGTCTTATTGCACCAGCAGGAGCTCTTTTACAGAATCACGGCCACAGCGAACCAGCAAGACATCAGACATCAATACTACCTCACCAGGAAGTAGTAACAACAACTACTATTGATGCATAACCATAGGAGAATATGTAATGGTCCACGAAGCCCGCGCAAGAGGTGGGGTCTGAATACGACCCAATTAGGGTTACTATCAGGCCCATAGGCCACTGAAACCAATCGGTACAACAACCATGCCAGCGCTAGTGCGCTCACTACCACTACCACCTTTGCCGGAATAATCGTGACTCATAGGCTGTTGTATCACATAGATCAGAGTTAGGACACGACTCGACCGACCACACAGTACTCGAGCTCCTAACCCAACCAATTCCCACACTTTCGCATATACGAATCACATAGGTCATCCTAGAATTCAATCCTATCCATTCTAAGCATCTTAACCTATTCTCTGATACCATATTTATCTGTCACGACCCCGGTTTTCACGACCCCGGTTTTCGAAAGCGGTCTAAATTTTTTTAAAAAAAATTAGAGTAAAACGAAACCACCAAGACGTGGGCAGATCCGCCACGCGCATAGAGAATTCCCAATCCAAACAGACGGAGTCTCCCCTATATACGCACGGCTAGGCAAAATATAATGAACATTCAATTGCAATTAGAGTTGGCAACTAAACATATTAAATAATTTAAACAACTTAAAACATTATTCATATCCATGCTACCATGATACTAGATCCAAGATAAAATAATCATGAGCGAAAAACTAAAATCTCTGAAACATAAAGATCAGTAAGATAGGGGGTCAGCTCTATAGCTATCATAGCGGAACAGCTCTATCACGGAATCCTCACATCACGTCCCAGTTGCTCACCACCCAACTGCCCTGAAGAGAGGGTCACCAAAGGGTATGAGACACAACTGAATGTATCCCAGTGGTACAACGAGCCAGAGACGAGAAAGTTGTACCTATTGGTATACAATAATCAAAAAGCGATAAAGTAGATAATAAGTAGTAGGAGATACTAGTATGGTAGCAATAACTATAAAGCAAGTATGGAGCAATAATTGTAAAGCAAGTATGGAGCAATAACTGTAAACATGCATCAAATATAATAATAAACAAGTATACCCAATCATGTGCCACTGTTGGTCATAAGGACCTCAGACTAATGCCAAACCATAGCTGACATATACCCCACACCCGTTGACTATAAAGATAGGCTCAACATCGCCTGGTCTACTGACTATAAAAGGGACTCGATATCGCTCGGTCCCACAGGTGCAGCAATAAAACAGGCTCACAGGTCGAATAGACCATTCTACCGGTAAAGAACACCAAAACTGGGCAAGTTCGTTGGTGTACGTAAAAATTTACAGCTGGTGCATGGCGATCTTTGTGGGTTATATTAATATGGATCTGAATAGAGGAAAAACCACCTAGAGGGGGGGGAGGGGGGTGAATAGGTGTAAATAATAAACACACCAAATCGTTGCGTAAAAATAACCCAATGCGGAAAATAAATAAATACGCAAGATTTTACGTGAAAAACTTCGTCACAGGAGTAAAAAACCACGGGACCGATAACACGGCAAAATCCACTAAGATTAAACACGTACAAGGTGATTTACCGTAACCCTACGACTCAACCTTTTCCATACGCTCCTAGTTGATCTTCTCCGCTCGCTCCATAACGCGCCTCGAATCCACGATTTGCGTTCAACTTCGAATCCACGAAGTCCAACGTCGAATCCACGACGTCCAACCGAATCCAGAGTCTTCACCAATGTAGTACGTATCGATCACACGAACGTACCTCGCTCCGAATCCACGAGAGCGGTAGCACCTTGAATCCACAAGGCCACGCGAATCCACGCGCCGATTTTTGAAAAAATCGTTGTTTTGTTGGTGATGATAATCCGCCAAATACTTAGATCAAAGATAGATAAGAAAACACCATCTAAGTATTCTTCAATTTGATTCTACAAAAATAGGAGTTTGAAAACCCTAGAATTAAATTGATCAATATAGACGAAGAAACATATGATTGATCATGTTTTCCTTTCTTCTCTATATGCGGACTTTGATTATCTCCGTTTTAATTCCTTTTTTTGATTACCCTAGATGTGAAATTAGGGTTTATTTATAGGCTAGTACCTTATCTGGAATTTTTCCGCTCGGCGGTCTGGACTGGATTAAATCTGATCCGGACTGTCGTCTTTAGACAGAACTTTTCCAGAAAAACAAGTTCGGGGTCCGGACTGGAATTCTCTGATCTGGACTGTTCATGCTATTTTAGCAAACACATAGTTCGGGGTCCGAACTGAGCAAAGGCTGTTCCGGACTGGAATTCCGCATGAACTAAACTATGTTCGGGGTCCGGACTGGAATGGTCTGATCCGGATCCTGAACATCCAACTTGTCCAGTTTTTTTATTTTTATGCAATGAAAAATCTTCCAAGTGTTTCTAAACTACAAGAATATATTCGGATCACCAAAATTATTTAGTTAAACGTATCTGATCCTTTTGAATTCATTCCTCTTGAGATTGATGTATATGATCCGCAATTCTTCATCTTCAATCTTCAAGACTCAAAACATTTCACGAAATACGCCAATACAAATTCCTTAACAATCTTAATGCGGATGCTCATGCTTGCGGTCAGAAGACCGGAATACGGCGAATAGCTGTGAACTCCCAAATGGGATCTAGAGTAAATCACAGTGCCAACAAATATCATAGTGACAATAATATCCTCCTACTCTATCATGCATGGTAATCCAGAGATAATGACAATGTACAAATGTAGTAGGAGATATATCACTAAGCGACTAGTAAGTGATAACCTACTCCTGAAACAGATACGAGCCAAGATCTAGAAAGCCGGAGACTCTCAAACAAAATCATCTATACTCTCAATGCCAAATAATGTCATCGTGAACCATAATCTCCTACTCTATCAATCGTGCTAATTAAGAGAGAACAATGGGTATAGTTAATCATCAGTAGGAGCTATGTCAAGTAACAGACTAGAAATGTCAACCACCACTGAGAAATAACATGACCAATATATATATGGAGTATAGATAAAGCAAAGTGTCGGAATGCAATAACTGAAGAAGGGCTAACAAGATAACTAAGGGTTTAATCAACTACGGTACCCAATCATGTTACATTATGCCAATGCCCGAATTGGAGTACCTACCTTAGTTCAGGCGTCCTGAAATATAGTGATCATGTTGCGCAGAGGCTCCTGACTGCTCGGTCTAAATCATAACTATATGTCAGTAACTAACTCACACATACCCAATACGAACCACAATCGGAACATCGGTCCCTTTAACCAATTTCCGAGCTATGCAGATCACATCGCTAAGGCCACCGAGAAACTACAAGTTCTTCAGAACATATCACAACATGCCACAAGTCTTAGTGGTTCACCCGCTGTCCCAAACATCAATAATTTCGACGTTGGGAACAGTCGTACAACGAGTGCGCCAAAACGAACCATCTAGGTCCCAAAACTTGCCAACTTGGTTTCCGAAATGCCAATTTCGGCACCAGAACCACCTACAACACTCTCGTTGCGACAAGAGGTGTCAAACCTCATGAAATGACCAGCAATAAGGCCTATTAACTGCTGTGAATAGTAGCAACTCGCATGGCACGAAACTAAGTCCGATATTTCCCGAAGTGCCGATGTCGAGTCCGGTTTGACCTAGAAATACCTCAAAATGATCCGAACATTATCCAACTGTCCCCACCATCTCAGGACACTCCCTTTTGAGTGTTGGGATAGCCGCACACCCATCGGTGTAAGTGGGGCACATAAAACTACAAAACTAGCTCCGCTGGGTTTTTGAAAAATGCCGATTTGGCACCGGGACCCCAAAATAAATGACCGCTGGTCTCTTCTTCATTTTGATGAGGTCCAAACCAGCAATTAAAACCTTTCAACTGCTGTGACTAGCAGCAAGCACCCGATTCGCAAAAACGGCATTAAAAGTAAGCTAAAATGCGCTCTAAGACACTATTTGGTGTGCCGATCGCCGCAAGATTCGAACCGAGAGGTCCCTAGGCTTCGGATAGCATAAACAACCATTTTAAAGTGGAACACACATTGTCCGGGGCAACCACGATGAAAAAATCTCTTTGCGACAATTTGTCGAACACCCGGCGGTCGACAATTTCTATACTAACAGCAATGTTTCAAAACTTACCGTAAATCTTGTGTTTACGGAACCCGAACGAAGGCACCAACTCAAAGGTTTCGACGTCCCGGACATCATGCTCGCTATCGGGAGTGAAGCCAAGCATCGAGGAACGCGGCAGAGTATCCTGAAATGCTGATTTTTGATGTCTTTAGGACGTCAGCCAACTAGCAACACGAGAGTCTTTCAATCTCAGTGAAGATGAGCACGGACATCCCTCGAGGTTCATGAGTGTCGTGCTCACCTTTGAAGTCAATGCTGATACACGGGCGGGCCGAAAAACCAACTCCGGCCAAAAAAAAAAAATGCACCACTACAAACTCAGGGAAAGCAACCATCGAAATCTTGGTTCCTACGGCTTGGGAGGTGCTACACAGGCCTGATGAGGCACAGACCGTTGAGGGGAAAGGATGATGAGTGGTCCCGATTGATCAACTCCAGCGTCGGCAGCCAGATCTCTAGATTTGGACGCAGGGTGACTGCAAGGCACAACCATGGTTGCGGGAAGGAGAAGAAGATGGCCAGGCGCAGGTTCGGATATGGCTCGCTGCAGGGTGACCCCAGGCCATCCTCCTATGATAGGGCTCGCCGAAAATTGCGGTGGAAGAACTCCCGTCCGAGGCCGTGGCCAAAACTTGCCCGAACCTGTCCCATATCATCTCGGGGACAGCCTATGGCTCGAGGGTGTATAGTAGCGCCAGGCTACACAAGGGTTGATCACCGGATTTCCAGGGGTTAGTGGCGCAGCCAAAGAGGAGGAAGTCCATATCCAAGGCTTAGAGAGAGAGAGAAATCCTACAGTATGAGAGGAGAGGAAGAAAGAGATCAAGTGAGAATAAGTGATCAGAGTCAAGAGGGGGTGGGGTAGCCTGCTCGGGTCCTTTGCTGCTCTTAGGTGCCAATGGCCATGGATGGAGGTGAACGAATCCAAAGGGAGAGAGGAAGAAGGGTTGGCGGCTATCACTTCCCAAATATCCCTAGGGTTCCAGCACCTGCAGCATTAAAAGGTCGCGCACACTTGCACAGAAGTCTAGATTCACTCTGACAATTGCAAGTAAGTAGTCCTTCCCTCACTGAACATCGCAACTAGGTCCCTCCGGGGGCAACACTTCACGTAATAACTTTAAAATCTTGGATTTCACAGTCAAAATGCCAGACTTTGCGCAAGGGTTGACTTCATAATGTTGTTGTTGCGCGATGCAAGGTTTGATTCCATCAAAACTTGGACTAACGCGTTCATCTCTGAGTTTAGATTCCAACGAACCCTTATTTGCTAAATTCCGTTGGATATTCAGCGAGATTTTCCATCTTGAACGTGCTGTGTTCGGTCTCCAGCAGAAAAACTGCACGCTAACTTCAGGATTCAAGACCCCGTAACTTTTTATCCGATATTATGTTTTCAATGAAACTTGGCTTCAAGCGTTCCTCTCTGAGTCTACTTTCTTATGAGTCCTGTTCCTCGCAAAAACTCCAAAGTTTCACACATGAAATGACAACCCTTTATGCGTTGCTCTTTTCTTTCATTTTGCAACAATTGCAATTTAACTCCTTAGGTTTATTATTTATTACTGAAAACTCACCTACAGGGGTAATCTGTTCACCAATAACTCCATCTCAAAAATCGTACAATTTAGCGCACGACATATCGCGTGTTTTCCACTATTATTATCAAAAATTATATTATTTCATGTATTTCCATGCTTTTGCTTTGTCGAAACTGAAATCGGATTCCACCACGTTGTCCAGCTTGACGATGTCCAGCTTGACGAGACTGATCAGGTAGCGATTTCGTTTTGTCGGGATTAGATCTCGTTTCGTTAGGTTAGCCGTTTCATCGCAAAAACCCCCTAAAAATCAAATTTTTGAAATTTTAAATTTCTAGGATTTCAGAAATTATACTTTTTCGAGTTTTCAAATCATTTAATTTTTTACAGTTACTACACTATTTCCAAATTATTGAAATGCATTCAATTTCTAGTTCCAAAACATTTATGTTTGTGAGCTGATTGTGTCTTTTTTTATCCATCTCAAAATCAACAACTAAAAATAATGAGTGTGACTAGATATTTAAGTAAATTACTAGCATGTAACACATTATATTTAGTCATAATATAAAATTAAAATAATAGTTAAGAAACAAAATATTTGTCAAATTTAAAAAATATTGTATATAATGTATAGGAACAGTACTTTTACTGTCACTACAACAAATAGGCTATACGGTGGCAATTATTAAACTGTCGCTGAAAATAAAAAATATGTCACTATTATTTATAGCGGCGGTTGTAGCGACGCTTTTACAACTGTCGCATATAAAACAATCGCTATTTAATTTAGTGGCACTTTTGAACTGTCACTATCATTTAGCAGCAATTTTTCTTAAATATGATGACACTTTGACAACCGCCGCTATATACATTTTTTTTGTCAATTTTAGTGACTTATAGCAACAATTTTTAAACTATCGCTATTAATTTAAATGAATAGCTATATTTTTTCAACCGCCGCTAAATATCTATATAAGTCGGTTTTAATAGTTTTATAGCAACAAATCTTCAACCGCCGCTACTAGCTTAAGTCAAATAGTTTTATAACAATAATTTTTAACCGTCCAATTGAGATACCAAAATAAAAATAGCAATTTTAATATATTTTTTACATAAGCAAATAGCATTCAAATTTTACTTTGCAAATAAACTCAATTAATATAGTTGATAAATATAAAAATAAAAAAAATGCACTTTCATTATTTAAAAATATATAAGTATTACCAATTAACTAATTATTTAAACAATATTAAAATAACAAATAGTCAAGATAAATTGTATCCACATGTAGCAGACTTATTTCCTTAAGGAAAGGAAAAAACAAAAAACAAAAAAAAAAACAAATTCTTCAATAGCCCAAAGTCCTTCAACATTGATCAGGTACGAATATATTCAACCAGCAAAATTAAGAGATAAAAATATATAAAGTCTTTATAAATCTTATCATAATGTTACTGAAGATCAAATTCATGGTAGAATATGTAATTATATCAGTAATATATATATATATTCAATTTTTAAAATAATATTGCAATATAATACTTGTAAGAAACAAAAGAATTATGAATTTGATCTTCAAAATTATATAAAAAACTAATTTGAAAATTAAAATGCTCTTTGCTATGAATGATACTTACCTATGCAACTACTGCATTTTTTATCTTCCTTCTATTTACCGAAAGTGCCTGCGAATATGATAATTTTTAAAGGTTGACTTCTAAATATTTTTATTTAATACTAATAATTTGAATAAATAGGTACATATGTAAAAAAAATTACTTTAGCATATTGTACACATTTATATACCCGAAGTGGTGGAATGAGATGACTGGAAGAAGATATTCAATTTCTTGTAATGAATTTTCTTCTGGAAAACCTTTATTTTCATAATCCTGTACAAAAAAAAAAATTATTATCATAATATTAAAATATAAAAACATAAATATATAACTAATTTTAAAATATCTGTGGATCCTTTAATTGATCGGATTCTGTAATTGGTACATTATTAGGTGGGAGTTCACTTGTCTTACTTTGCTGCGTACTAGTAAACAATAACGATACAATAAATTCAATCACATTAGTTTGTGTATTTCAAAAAAAAAAAAAAAAAAAAAAAAAGCATACCTCATCATGATTCACACGTGCAAAACTTTTTATCCCGGCCGTGTGAGTTGTGACAAGTTTGATTAAGTTTGTTTGTACTACTCCTTTGCTGCAATAAATATAAGAGGGAATAATTGTCTGTGTAACTTTGAAATATTTGATTTACCTCTCTTATTTTTTTCTTTTCAATATACCCTTCATACGTTCCACCGTTATTAAAAATACCCCTACCGTTTCCCTTTGTTAAGTTAATTAGGGTTAAACTAGAGTTAAATAATAATCGGAGTTGAAAACTATCAGATATACCTATTTTGCCCGGATTTAGGATTTAGGGTTTAGGGTTTAGGATTTTTTAGGGTTTTAGGGTTTAGGGTTTAGGGTTTTAGGGTTTTAAGGTTTAGGGTTTAGGGTTTTTTAGGGTTCTAGGGTTTAGGATTTAGGGTTTTAGGGTTTAGGGTTTAGGATTTTTTAAGGGTTTTAGGGTTTAGGGTTTTTTAAGGGTTTTAGGGTTTTAGGGTTTTAGGGTTTAGGGTTTTTTAAGGGTTTTAGGGTTTTTTAAGGGTTTTAGGGTTTTAGGGTTTAGGGTTTAGGGTTTAGGTTTAGGGTTTTAGGATTTATGGGTTTAGGGTTTAGGGTTTAGGGTTTAGGGTTTAGAGTATATTTGAAAGGGCAAAATAGTAATTACACACAGATAACGGCAGTTTCAAACGGTACACTAACAGAGTTTAACTTCAGGGATATTTTGGAAAGAAGTTGGAACGTAAGAAGGGTAGTTTTAATATTAGCCTTCTAAGATAGGTAAATCTGAAAACAGAAAAAATTTTAGAGGTATATAAGAAATTGCCCCATATAAGATCAAAATTGATAATTATATCATTTAGTTTATATAGAATATATATACTAAGTAGACATTTAATTAGATATATTTAAAACAAACTATAGTTATTTTTATAGTACCTGTCTCTCATGAGAGCTCCAAAAAAAAAAATCAACTTCCCCCATTGTTCTGAAATGATAGTTTCTGGGCAACTGGTGTCACGCCCCGAGTTCGAAAATTAGCATCTAAATTTTTTTTTTTTTTTTTTTCAAATCAGAGTTTTAAAAACCAGCCAGGGCGCAACAGACCGCCACATATATAGAAGAGTCCCAACCCCCTTTGGGATTGAGCCTTTTCTATATATGCACGGCTAGCTGGGCAACAACGTCAGAGTACTAACTACGTACTACACTTAACATTATTACAATTTAATTGTTACAAATAACTTCAACTTCACAATTATTACAACCTTTTTTTCTAATAACTGTTGCACAACTTCCGGCTGTCCAGGGTCAATCTCTAACTTGGAACCTCACCAACTCGTCCCGACATCCTAGCACCCGCTCGACCTGAAAACAGTCACCCGAGGGTGTGAGACACACCGGAGTGTATCCCAGTGGGCACGACGAGCCGAGAAATAGCAGATCGTACCTACTGGTATACAATACTAGAGGATAGTAATACTCAGGGGTTAGAATAATCAGATATAATCTTGAACTGTATGTAAGATCATCAAGGAGATACTAAATCATGCATGGGCTAATAACAGGAAATTAAATCAGGAACTCACTGAAATAGGTTAGAAACAGGCTTTAATCAACAACATATGCATCAACAGATGAATAATAAAATTACCCAATCATAAGCCACCATATTGGTCTACAAGACCTCAGGGAATTTGCCCAAACTAGCACCAACCTAGCTGACATTCTCCCCTTGGGAGTCACGGGCCTTTCAACAGACCACTTTACCGGCAAAGAACAAAGCACACGAGGAGCGACCTCGGATATGTTCGTGAAGTGCAGCGATGCGGGCGATCAATGCGAATGCTCAAGCTCTCGATCTACAGACCGGGTAATCGGCAAAAAGCCAGAACAATCCCCTCTGGGATGCAACAGTGATATCAACATCTCAACTCAATGCAGAATCAACAACAAATCTCAACTCAATGCAATATCAACAACAGCAACTATGAAATATGAATCAATAATGTTGATAGACAGATATGACATTATCCAGAAATCAAGTCATGGTACTTAGGAACAACTGATTATAAATCTAGCAAACAAACCAACCATACACCACTGAACACACATTTTTGGAAAGATCATTTTTAAAAACAGGTTTAGATCCAAACCTCGAAGAGCAATGCCTTTGTCCTATCAAACAAGAACAGACTCAGGCGACCCAACGATGTTCGGTAAAGTGTAATTTAATTAAAACTATGTGTCTAGCAGTGTATCGAAAGATCAACGGATAAACAGGCTAAACATCTAATGCTAATCAACAGGCATGGCAATATTCAGAATAAGGATGTGAAATATGAAAGCAACAACTAGAATCAAAAATACTTTGCAACGGATACCTAGAGATCATCAATCAAACGTAACGCATTCAAAGAAAGGATAAGCTCAAAGTAGAAACTAAGCTTCAAAAACAAGGGTCCAACTAATGCTGTACCCCAGAGGGCCGAAATGATCAAGCCCGGACCGAAGATAAACCCACCTGATAAATCGTAGGCGACTAAACCAAATCGACTGTATGCTCAGAACCAGAGTCAACTGAATCAACCTGAATCAAACATAGTTCAGAAACTTAGTTTAATTCTAACTTAACCTAAACTATCCCAATCAACTTTCTTTTAAGGGTTGGTTAACCTATAACTTAACTTTTAATAATCCAATTCAAATTCTGCTTTAGAGTTAAGTTCACAGCAACCTAACAACCCTGGGGCTTGCTTCATTTGCAGCCCAGCAGTTGCTGGATCAACCAGATCCACACCTAGTCCACTAACAATGCATACAAAGCTCCAAACCTCAGTCCACACAGATATAACTTGATCTGAAGTGAGCATCAAGCTCAGGGGACATTTTTGAGCAACTTTCATATTTAACTCGAAAGCTAATTCTGTAAGAAATCTCATTGTGGCATTTAAGCAAACAGGTGGTGTGCACTATTTCTCTCAACACACGCAAGCCACTCCCAAACCTGGTTCTCAGCAATTACTGGACCAAATCCTGTGAAACTTGAAGGGAATTGCTCCACAGGGGACAGGCAACATTCCCAGCATTTTGGTTTTCACCTTGCACCCTCGGATTGCCGGAGCCCGAGGTTGAAGAAGATGCCTCAAACCTCGAAATTCGTGACTGTTCGACCAAGGGTTCTGGGACTTAACCAAAAGCACCTACAGGTGCTAACACCCTCAGGGAAACTTCCTGTGCCAGTGCCCGGCAACAGGACACGGCGGCGGCGGCGGCGGAGAAGAAGAGCTCGGTTTGAGCTTTTCACCTCTAATGGTGAATCTTTACGGAGGCAGTATGAAGCTCTCCAACATGGATGGAAAGATTCTACTGGTCCATAGGAAGCTTCCCGACCATGCCTCCCCGGCCGGAGATGGCCGGAACGCCGGCGGCCGCGTTTGGATCCCATCTAAGGTCATCCATGGCATCATGACTTTCATGATGCATGGAAGCCATGCAAGTGCATGGATGAAGTCCTTTTGGCCTCAGCAGCATCTCTGGGCATGTGGCCGGCGGCGGTGAAGCTCGCCAGCGCCGGAGCACATAGCTCGGCCAACATGCACAAAAACCCGAAACTAGGGTTTCGATTTTCTTAAAAATTACTCAATCATCTTTGTTCAAACTTTGCAGAATTATTCTATGGATCATACAGTCCAAGCCCATGATTTTAGATCCCACTTTGGTTCATTGGTTGCTGAGTTCTTCCAAGGCGGAGCATATCTAGGTTTCCGGCGAGATGTTTCTCCCGCCGGCAACCGGCCGTGCATGGGGGTTTCAGGCCTTGCAGGGAGCATCACAAGGACCTAACAAACCTACTGCTAGGGGTCTCGGGCCAAAACAATCCGAGGTTTAGTATCTCTTACCTTGGCCGGAATTGATGAAGATGGAGGAAGCCGGTTCTCTCTTCCTCTTCTTCGCGCGGCCACAGCAAGCACCAAGGATGGTCCACAGGTACAGGGGAACTCCTCAGGGACTTCAAATCCAGCCTTGAAGAAGTTTGGTCCAAGCTTCTCCTTCCTCTCTCTCTCTCTCGGTTTGGAAAATGGGGAAAGACCCTTTGGACGGCTCTCCTATTTCCATTGCCCCCAGGAGCTTAATTAGCCTCCATATGAGCCTTGTAACCGCCCCCCTTTCCCCCCACTACGGGCAGTTCAAAAGTCCCAATTCAAAAAAAATATCTTTTGGCTATAATTGCTATTTGGTCCCCACACAATAAACCCTAAGCCCTTAGGTCCCTCCTGTAGGTAGCTTAGGCTGACAGGACCTAATCCTAAATGCTTTTTAATTTTTGGTCCACAAAATTTAAAGTTTCATCCAAAATACCCCATTTTTGAATTTAAATTTCACGAGTCTTACAACTGGCCATTCTTTTTTCATATATTTTATATATATCATAAAATTTGTACTTCAATACACATTTATAATCCTTTCATTTTTTTCCAAGAGATTTCATAATTCACTCACTGTAATCTTCAATACCATCAAATTTTAATGGCACATAGCAAATAAGCATATTGCTATTAAGTTAATTTTATCACACAAGGCTACAAAATAATTATTACACTAAATTATTAGTTACATACCATCAAAATGTTCCACAATAAATTTTTATTATCAATTAGTATAACTCTCCAGTCATTATAATCAAGAGGCGCTTCTGTGACACCCCCGGAATTTGAAATAGTCCTATATATAAATAATATAATAGGACTTAAATTCTTAACCCGGCTATATCATTTTGGCTGGTAGCAAGACCCAAGAGGTTAAGAGAGTTAAGCGTGCTAGAGTTAAAGTAGTTCTAGGATGGGTGACCCCGTAGGAAGTTCGGGCGTCACAATTGGTATCAGAGACAATCACCAGCCGGAAATGTGAGATGAGTTTCGGCTGATCCAGGGTTATATAGCGAGTAGAGTGTGGTTCCCCGGCTAATGACCGTTGTAGATGGAGTGTAGCTCCCTACAAGGTCGGCTAAGGCTAGCGAGACGAGTCTCACATCGCCTGGTACTAGTGAGTGTGCTTGAGTCTGACGTGGACGTCAGGGCTTAAAGGGGGGAGGAATGTGACACCCCCGGAATTTAAAATAGTCATATATATAAATGATATAATAGGACTAAAACTATTAACCCGGTTATAGTATTTTAGGTAGTAGCAAGACCCAAGAGGTTAAGAGAGTTAAGCGTGCTGGAGCTAGAGTAGTTCTAAGATGGGTGACCCCTGGAAAGTTTGGGCGTCACAGCTTTCATCCCCTTTCGAGCTAATACTCCGAGATATCCTATAAGCTTTTTAGCAATATCACCAACCGATTGCCCTTTATCATTAAATATTCTCAATTAATTAATAGTTAGAAAAAAAAATTGCATTTAAGTATTTTCCAATAGTAAATAAAAGTTGAAAACCTATTTTATATTAAAAAAATTTATATTGTATACTAAAAATCAGTTGTTGATTTAAAAATAATTTCAGTTGTTGATAGAAAAATAATTTTACAATCTATTTTACGACAAATAAACCATTTTTCTATTTTCTAATGTGCAAATAAACAAATAATAATAATAATAATAATAATAATAATAATAATAATAATAAAAAAAAATAAAAATCCCTACATACAAATAAATTGAACAAATTAAAAATATGCTATTTATACAATTTAAACTAATATCACACTTGCAACAACAAAAAGATAAAAAAATTGAAATATATATATAAATATAAATCGATAAAAAATTGAACCTTACAAGATAGCAAAAGTTTTCAATGTCGTTGATGGTAGCAGATGACTAGAAGAGATCGAGCGGCGGTGAAAATCTAAAAGGTTCCGCAGAAAAGTCGCCTGAGGGAGTGGGAGTAAGTCAACGATGCAGATGGACTAGAGAAGAAGATAGCCGAGTCGGTTGAGAAGATGATTTGAAGACTATACAAAAATGGAGTTGATGAAGAAGATGGCTTAGAGACGAGGCTAGGGTAGAAAAGGATGAACAGATTAGTTAAAAGAAATATTTATTAGGTTAAAAGATTAAAAAAAAAAAAAAAAAAAAACTACATCTTTGATACGTGATTAGGTTAAAATATATATATATATATATATATATATATATATATATATATATATATATATATATATATATATATATATATATATGAGCAATTTCCTATATACCTCTAAAAATTTCCCTGTTTTCAGATTTACCCCTCTTAGAAGGCTAATATTAAAACTACCCTTCTTACGTTCCAACTTCTTTCCAAAATACCCCTGAAATTAAACTCTGTTAGTGTACCGTTTGGAACTGCCGTTATCTGTGTGTAATTACTATTTTGCCCTTTCAAATATACCCTAAACCCTAAACCCTAAACCCTAAAACCCTAAACCCCTAAACCCTAAAACCCTAAACCCTAACCCTAAAATCCTAAAAAACCCTAAACCCTAAACCCTAAAACCCTAAACCCTAAACCCTAGAACCCTAAAAAACCCTAAACCCTAAACCCTTAAACCCTAAACCCTAAACCCTAAAACCCTAAAAAATCCTAAACCCTAAACCCTAAACCCTAAAACCCTAAAAAATCCTAAACCCTAAACCCTAAACCCTAAACCCGGGCAAAATAGGTATATCTGATAGTTTTCAACTCCGATTATTATTTAACTCTAGTTTAACCCTAGTTAACTTAACAAACGGAAACGGTAGGGGTATTTTTAATAACGGTGGAACGTATGAAGGGTATATTGGAAAGAATAAAATAAGAGGGATAAATCAGATATTTATTCAGATTTCAGGGTTACACAGGCAATTATTCATATATATATATATATATATATATATATATATATATATATATATATATATATATATATATATATATGGGTATATATAAGTGTACACCCCATGAGGGGTATACATCTTACACCCCACCCATTCTGGAATGGGGTAAATTTCACTGGTCACATCGAAGTGACCAGTAAAAGAAGCCCCATCCCAGGATGGGGTGGGGTGTAGTATGTACACCCCTTATGGGGTGTACACCTAGCAAAGCCATATATATATATATATATATATATATATATATATATATATATATATATATATATATATATAAAAAAAAAAAAAAATGCCTTTGAAATGTGTGTGGTATGGTTTTAATAATTAAGTCCCTAAACTATAGATTATTTTGAAACAAACATTTATTTCTTAAAACTCTTCCACAAATTAAAATAAAATTAAATTCAAATTCAAAACTATAGTACGAGATTAATTTTTAAATTTAGATGTAAATTTAATTTTTAATTTTATTTATCTCTAAATTTAGAATTTGGATTATAAAAAATTAAATCAAATACACATTTTTAAATTCAATTCAAATATGTATTCAAATTTTAAATATAAATATAAACTTTTAATTTATATTCAAATTTTGAATTTAATTTGCAAACATACGATGATATATATATATATATATATATATATATATATATATATATATATATATATATATATATATATATATATATATATATAGTCCGGCTAGAATACTATCGATAGCACCAAACAATTGGTGCTATCAAGTTTTCAGCCTTTGGATGAAAAGATATGCGGTTGGAATTATAGTGGTCCCCTAAGATTTTTACTATTCAACCAACCACCTAGTATACTCTAAGGGACCACTATAATTCCAACCGTATATTTTTTCATCCAACGGCTAAAAATTTGATAGCACCAATGGCTTGGTGCTATCGATAGTATTTTAACCTAATTTTATATATATATATATATATATATATATATATATATATATATATATATATATATATATATATATAATATATATATTATTAATAGCTAAATAATTAGAATAGTGTTATTATTAAAAACTAATTAATTAGCGGCAGTGGTATAATAGCCACACAAATATATCACGAACTGTCGCAAAAAAATAAATAGCGATAGTTTTAGAAATTTTCACTAAATATTTTATTTAGCGACATTTTTACAATCCGTCATAAAAAAAAAATTATCGTTGTATAGCCTTTTTGTTGTAGTGTGTTTTGATGTATAAACACCATTTTATTAGGTTCTAAAAATGTATCCTTACAGTAAATATATGTCCCACATTAATATGTACAAAATTATAATGCAACATTAAAATTATTTGGTATTCAATTATATATCTAAAATCAAATAGAATCAAACTTAGCAAGATAATGATATCTGACGGTTTAATAATTAATTAAAATATAGCACATTAAATTTACATCTCACCAGATTAAAATATTTTATTTGTTAAAGCCTCCTAAAGCAACAAATTAAACTTTTAAAAACCAAGGACTATATTGGAAACCAATGATATAATTTGCTTAATGATACACAATCAAATATCACATTCTATTAAACTGGGTTTTTTTAAAAAATGACCCTCTAAAAATTTATATTTTTGAAAATGTCCCTACAAAATTTGTATTTACAAAATAGCCATATACCTGCCAACTGGGGCGCCACGTATGCGTGCCACGTCAGCAGGGGCGAGTGAGCTGGAAATAGTTGAACACGCAGACTGAACCTGCGTGTCTAAACACGCAGGCTGAGACTGCGTGTCTAAACACGCAGGCTCAACCTGTGTGTCTAAACACACATGTTCAGCCTGCGTGTTTAGACACGCAGACTCAACCTACGTGCCTACTAAACCCTATATCCCCGACCGACCCTCGACCCTCCTTCCTCCCTCACTTCAGCTATTTCACTCTCTCTCACTCTCTTCTCTCTCTCTCTCTCTCTCTCTCTCTCTCTCTCTCTCGCGCTCCTCCCGTGCAGCTGCCGCCGCAGCCGCCGGTCGTCGGAGGAGGAGGAGAAAGAGGCGCACGAGAGCACTCTCTCTCTCTCTCTCTCTCTCTCTCTCTCTCTCTCTCTCTCTCTCTCTCGCTCCCGTGCAGCAGCCGCCGCAGCCGCCGGTCGTCGTCGTCGAAGGAGAAAGAGGCGCACGAGAGCACTCTCTCTCTCTCTCTCTCTCTCTCTCTCTCTCACTCTCTCTCTCCCGTGCAGCAGCCGCATCTAAGGATACTTTTGCATCTAAGGGTACTTTTTTTTTTTTCTCTGGTGAAATTGTACAAATGCATTGAGAACCGTATTAACTTGTGCACATGTGCCTGCTAGGTTATCTATACAAAATTATTTTTTTAAAAAAATAAAATTGTTTGCACAGATGCTTTTGATCAGTGATGCAAATTGAAATAATCTCCTTACAACCCCCTGGCTCCAGACAACCCCCTGATTTCGGAGCAAAAATGGCCTCAACATGCACGTTAGACATGCAGGCAAAAATAGTGCTTCTAATTATTATTTTAACTATAACTTAACTGAAAAAAAAGGAGGGCAATGATTTCTGTCCGCACCCCCTGGAGTGGACGAGAAAAACAGATTTTTGGGCGCAACCCCCTGGCTCCAGCAAAAATGAATATGCGTGTTAGACAGGCAGGTTGAGTCTGCGTGTCCAGATCACTCGCCCCGGCTGACGTGGCACGCACACGTAGCGCCTAGTTGGCAGGTATAGGGCCATTTTTGTAAATACAAATTTTATAGGGCTATTTTTAAAAATACAAATTTTTAGAGAGTTATTTTTAAAAAAAACCCTATTAAACTCTATATACACTAAAGATCACAGAATAAATTTTTGTTGCAAAATTCACTAAAATAGCTTAAGATATTATATTTGGTAAACATACAAATGTGAAATCTTACAAAATTAAATGACTAGGAGATCATACTTCTCCTAAATAAGTGGTAAAAAATATAATACAATTATTTGATTATAATATTTTAGGCAAAGGAACTAATCACAGACTCAATATTTACTATATCATTTTTCACTTTCATACACTACTAAATAAATAACAAAATTAAAATTTTAATTATAAATTTGTTTGGGTAAGATACATATGTACACAGTAAAAAATTGCTAAGATATATTAATTTACTCTAATTAGAAATATATTAATAGATTTCTGAATTTTTCTAGATCTCTCCCTCTCTCACTCCGGATGTAATTTTTTTTTATAAAATGTGTTAATATTTTATAAGATCTACCGGATATAATTTCTTTTATAAAATTAATACATTTTTATAATATATTGCTCTAATTTGAAATGTAACATATTTAGTTCTAATATTGAAACAATTTTTTATTTTTATAATTTGGAATATATATTTAGTCCTAAAATGTATTAATTTACTCTAATTAAAAATATATTAATTAGTTTCTAGATTTATCTAATTCTTTCTTTATTAGGATCTGGAAAATCCATTAGAGATCAAAATTTTTCTATATTATTTGATTTTTGAAATATAAGGACAGGACGAAAGGGAGAGAGAGATACAGAAAGAAAAAGAAAGAAAATAAAAGAAAAAGAAAAATAATGAAGTGGACGGAAACACTCACTCTCGTTGTATATACGAAGTCGACGGTGGCAGTAGGAGGAGTCTTGACGACTCGGTATTCGGACGAAGAGAAAAAGAGAGAGAGAGGGGTAGGGAAAAAAAGGAAGAGAAATGGAATATGGAAAGAAAGAGGGAAAAGTAGTGGAAAAAAATTATATTATAAAAAATATGAGATGAGAATATTATATATTTTTATAAAAATAAATTATAATTAATTCTAAATATAAATTTTGAAGAAATAAAATCTACACCACTAATTACTAGTAGATTTTTTTTTTTTTTTTTTTTATTCAATGAAGTTTCTTAAGATTTCTATCCCCTTCCTCTAGCAAATTAGATTAATTTACACTTTTAACATATAAAATACATAAATATAAATGTATATATATATTTTTAATAAAATAATAGCAATGTTATTTATACATTCCAAATAAAGTGTATGATGCACATTCTATTCATCCAAAGATGAATGCTTTTTTTATTTGTCGGATTGAAATGACTAATAAAATTTATCTTATTCTAAAATAAATAAAATGTAAGATGTATATTTTATTTAAAGTATACAAATAATATTTTTTCGTGAAATAAAAAAAAAAAGAAAAAGAGAAAAAGATGATTTACCGTATACTAAAAATTACTTTTACTAAACTTTTGTTTTTTTTTTTCAAAATATTCTATACTTGAGAGGTCTTTGTGCATATTTACCTACCATGTTTTTTACTTTTTTTTTCTAGCATTTTTCAATTAATAATTGTTCGTACAGTAATTAGAGTGGATAAGTACTTTAGATTTGGGTCAATAAAATTTCTATCCCCTTTCTCAAGCAATGTGAATTAATTTGAAATATTTATATTAATATATATAAACATAGTACGGAGAACTCTCCTCTTCAGCAATCCCCCAATTTTTTCCCCACTCGACAATTCCGATTCCAAATCCAGAAAATTTTAACCTAAAAATTCCTCCAATCAATCGCCATGAAGATCACGGTGATGACATCGGACGAGCAGTTTATACCCTCGTCGTCGATCCCGATGAGACCGTACGCTATACCCCGAACCCTAGTTTTTTTTTTTCCCATTTTGTTGGTTTTTTTTTTTTTTTTTTTCTTTTTTTTTTTAGTGTTTTTTGTAGTTTTGATTCATTTACTCACTTCGAATTGAATGCAAAGGTCGGATCCTTCCTGTGAATTTTAGCGGTTAGATGTAAAAAAATTGTGATTTTTGAATCGGTTTGGGGTTAATTTGAACCTTTTGCATTGTACTGGGTTGAATTAGGACCACTATTTTGGGCTAGTTTTTAATTCAAATGCGAAAAATATAATTAAGTAAACTGAATGTATTGTCCAATGGAAAATTTTGTTTTATTTAGCTTTTCTAGTTGCATCTTATATATATATGCTCAGGTATAGAAACCACATTACATGCGAGCTTAGAATTGAATGCGAAGGATGGATCTTTCTTGTGAAAATTTAGAGGTTAGATGTAAAAATTTGTAATTTTTGAACCGGTTTGGTGTTAATTTGAACCTTTTGCTTTCTACTGGGCTCAATTAAACTTCGGGTGGTTTTTGAGTTCAGATGCGAAAGATATAATTGTTACATAAATCGAATGAATTGTCCAAAGAAAGGAATTTTTGTTTTTTGGGTGTAAAATTTAGCATTTTTAGTTGCAATTTATATATATATGCTCATTTATAGAAACCACATTACATGCAAACTTGTTCAAATACTTGTGACAAGAGTAAAACACTTGTTTTATATTGAAACAATTAAAAATGTAAGAGGATGATTGAGATAGGAGTAAAACTGCAGCGGTGGTTTTTGTAATTTAACCAGTTTTTCGCAAGAATTTGTTCTCATAATTAGAGCTTTGTTGAAAGAAGTTGTGATTTTTGTATCGATTTTGGGTTGATTCTATTGCAGGTTGAGAATGTGAAAGCACTGCTTGAGGTTGAGGTGAGCTTCGTTGAGATTGGATCTAGGCTTCTTTTTTTTAAAAAAAAAAAAAATTGAATTTTTCGATTAGTGTTGATTTGAGATTGGATGGTTTGAGTTTCTTTGTAGACAAGCATATCTCTGCAGCAGCAGCAATTGCTCTTCAATGGAAAGGAGATGAGGAACTCAGAGCGGTTGAGTTCGCTTCAAGTTAGAGATGGGGATATGGTGATGATGGCTAGTTTGTATGTGATACTTTTCCTTAGTTCTTTTAGCTTCTATTATTTGTGCAATAAGTTAGTTCCTTTTCATCTTTGTCTTGAAGTGTATTTTATGAATTAGAATACATATAATTTATTTCACTTTAGATCTTTTGTGCGTGTTCATGACTTCAGAGTTTAAGAATTATGATTCATCAATGCTTCTAATGATTCATCTTTTTGTCCAATATTGGATCTTCTAAGGTAGTGAACTTGATCATTAATTTTGGTAGGGTGATGGATCATATTTTGTTGAATCTGTGCATGGGAAGAATTGATTCAAATTTCTTGTAGATCATTATCATAGAACTCAAATCTGAATTTGAATTATTGCATTGTGATACGGATTCTTAACTAAATCTATTTTGCCACCTTTCTTTTGTGTCCTATCTGAGAGATAATTGGGTACGATTCTTGAATCAAAACGACCAGAAATTCGGGTAGGTTTTTATAAAATTGAACTGTCACTAAATCCACTCTTCTCCTATGTTAGAGTTACAGTAAGTGTAGACTGAACTGAACTCCTGGAATACGACCCTTTATTCCTGTTCGACTCCCCTTAGCTAATATTGACTGTACCGTTAGTTTTCTTTTGAAACTTAACTCTATGAGAAGTAGATCAGCATATCTGTAATTTGATCCCTTTTTCTGAGATTGTGTACTGTTTTTATGCCTCTGCATCATATGCCGAGAAAGCAATAATGTAGGTGATACGGCTAAGCTATTACAAGGTAAGGGAAAATGCACCATGTGTAATTTAAGTTCACCCTACTGTAAAGTTACTGATGGCACATTTGTAAATAGGAGAACTGTATTTTGGTGAATGCTATTGTCGCAATGAATTCGTGAACTGGGGAGTGCCACTATCAAAATTAAACTCTATTACTAGTATTACTTGGGTAAATTTCAATTTTAAGGTTAATTGTGAAGTGGAAACCGTTATTCACTCCAACAACTATTGCAAATGGTGAGGCTTGAGTTTGATTTTTGAGCCAAAAATAATGTGCCCACATGTGGCCTGAATTTACCCTATAATTGAGTTGTACATGTCTAGTACTTCATTGGGATCATGCTCCTCATGTATAAGTTTTTTTTTTTTTTTTTTTTTTTTTTTTTTTTTTTCTTTTTCTGTCAATTATTATAGGATCGGGTAGAGTTTGTAGTTCTCACTACATTTGCCATTATCTGATGATAAGTAGCTAAACACATAATATCTAGCGTTAAATTTGCATGAACATCCTTAGTTTGGAACAACTTCTTGAATCATCTATTTGTGACTATAGTGGTTTCTAAGCAAGGTTGTCTTTCTTATTTGTATAGTTTTTTGAATATGCAACCTTCAACACTTGAGATTCTATTCTAACTTTTATCAATATACAAGTCGTAATGTGTTTGAAGTCCTAAAGCTTTAATTGTTTTTACTATGGATCAAATTACTTGTTATTTTGGTTGAAAAATCTCAGGGCAGCTTCTAATGATTTGAGATTAAATCCTGATGGTTCAGCGGTGAACCCTAGAGCCTTTCAACAGCAAATTCAGCGCGATTCTCAGTTGATGGCACAACTTCTCCAGGTTGACCTTTTATATGTCTCATTAATAAGACTATGATTATGACTTTCTTGATCAGTCTTTTCGGTTAGCCTAATTTGCCTTATGCTGAGAGTAACCATAAGTTCATTGACACAATTTTTAATTTGACTTATCTTTGTTACTTGCAACTAATGATGGTCTCACAAGTTGTTATGCAGTACCAAATAAATTTTGTCTTAGCGGACATGCTATCAAATCTTGTAGCCTTAGATGTTATTGTTTAGATATTTTTATGGGTGATGATGGCAAAATATGTTTTTACTTTTGAGCTTGGAATATATGATCAGAGTTTTTTTTTTTCTGACCTAGGAATATTTGGTTATAAAGATTTGAATGGTCAGCCATGCTAGATGGCCCCAAGCACAACTTTGTATTTTTAATTCTGCAAATTTTTTCACATGATCTAGCATGACAGGTTTCTCATGCTCATTCTAATTGATCTTTGAGATTAGCACTCTTATGGGAAAAAAAAATCAATCATATTATGTGTGTCCGCCTGAAGTGGGGAGAAAAAACTTTGGTATTAAAGCTGATTTTGATGGCTATAATCATGGCTACTGTGACGCCTCAACTTTCCAAGGGGTCACCCATTCTAGAACTACTCTAGCTCTAGCACGCTTAACCCTCTTAACCTCTTGGGCCTAGCCACCGCCCAAAATGCTATAGCCGAGTTAAGATGTTTAGTTCTATTTATACTTTATATATATGGCTAATCTAAATCTTAAGGGTGTTACATTCCTCCCCCTTTAAGCCTGACGTTCTCGTCAGGCTCAGGCATATTTACAAGTACCAGGCGATGTGAGACTCATATCGCTAGCCTTAACCGATCTTGTGAGGAGCCATGCTCTACCCACAACGGTCATCAGCTGAGGAGTAGTGCTTGCCTGCTGTATAATCCTTGGCTCAACCGAGACTCATCTCACATTTTCAGCTGGTGATTGCCTCTGATACCAACTGTGATGCCCCAACTTCCCAAGGGATCATCTATGCTAGAACTACTCTAGCTCTAGCTCGCTTAACACTCTTAACCTCTTGTGCCTGGCCACCGTCCAAAATGCTATAGCCGGATTAAGAGGTTTAGTCCTATTTATACCTTATATGTAGGACTAATCCAAATCTTGGGGGTGTTACAGCTACTGTCAACTTGAATCATCTTGATGGGGGGATTTCAAATTATTTATGGTGAACTGCAGCCAAATGTGTATTTTATTAATTTCTACATCGCGACTTGTTTTGTTTTAATATTTGCTTATAACCAAATTCTTGCTATTATTTTGTCTTTAATTCTCTGGCTTGAATTGTTGATTAACAATGTATTTCCTTTGATAGATTTCTTTTGATATTAGATATAATTTTTCAATTTGTAGAATGATCCGGCATTATCCCAAGCTGTACTTGGTGAGAACCTTGATGGTTTGCAAAACATCTTGCGTGAGCGTCATCAACAAAGACTGGAACTACGACGTAAACAAGAGGAGGAGATTGTAAGGAGTTTCATATTACTTGTACAAAGATATTGAGAGCTTCTTAATTGTCTTTCTTCTGGTTTCTTGTTTTTGCAGCATAGTTTACTCTCTGACGTTATGTTCTTGGAAATAATTTAGTTCATATTTTCTTTATTTGTCTGCAATTCTGCATATCTTACAGAAAATGAGTTGCACATTTATCTCATACTGTGTCATTTTTTTTTTTTCTAGGCTTTAATGTATGCAGATCCTTTTGATGTTGAGTCCCAGAAAAAGATTGAAGCGTCTATTCGACAGGTTTGCCCTCCATTAATTTCACAATACTTGGACAATTTTGGTTTTTGACTCCAATTGTAGTAGAATTGTTAGAGTTTGTGAGTTTGTGTTAATTATGCAATGCTTCCTTTGGTTCGCTTGATTAGCAAAAATAAGGAAGCAGGACATTTGCCATCATTTGCTTCTCTCATTTTATATGCAACTAAACCTTATTGTAAATATTCCCTTGATTGTTAATTCTAAATACAGCTTTTTTTTCTGAATTTATTCTCAAAACCATCGAAACATCACTTGTCAAATTATGAAGTTAAACACTTAGAGATATTATATTACTTTTGTCGATTTCTCGACAGTGCCTTGTCAGTTATGAGCTCCTCTTTCTCTGTCTACAATTATACACCTAAAAGGGTTACCAATTGCTGATAAACTAGTTAAGTGGCCCGTGCGGTGTGGCAGGGATGCATTATTACTATTATTCTTTAAAGTTAATATTATGTTTTATATATATATATTATACAGGAAAAATATAAAATCTATGAATTTTGTTCGAATAGCAGTCTTTTAATAGATAAGCATTACTGAGAAAATAGAGAAGTGAATAAAAAGTTCTTACACAACAAATAACACCATATCATTTAGTAACATAAGATGGTTTTAACATGAGGAGTAAATAGCAAGAATAGCTTGTATATAGAAAGGAGGTAAAATTTAGAAGCATTAAATTACCAGCAAGTTAGAAGACAACATAAATAATGATACTTTCTTAACACTGACTGCTTCGACTCATCAATCCACAAATGAAAGGATATCTTTAAAAAGCGCCATCTATTATGAAAAGTATAAGACCCAAAGAAGAAGTAAAAGATACCACAATTGTATACATTAGTTCAATATTTAACGAAGAAGTGTCCAAAAGCTTCTGTAGGAGAATGGCATGCATGGTCCCATATTTCCTTTGACCCAATGCCGAAGCATAAGATCCACTTATTGAATAGAGTTGTTGCAATATACATATTTGTACGGTGGAGCTTCTATATTGGAGCTTTCAAATGATATGTTGGAGCTTCTGTGGGTATCTTCCACAATGGAGTTTTCAAATGTTATATCAATTTGGACCGTTCAAAGAACTATAAGTAGAAGAAACATCAATTCAGAAGCTCTTGGATATATCAATTCAAAATCCTATAGAAAAGACTTTAGATATAGAATTTATATAGAGAAATGGGAAAGAAGGTCTAATTGGCATTTTCTCAAACAAATTGAGGGTAGTGAGAATTCCATAAAATGGACAGGATCTAAGTTTCCATATTTCATGGGTAAAAAAACGACAGAACCCAAAAAGAGCATATAGAAAGTAAAGTCATCATAGAGTTTGAGAACATTATGAGAAAAGAGTTGAATTGACATTTTGTTGAACAAGTAGAGCGAAACAGCCATACCTTCGTTCTCATGTTGCCCTCGCCACATAGCAGAAGAGAGAAAACCTATGAAGAGGAAGGAGAAGATGGGCAATAGACCGAGGATAGAGGCAAAGTGGGCTTGTCTCCACCCTCAATGCAAAAATGAATTGTCGAAGTAGGCATAATTCAATTTCATTAACAATAAAATGCACTACACTCATAAATAAGCCAAGACAAATAGAGGCAAGTAGAGAAAATAAAGCAGTAGAATTAATAATTAGCTGCATATAAAAGCAAACCAACAAATAGTTGAGAAAAGGGTGCCTTTAATTTGTAAAATCTCATTGCCTTATAAGAATTATAATAGACTTAAAGATGCAAGATAGTAATAATATTCCACAATAGACAACGTTAAAGAGTCGCAAATAATTAGTATTAAAGGATAAAATAGGTTCAAAAGGTCAAGAAAACACCAACAAAAAATAAGAAGAGTTCTACATTTTAATATATTAAAGGATGAATAAAGCAAATATAGGAAAAAAGGCAAGTAAAAACACAAGATGAAGAAACATTCAAAGATTTGTAAAAAAACATCAAATCATTCCATGTAGCAATCCAAGATATACAATTCAAAGAAAAATTCAAAATAACACATACTTTCATATGCCTATGAAAGCTAGAAGAAGAAAATGCATCCACACAACAGCACAAACTAAGCTATACATATTGAAGAAACAATTCAATTAAGACCCAAACTTTCTCATATAAACCATATACTCACTCTCATAAAAAGGAAGGTTTAGATTGACATATAAATCAAAATTTGTGAACTTTCAATGGCTGAAGAAATTGCCATAAGGCTAATCGTCTCGCCTTACTTTTCTCAGCCGGTAATCAAAGAAAAATTGTGAGTATTGTTGTTAGAAGAGAAAATGCCTCATCATCATCACCTTACATCAGAGAGTGAAAGTGTGGTGAGCTGAATCAGTTGTGGTGAGCTGAACCGATTTGAGAGGAGCCGAATGCCTTGTGGCGATATGGAGACAACATTTTGGTTCATGCCAGCGTGATCGGCTCATGCATAAGTCAACGAATCCTGTTAGTAATAGGACAGTCGCTGAAAATTGCGCTGACACTTGGGATTGTTATTATGAGGATAGATGGGTTGACTTGCCGTGTACTCAACTCTGTCATGTCGCATGCGCCGTTCGGTCAGCCTGCCCGATCAGTTTTGTCCCCTTCGTACACAGCTGGTTTCCCCTATAAATAGTATTGAGTGCAAGTCTACCGGGAGGATACTCTGTCGATATTGTGAGAGGCTAGCTCGAGCGGAGGACCAGAAATCTTCAGTATACAGTGGAGTTCGAGGACCTTTTCCTCGAATCGGCTTGTGCCCGAAGGAGCGTTCTTCGACGATTCAAGCAATTGACTGCAACCTTCAACAGTTCTTCAGCCTGAGATGGGGGATATCGCCAAGCAGGGGTGATATCTTATCTTGTCTACTATCTTGTGTTTCATCTTGTTGTTATTTTCCTACCCTAGCTGTAAGTGTGTTTGTGGTGAGAGTGTTGTGTAAATCTCCCTGAGCTTTAAGGTTTGGAACCATAGAGGTTAGTAACCCTGTATTTGGGTGTTTCTCTTGTGGACCTCAGGATAAAATCATGGGGTTGTGGAATCGAGAGTTCGGTTGAGTGTGAGAGTTGGTAGACTCTGTCTTAGGAGTAGCCTAAGAAGGACTAGAGGCGAGTACTCTAGTATGTTGTGAGTTGGGTAGCTAGCATTCGGGCTGTTGTGTGGCGTGAGAGTACTTGACTGAGAAGTAGGTCGATACTTTTGACGACTCTGGAAACGCGTGTACAGAGCTAACAATTGGGTGTAGTGACGTGGGTGTAATCCGGCCGCCCATTCGGTTATTTTTGTGGTGAAAGATCCACCGGGGGATGACGTGGGCTAAGTTTTGGTTCTCCAGGCGCCGCGCAGTTATGTGGTGGAATACGCACTGAGGGTGACGTGGTGTAACCTGGCTCTCCTGGCGGTAAGTTTGTTTAACCAGGTGGCGCGAGTGCGAAACTCTTCGACGCCCTACTTGGCACCTAGGACCAATCTGTGGAGCGTACAGTTCACCGACTCTGTTGGATGAATGTATAGGTCGTCGATGGGAGTGCATTTCGAGGATTCGACCTCCACTCGGGGCTCGTACAGGTCAACCGATCGGGAAGGTGAGACCCTTTCGGCAATTGCGCAGGTGAGTGAGCTCGACAAATCTGAGCCGAAGGTTGGGTGTTGGTTGGGTGTTGGTGAGGCATCGGGGTGTTTCTTTAACCTATATTGTTTTCTTTATCTGCTTGTCTTACCTCTGTTTGACTTTGTAGATGCCTCCTGTAGACCAAGTAAGTGTAGAACATTCTTTCTTGGTGGTTGAACCTACTGGGAACTTTCATTAGTTCTCACTCCCTATAGTTTACTTCTTTCAGGTGTCGGATCGGTTGGTAAGGGACGCGATCGCGGCAAGAACTTGGTCGAGTGGCGAAGCTAGGAGTCTAGCTAGCCGTCGGTCGTGCTGTGTCGTTCGGTTGTTGTTATGTTGATCCGAGGGCTCGGTTATTTGTTTTTTGTTGTAACCGAACCGATTGTTGTAATAAAGTTATCTTTTGATGTTTTATCCTTATACTCTGATATTGTGCATCTTTTGCTTTCTTTTAATTAAGCGCGATTGGAACTGACCGTTCCGTTCGAGTGGAGCGAGGCTTACCCGTTCGGTGGGAAGTCTGTGCTTGTTCTCGAACCGATCAATCGGCAGTTCCGGGGCGTGACAGAAAGGGCACCAAAGAAGGCTACATAAATGGAAAGAAGGCACAAAAAATGAGTAAACCTTTTTACAACATATAACTCAAATTCACATGTCAAAAAGATTAGTTCAAAACAAAGCCCCCTTTGAAAAATAACTAGTGGTTACAAATGGTTGCTGCGAAGGAGCAAACCATCCAAACTTTCTCTATCCATCTATTTGACAATTGAATGCCTACATTTGTATCATAAATCTGCACTTCCAAATTAGAGAAATCACGATCCTTACTGAGAAAGGGGTCATATCATCATAGCTTGAAGAGAGGCCATCAAAGAAAAACACTAAGAAAAGACCTTGCCACTGCCGCCTCTATGTGAGACACGGCGGCACAACAAGGAGCCGAGTCGGAAGACCTGTCGATGGCGCTATTGCATCGCGATGCCCTGTTGCATCCTGCTTACAAATACGTGCACATAAGAATAGTGTTTTTGTACGTTTGCCAATAGTAATGTTGATCACATTTCGCTGCAAAAAGCAAGTGATGATTCTATTTCTTTAAAGATGTATGCACATTAGAATAGCAAATCAAATATTTAAACACTTTATGCAAATAAAGTAATTGAGCAAATAAATGTAATGCTAATCAAACACATTTACATATACCTTTAACTTGCAAAGCTGAATCCTTGCGCCCATAAACAAAAATAGATTTCTTGGAATTACAGTTGTTAATGATCAAGTTCTTTTTACCGATTTGATTTTCGACAACCCGTCTGGCATAAAGTTAATAAGTTGCACACCATCGATATGAAAAAAAAAATTGAAAATTGAGGTACAAATGAAAATATAATTAGCAAGGAATGATGGATAGCCTAGTTTACTAAGAGAAGAAACAATATACTTGCAACCCATTTGAAGTTCCAACTTCGAGGACTTTCTCTATTGAAGGAAAAGGAGCTAGCTTTCAATTCCTATAAAAACAAAACATAAAAAATGATAAGGTCCAAAGTTTAGCCCATGAAATTGATACCAAGGCATTAGAATCCTAGTTTCATATGAGAAGATATGGCTCATAAAGAAATTGATGGTAAATATTGTAACCAACATATTTGGTAGGATAAGATTGTGCGACAAGAGGTGGCGGCGACGGCGGTGGTGGCGGCGGCGGCAAAGGGGGGAGGGGTAGAGGAATCGAGTGAGTAGGGATCCTTGTTGGTAGTGGCGGAGGAGGAGGACGAGACCACATCATTCTCATCGAGCTCGAGGCTAGGGTTAGGATTTGGGTTAGGGTTTAGAAGGGTGAAGAAAAAGGAGCAGAGCTTTCATTACCGCCTCTTGTGCTGTAACATCTTGCATAGAGGCAGCGGTGGCGACGACAGAGTAGGAGGAGAGGAGGGTGGCGGTTGCGCCCTAGGCGCACCAGCGGAGGTGCTCTCAGAGGAGATTGGTGGGTTTTTTTAGGCTAGGTGGCGAAGTGTGTGAAGGAAGGGGTGGGGAAGAGGTAGAGGTTGGAAAGAAGAGGGTCGTGAGAAGAAGGTGAGGAAGAGTAATGGAGAGGTTACACAACGGTAGAGGGAGGATGCATGGAGAGTATGGATAGAGAGATGGGAAAAGGTATAGGCGGAGGAGCGGAAGGACGCAGGTTATTCCCTATGTGGGGCCCACTGACTTTGCTGACTTGGCTTCGTAGGAATGCGTCGTACATATTTTCGGGTTCGCGATTCATATATTGTTAAGATTATCATCATATGCCTGTTTTTTTATTTTTTTGCTATTTATTGATTTTTTTTTCTTTTATTAATATCACTATAATTACACTCTGCCATTAACTATTGATAACAGCTAACGATGAGAATTGTCATGAAACCTATTTTACTTGTTGCTAATGTTATCTAACTTGTGGATTGTAGTTTAGTTCATGCAACCATAGAGTATTTCACCAATGGGCGAAGTCTTAACAATGAATAATTGTAATGGCTCTAAAAGGAGATGTGCTTCATCTCTAAGGCACCATTTCTGCGAAAGATACATTTCTGACACCTTGCATAGATTGCCAAGTTTATCCAGATCTTTATTTGAACTTAAGGGATTGTCCTGGCTGGAGCTTTTGTAGAATTATTAAGCAAAGCAGCTTGGAAAGCACTAGCAGTTTTTCAATTGATATCCCCTCTAACAACTGTCTGCTGTATTATAAGCAGAAACTTCAAATGGGACTATCTTTTGGAGTACAAAAAGATTGTTTCAACTTTTTGCCATAGCACGAACTCCAACCATTCTTTTTGCCAATTGGCGAGCTGCTACATTTTGGAGTAGAGAAGCTCTTATAGAAGCCAGACCTAAATTCAGGGTGAAAGAATTTACATGTGCTGCCTATACATGAACCATGAATATGTGTTGGTCTCTCTGATTTAATAGGGACCAATATGATCAAAGTCATTTATCTTGAATAGTTTAAGGTTTTCCATCATGGCTAGTCAGCGAATGCTGTTTGTTTCGCTTTTTTTTTTTTTTGGGGATAATTGCTTGTGGTGATAATTTACTTTTTTATGATAAAATGAGTACTTTCTGTTACATATTGCAGAAAGGTATTGATGAGAACTGGGAGGCTGCATTAGAACACAATCCTGAAGCATTTGCTCGAGTGGTATGCCATTTGCTTAGTATATCTCTGTTTATACATAAATTTTCTGTGTTCATCATTATCCCCTATTCTACAGGTTATGTTATACGTCGATATGGAAGTCAATGGAGTACCTCTGAAGGTATTAAGAAGAATGCCATTTCTTTTTTTTTTCCCTTCATTTGATACATAAAAAATGAGATTTCTACCCTATAGTTTCGACTCAAGAACTTTTCTATTCTTTCCTGTATTATAGTAATATGTGCTTGTCAAATAGTAGTAGTTCATGATGTCGTTAGGAGTACCTATTGTGACTGACAAATCTAATTCTGTGTTTGTTATTGTGACATAATGGGATTAAATTATTAAACCTTTTGAAACTTGTGATTGATGTCATAATGTATATGTTTTAACGCATAATATCTGGTAGCCTTTTCCTTTTATTTACCATAAATATTCGAGTTCTGTGATAATCTTTTTGGTAAAGTAATCCTTTGTAGATGGTATTAAAGAGAGACTCTGTAAATCTCAGTTTTAAGTGAATCTAGGATCCTTGAAAGCTAATCATTTCTGTCAGATTTTTTTAGAATTTGCCATTTTGACAGAAGGGATTACTAAGCCCACATACTTAGTCCACATCCCTACTAAATTGTACAACATGTTCATTTCCTTTAAACTCTGTTCTTATGAGGCTGCTGACCCTTTTTGTTAAGTTTGTTTTTTCGTGGAGGTGAAAGGCTATACTTAATATATCAGCTTTCTGTAATTTCATTGAAATTGTCCTAAAGTGTCATTTTTATTTATTCCAGGCTTTTGTTGATAGTGGTGCACAATCGACAATTATATCAAAAAGCTGTGCTGAACGCTGCGGGTATGATCATTTTGTCATCTTGCTTGTTAATTGCTACATCTCTTTTCTGGGATGTTTGCCCATTGATAGCATACTTCACAGGTTACAAAATTTGTGAATACTGAATGTTCTCCTATATTAAAAGAGTAGTTTATAACTACGTGCGCAAAATTTAACAGTAGTGTTATTATATTCTTCTGGACTCTTTAGTGATTTTTGAATGAGTTTTTGAGAGTATATTTATTCACGCAATTAGAAGAGACTTATAACT
>CM054939.1:9930718-10019282 GCA_029168755.2 Tillandsia fasciculata | reverse complement strand
ATCAAGCACCCACTAAACATAAGAATTTATTTTCATAATCTGATTCTTTCATTCCCCATATTCCATATTCCATATTGTCCCTAGAAAAATGAGCCTATGCCATCTGATTATCTTACATATTCATCTTCTCTTTCTATTGAAAAGCTATTTCAAATTGAAAAAAGAAAAATAGATTTCCAGTCACAGACCCCAAAATTTGGGCAAATTGGAACCATTAACTTTTTTTTATTATTTAATTCTTATTATTTATTATTTGATTTTTGATTTTGTTTATTTTTTATTTTGAAGTAGTGCTGCTGCGCACCCTATTTTTCTGGCAGAAGCTTTGCGACTACTGGCATTTCCACGCACGCGGTGTCGTCGATGCTCTCAGGCTGAAGATCGAAACTTTGTGGAGCGTCTTCTCCAACGACGGTCGGAGCTCTGTCCAGGTTCGAGCGTCTTCTCCAACGACGCTCGGAGCTCTGTCCTGGTTCAAGCGTCTTCTCCAACGACACTCGGAGCTCTGTCCAGATTCGAGCGCCTTCTCCAACATTAGAAGCTCGAAACTCTGTCCAGGTTCGTGCGGGACATCAATTTCTTTTTCTTCATCAGTTTTTATGACATATATAGCATAGTGCGTCAATTTTTTTTTTTCTGACATAAGAGAACTTGTGATCCAACATGGAAATCAAATTGAAGTTTCACAATACAAATATATATATATATATATATATATATATATATATATATATATATATATATATATATATATATATATATATATATATATATATATATATATATATATATTGAGACAAGATCGGGATCCAGATTCATATCCCTCAAGAACTAGATCCAAATTTTGGTGCTCCAAATTCTATGCCTTAAATCTAGTCTTAAGTCTTAATGCTCCAAATTGAAGTGTTTGTATTGGAATGCTTCAAGTGTTGCTGGGGTGTTTGGTAAGTTTCTTTCTTTATGAACTGTAGTCTTGTGATAATTTTTTGGATCTTTCTGGTACCTATCATGTATTCTGTTTTAGTGTCATAACCAGTTTTTGTTGTCTTATTGCATTAAGCTTTTCATTAGGGACACAGTTTTTACTTTAGTATTTGGTTAGGTGCTTAATGATTGCTTTTAGCATTAGATCATGCTCTAGAAGTTAGGGCAAAGAAGTCATTTTAAGAACGATTAGATGATAGTGATGTGTGGCGGAAAAGCCGTGTGACAATACAATGTTGAAAACTTTTAAGAAGTTGGTCAATTATTAGAATTCATAAGTTTTATGAAAAATTTATATATTTTAGCTCTTAATAATGACGTCAATGTAACTGAACTTAAAATACTAACTTTTATGCATATACAGGTAATTCTATTGTCAAGAATACCTAAATTACTTGTCTAGGATATGGATAAGACATGGATTCTTAAGCCAAGGTAATGTTCTAATTAATATTTCTAAAGTTATGAATATTAAGTTATGTTAGTATATAAAATTAAGTAATATTTATTTGTACCATTCAATTAATGTATTTAGGTCAAGTGATGATTACCAACAAGGATTGAATCAATTCCTCAAATTTGCATTTGACAATGCATCTAAAGAAAGTATGATCCTTTGCCCATGTAGAAAATGCACTAATTGCTTTTGGAAAGAAGAGGAAGTTGTCTATGAACATCTCTTATGTGATGGATTTATGCAAGGTTATACAAGATGGATATTTCATGGAGAGGATACTATCCAAACAAAACCTAATGAGAATGTCAACATTCAGAATGAACAAATCAGTGATGAAATGAACGATCTTTTACACGATGCATTTTTTAATCCAGAGTTAGATTTAGATGTGGGAGATTTAGATATTGAAGATTTGACAGCGGAGCCAGATGAAGAGACTAAAAAATTTTATAAATTAGTGAAAGATGCTAATCAAGAAATATATCCAGGTTGTAAGAAGTTCTCAAAACTCTCATTTATTGTGAGACTATTACAAATAAAATGCTTAGGGGGATGGAGCAATAAAAGCTTTGAAATGCTCTTAAAATTGTTGAAAGAAGTATTACCAGCAGGTGAAACTTTGCCAAGTACCTTTTATGAGACTGACAAAATCATTAAAGATTTGGGTCTAGGCTACGAGAAAATTGATGCATGCCCAAATAATTGTATGCTATATCGGAAGGAATTTGCTAATGCATCTTTATGCCATGTTTGTGGTGTCTCAAGGTGGAAAACTGTTGAAAGTAAAGTAAAAAATAAAAAATCAAGAAAGAATCATGAACAAAAGGTTTCTGCAAAAGTATTGAGGTACTTTCCACTAAAACCAAGACTACAAAGGTTATTTATGTCTTCAAAAACAGCAGCAGATATGAGATGGCATAACGACGGGCGTACAAAAGATGGAGTACTTAGACATCCTGCTGACTCTCCTGCATGGAAAGATTTTGACTACAAGCATCAATTGTTTTCATCGGACCCGCGGAATGTTAGGCTAGGGCTGGCAAGTGATGGCTTTAATCCATTTAGCACAATGAGTATTGCTCATAGCACATGGCCTGTTGTTTTAATTCCTTATAATTTGCCCCCTTGGATGTGCATGAAGCAACCATACTTTATACTCTCATTACTTATTCCTGGTCCATCTGCCCCTGGGAATGATATTGATGTTTACATGCAGCCATTGATAGATGAATTAAAGGAGTTATGGGATGAAGGCATCAAAACATACGATGTATCTTGCAAACAAACATTTCAAATGCGTGCCGCAATTTTGTGGACCATTAGTGATTTTCCAGGCTATGCTTGTCTTTCGGGATGGAGCACAAAAGGGCGACTTGCTTGTCCTTATTGTAATAGTGAAACTTGCTCTGAATATTTAAAGCATGGAAGAAAATTCTGTTACATGGGACATCGTAGATTCCTGGATAATGAACATAAATTTCGACGTGATGTCACATCTTTCAATGGTAAGCAGGAACATAGAGCTGCACCAACTCCACTTTCTGGTTGTGATGTTTTAGAGCAAGTCAAAGATGTTAACGTTATATTGGGAAAGCATAATTGTAATATAAGAAGTGGAAAACGTAAGCGAGCTGAAGATGTTCAACCTTCACATAATTGGAAGAAGCGGAGCATTTTTTTTGAATTGCCGTATTGGGAAACTCTTCTAGTACGTCATAACTTTGATGTTATGCATATTGAAAAGAATTGTACTGATAATGTAGTTTATACATTACTAAATTCAGAAGGAAAATCAAAAGATACATTCAAGTCTCGTCTTGACCTTCAAGAAATGGGAATAAGACAAGATCTTCATCCAGTATCAAATGGAACCAAAACATATCTACCCCCGTCATGCTTCTCCATGAGTAGAAAGGAAAAGGAAATTTTTTGTAAATTATTAAAGGGAGTTAAATTTCCTGATGGGTATGCATCAAATATCTCAAATCGTGTACATATTAAGGAGCTAAAAATTTTGGGGCTCAAGAGTCATGATAGTCATGTGTTGATGCAGCATTTGCTCCCATTAGCTGTTAGAAGGATCTTGCCAGAAAATGTTAGCTTGGCCTTGATAGAGCTAAGTAGCTTTTTTAGGGAATTGTGCTGTAAATCTATTAAGGTGAAGGATATACAAGAATTAGAAGATCGAATAGCATTGACAATATGCCATCTTGAGAGAATATTTCCTCCATCCTTTTTCGACATCATGGTCCATTTGCCAATTCACCTTGCTAGTGAGGCCAAACTTGCTGGTCCAGTGCAATACCGTTGGATGTATCCAATTGAGAGGTATATTATGATATTAAGATTTGACTTGTAATTTAATAAATTACTCATTTTTTGTTGTCATTTATTCTATTTTGACTCTTATTTTTATATATTTAGGTTTCTTTTGAGATTGAAGTCATATGTACGAAATAGAAGACATCCAGAAGGCTCGATTGCGGAAGGCTATTTAATTGAGGAGAGCCTAACATTTTGCTCTCGCTATTTACATGGTGTTGAAACTCGGTTCAACCGTCCCGTGAGAAATGATGATCCTAATGCTACTGACTTGAATAAGAAAACCTTATTTTCTCATATTGGTCGTGCACTAGATAATGGCGAAACTATAACTTTGGATTATACAACATGGGTACAAGCTCATCGATATGTGCTATTTAATTTCGATTCTATAAGCTCTTATCTTGAGTAAGTTCTTAAACTTGAATATTAATTATAAGTCAAAATGTTGTAGTTTTTAAATTTAATAGTGTATTTAGTTAGGCTTATTTATTTACAGAAAACATATTCAAGAAATCAAGGCACATAATCATCGAGCGCGAAGGCGTGATGTCGAGCGTATTCATAATGAAACTTTTCATGAATGGTTTAGATCACATGTAAGTATACTTCACTTTGAACTTAATTGCTTAACTAATGTATAGATAAAATTAAGACATTAATTAGCTTGTCTTTGTTTAATAGGTTCATAATTTGACAAGAGAAGAGAATGTGGAGCCACTAGAGGAAATTCGATGGTTGGCAGCAGGTCCTCTAATGACAGTAAGAAGATATAAAGGATATATTGTTAATGGATATAGATTTCATACGAAAGATGTTGAGGAGAGACGAAGAACACAAAATAGTGGTGTTGTTGTCGTTGCAAGCACCTCAAGTTTTTCTAGTGCAAAGGATCAAAATCCTATCAAAGGAGATGTTGCTTACTATGGAGTTCTTAAAGAGATCATTGAACTATATTATAATGAAAAGGCAAAAGTTGTGTTGTTTAAATGTGATTGGGTAGATGTGCGTTCTGAAGGCAGAGGAATTAAGAAGGACAAATTTGGATTTACACTCGTTAACTTCAATCGATTATTATATAATAATGAGAATATAGCAAATGAACCATTTGTACTAGCATCACAAGTTGAACAGGTGTTTTATGTACAAGACCCCTTAGAGGAAGATTGGCATGTTGTAGTTGGTACAAAACCTAGAGACTTGTTTGACATGTCTGCAAAAGAGGAAGAGTGTGGAGATGATATGGAGATGTACTACCCAAATGGTTTAGAGAGTAATTTAAATGGAGACAACATCACTAGTGATGATATTGACACTGGTAATTGGGCGAGGACAGATATACCTGGAACAACTATTAATACACCTTTAGATATTACTCGGCCAACAGATGCTATACAAAGTGAAGACTTAGAGCCTGATGGAGCTGGTGATTGATTTTCAGTTATAAGGTTGATTCAATCCTTTGACTTCAATCTCTTGTAAATTGAATTCAATTTCAATGATTCTTACTTTAATAAGCAATTTTTGATTTAACAAAAAAGTATATATTGATTGCTTGTTAATTTGCTTTATATATAATTGAATAATGTCTCATTATTCATATTTCATGATAAATAGAGTGCTTGTTTATACATTCATAGCAATTAGGACTTTATTTATTCTATTGAATTCTAAATTTCTCAACTTTATTCTTTATTGTTTAGATAACAAATTACTCAATGATATTGAAAATTCATGTGTAGGTGCTTATTTCTTAATGTTTTTAGTTTTTTAATACTTCTATTAAATAGTACATAAGTATTTTACTGATTCTAAAAGATGATATAATATATCTTTTTTTAACTGCTTTGCAGGAGGCTTAGCATTTGACTATGGCGCGTACAAGATTTCAGCCAGGACGTTCTATACTTGGTCCTCGAATTGCAACAAAAGACTTTCGTGATCCTAGTCAGAAAAATACACCATCAAGTAATCACTCGATGGGGCAATCTGGAGGTGACCTTCGGGAGAATTTTTTTGATTTGGGTATTGATAATGACAAGCAGTTTATATCGGATGATGACCAACTTGAAGAAAATATGGGTACTCATTAATCCCTAAGATATGCATGTTCATCAAACTTTAGGAATTTAGCTTAGAAAATCAATTGATCACTATTGAATATTTATTTCTTAGCTATCTCTTATGATTATTTGAAAACAGATTCTTCTAAAAAGTCCAGTAATCGGAGAGGTCCTACTCGCATGCATAAAATATGGGCTAGGCATGATGGTGATCTGTTGGCACTTACTTTTAATGAATTTGATCAGCCTATTGGTGATAAAGCTGCGCAATTCACAAACTTCTTAGGCACTGTTGCTAGAAGTGGAAAAGATGCACCATTAACATATAAGGATTGGAGGCACATGCCTTTGGATAATAAAAAGATAATGTGGAACATTATTAAGGTATCAATTTATTAGTTGATTTATCTTTATATTTTTAATACATAAACATCTATTAGTAAATAAATTTGTGAATTTCTTATAGTTAAAGTATAATCTTGGAGATGATAACTGGTTATGGGTTATGAAAGCTCTTGGGAAAAAATGGAAGGACTTCAAATGTGAGCTTAAGAAAAAGCACTATGATGCTCACAATACTTATGAAGAACGTATTGTTGATCGCGATTCTAGAGTCCTCCCGGAGCAATGGAGACAATTGATTGAATTTTGGGATACTGAAGAAGGACAGGTGCTTTAAACAATTTTTCATTCTTTATCAATTTCACTCTTCATTTTTTCTTTTAACCAAGTGAATGTTTTCTAGTGTAGCTATATAGATGTTTCTTTTAACCAAGTTGATGTTGTATACAGACGCGTAGTTTAAGAAACAAGAGTAATCGCTCTAAGCAAATTACTACTCACACTGCTGGCTCTAGAAGTTTTGCTCGTATTCGTGAAGAAAAGGTAAATCACTTTATTCACTTATTCTCTTCTAAATTCATATATATGCTATAACACGAATTCACTGAATTATAATCATTTTTATTGTTAACAGCGAAAGGAAACTGGAGTAGTACCAACTAGGGCGGAACTATTTAAGATTACTCATGTTCACAAAAATGGAGCTCCGATGAATGAAGAATGTGCTAATTTTATTGTAAGTAGATTAATATTTTTTTAAGTTTTTATTTGTAAAGATTTTAGCTTTATTGTAAGTAGATTAATGGCTTTTTTCTAAAAATTTTAGCTTTGTTGTAAGTACATTTAAGTTCAGTTTCCTCTCATGATCCACAAGATGAGGAAATTTAAAATTATTTGCATTTCTACCTACTCATTGTGATATGCATGACTTGTTATAGAGAGAGATTGATGTGAAGACCAAGAATCAACCAGATCTTGCAAAAAAAGGTTCCAAAGAAGTAGATGATTTATTCTCAGATGTGTTTGGAAAAGAAAAACATGGTCGCGTGCGTGGCCTCGGTTTGGGCCCTGCTCCTACTCATATTTGGACCGATGCACCTTCACCTGCAGCATGTATAAGAATGGCAACTGAGGCTAGAAAGAAAGCAGAGGAGGAAACAAAAGAAATGAAGGAAAGGATGATAGTTATGGAGACTGAGTTGGCTGAAATGAAAGCAATGATGGCATCTATTTTGCAAAATAAGTCTACCCATGCACCTTCACCTACTAATCCATTGGATGGTCGACAGGTTTACTTTACTAATTAAGTATTTATAAAAGAATTTTCTAAATAATATCTTGTTGAAATTTTTGTTTTAATTACATAGTGTTATTTCTTATGTAGAATGTTGCTGATACAAATATTCCTAATGATACATTTGAAGAAGTGCGATCATCATCATCCAATCACCAAATTCCGTCTTATCAAGTAAATATCTTGTGTAGATTGTGAAATTACATGTTATGTCATTTATTACAAAATCATTAGTCATTCTCTAATATATATATATTATTTATATATAGGTGCACCAAACGAAGAAAAGGAGGGTGCGATATGAACATGAAACCGAGGTAACATCTATTTTGATTAATATTAATTTTTAAAAGTTATCCAATAGTAAAATATATGTGCCTCTATATAGGATAATCCTAGACGGGATGAAAAAGAAGTGTTCTTGATGTCCCTTGGACAACCTCATCGCCCTGTAGCACGAGGACTTTTATTTAGTAAGGATCCTTCTACTATTGTAGGAGGCGAAAAATTAGGTGATCAATATTGGGAGATCTATGTTGAGGTAGTAATGATTCCTACAGAGAGTCTGATTCGGAGCTATCATGGTATGAAGATGATACGTGATGCTGCAAGACAATTTATTGCTTGGCCATCCTATCTTGTAAGTATAATACATATATACATAAACAATGACATGTATTAGTTTGGTAAATATTGAAAATTATTGATCTCAATACATTTGTTTTCTCTAATGTAGGTTAAGCCAGTTAGAAGGTTAAAACAGTGAGAACGTTAAGCTAGGGAGAGAGATTTTGGGGAAACTAGGTAATTTCTCCTTTCTTCACCATTCTTAAACATTTAGTATATTTTGTTAAGTTAAGAAAATTTGTTTTTTTAATTCTTTGCTGCTATAATAAATTTGACATAGTGTTCCTCAACTATAGGCTTAGGCATAGTGTTCTAATTTGACATAGTGTTCTAATATAAATTTGACATAATGTAATTACAAGTTAGTTAGAAGCATTTCGAATCGATGTCAAAGCCGTCGAGTCGAAAAGTGAGTTGGAATTGAGAGTTTTTGAAGCTTTAAATTGCAAAGCTTAAGTCCCCGTTCGCCGAATTTGCAAAATGGCGAAATGCGGCGAAATGACCTATAACATATTTTAAATATGATTACAGTCGAGTTCGGTGCGTTTCAGACCGATTTGAAGTGCATCGGGTCGAAAAGTGAGTTGAAGTTCAAGAATTTAGCGAATTTCAGAAATTCTGATTTTTGTTATCGGCAAGCTTTTTCGAGGCCATATTTCAAAATTGCAAAGCTCTTGAGCAGCGAAATGCGGTGAATTTCAAAATTGCAAAATTCTTGAGCAGCAAAATGCGGCGAAATACGCCGAATTTGCAAAATAGCTTGACCACAAGCAGCTTGAGCACAGCTGCTTGAGCAGCTGCTACTGCTGCTCAAGCAGCAGCTTGACTGCTGCTTCAGCAGCAGCTTCTGCTGCTGCTCAGCTTGAGCAGCAGCACACTGCTGCTCAAGCAGCAGCATGTGCTGCTGCTTGAGCAGCAGCACAAAGCTGCTGCTGCAGCAGCACAATGCTGCTGCTGCATGCTGCTGCTCAAGCAGCAGCATTGTGCTGCTGCTTGAGCAGCAGCACACTGCTGCTGCTCAGCAGCAGCACACTAGAGAGTCAGAGGTTAGGGTCTATCAGTAACAATAATTGCAGTACTGAAATTTAATTATTGAATGGTTTGTGCACGTGGTATGCACCCGATGCTAATTATTTATAGGGCATATAAGGAACTTCGATCATGCAATAATTGAAGTACATGAAATTTAATTATTGACGGACTTTGAATTATTAGTTGACATAGCATATTGTAACTAAACATAATTTGGATTATTAGTTGACATAATTCGTCTGACAATTGACTATGCAAAAAAATGGAAAAAGAGAAATTTTTTTTTCAATCGAGGGGTAAGCATTTGGCTTTGTTGTTCTAAGTTGATGTCATGTTCTTATTTTGCAACTGCTTCATTTAAATTGTTGTTTTTCATTTGTGGGGTCTATCGCAGTGACGCATTAGGTAGAACTTGAATAAATGTAGTGTTTAGTGATGCTGCATTTGACCTGTAGTTGATTTGTTGAATAACATATAGCAAGTGGAGTATTTTTTAAATAAAATCTTTGCCTTTTTAAATGGCTGCTACTATAGATCTATTTATAAGGGTTTTTGAGATGATAGTTACACTATAATGTAAGATTCTAATAATTAGTTTAAGTTGGCATCTCGATCCTATTTTTTTTTTATGGGACTGATTGATATAGTAGATAAACACTTCATTTTTATTAGTACTTGGCCACCTTTAGAATGAAAGGAAGGAAGATAGCTGAAGTGGTTGAGTATAAAATTCATTACTGAAAGATAGCTGATAATAGATGATTCACCATTCTTTTGATTTGTATGCCTCTTATAACACAAAAAAGATTTGTGTGCATACTACTTCGAATTACAGATGACATTGTAAAGATTTAGTTATGCTTAAGTTATATAGGTAAGTATATTGTTGGTCATGCTGATAATAAGTGAAAAATCAAAGCAAGCAAAAAGTTTTTGGTTTGGTTCATATAAGGATGCAAATTTCTGCATCAAGGGGTCTGCTATCAATGAGCACCGCTCCAACATGCCTTTTACATTTGTGCATTATAATAAGTTTGTCTTTTTCAGCATTTCAAACTCATTTTATCCCTTACTATGTGGTTTTTCTTACATATATTCTAAGATATAATTCTGAATGATGGATAAAAGTTGGATTAATAAGCCGAGGAATACTAAGGATTATCTTGATGGAGTTGCTAATTTTGTTAAATTAGAAATGAGAAAGCCTCTATTAATGGAAAGATTTATTGTCTATGTCGGAAATGTTTTAACCGTTCCTTATTTGTTCCAGAATTTGTTGAGGAACATTTGGTATGGAAATGGTTTTTCATTGGTCGTATTTATTGTTCTATACTATGCAAAGTTATTATCAAAAATGTCTTTCACTTCTTATATACCAATATATATGAAATGTGCCACAGTAATCTGCAAGTGCAAATTGCAGTTAATTATCTAACTTAGGTTTTCCATACGATTGTTACTTGTGCTTTCTTATGCAGGATCTCCCTGGTGCATTGATGATGCTGCCATAACTGAATCTTTGGAACTTCACAAGATCAAAAATCGTCAGTGGGCTATTTTCAAAACTTCTGCTATAAAAGGAGAGGGCTTTTTGAAGGCTTGGATTGGTAAGTCTAAATAAATTTTTTATCCATACATACTGAAATGATTAGGTTCATTTATTAGAATTTTTTCTTCTCATATAGATTGAAAATAGTATGCTAATTAAATCTTTTTGTTGTTTCACAGTCGATTAATATAATTTTTTTTTTCTAATGCAGGTTTGATTAAGTTAAGGAGAAGTAATCTGGTGACTAATTGCAATGTTGATCTCTTCCTTTCCTTCATTTTGTATAGGACTCAAATATGTATTTGAAGTATATATGCCGATACAATTTTGTTGTTGCAATTAATTAAATTGATGGTATTTTTTGTCTATTGAATGTTGATTACATGATATATACTTGAAATTTTATAAATTGATGGTATTTTTTGTCTATTATGGATGTTGATTAGATGATATATATATTCTTGAAATTTTATAAATTGATGGTATTTTGCCTATGACTAAAATTTATTGTGCTTAATTGCATGTAATCATTTGCGTGTTTTTATATATCTTTTCAAAATCTTTGTGTTGCTATGAAATAATTATTTTACCTAATTAAACTATTATTTATAATTTTAAAATTATTTTGGCACCTACCTATGAGTGCCATTAAAACTAATATATAGGCTGGCGTTTTTGAGTGCCGGGAAATGATTGTTTAATTAGGTATGCTGGCGGTTTGGAGTGCCGATACAGATCGTTTTCCTGGCACTTATGAGTGCCACTAAAAAGGGATATGCTGGCGGTTTGAAGTGCCGGAACAGATTGTTTTCCTGGCACTTGTAAATGCCACTAAAATGAGATATGCTGGCGGTTTGGAGTGCCGGAATAGAGAGTTTTTGCTGGCACTTGCAAGTGCCGGCTTTACCTTCTATGCTGGCGGTTTTGCTGGCACTTGTAAGTGCCGCCAAAACCTTCTATGCTGGCGGTTTGGTATAAGTGCCGGAATAGAGAGTTTTTGCTGGCACTTGCAAGTGCCGGCTTTACCTTCTATGCTGGCACTTGTAAGTGCCGCCAAAACCTTATATGCTGGCGGTTTGGTATAAGTGCCGGAATAGAGAGTTTTTGCTGGCACTTGCAAGTGCCGGCTTTACCTTCTATGCTGGCACTTGTAAGTGCCGCCAAAACCTTATATGCTGGCGGTTTGGTATAAGTGCCGGAATAGAGAGTTTTTGCTGGCACTTGCAAGTGCCGGCTTTACCTTCTATGCTGGCACTTGTAAGTGCCGCCAAAACCTTATATGCTGGCGGTTTGGTATAAGTGCCGGTAAAAGAATTGCCGACGGAGTTTTAGCCGGCACTTTTGACTGCCACAAAAAAGTGCCGGGAAAAATAATTACCGGCACTTTTTTGTTATTTCCCGGCAGTTTAAAGTGCCGCTAAAAACCAGTATTGGTGTAGTGACACATTTATAATCTTTCATTTTTTTCCAAGAGATTTCATAATTCACTCACTGTAATCTTCAATACCATAAATTTTAATGGCACATAGCAAATAAGCATATGCTATTAAGTAATTTTATCACACAAGGCTACAAATAATTATTACACTAAATTATTAGTTACATACCATCAAAATGTTCCACAATAAATTTTATTATCAATTAGTATAACTCTCCAGTCATTAGAATCAAGAGCGCTTCTGTGACACCCCCGGATTTGAAATAGTCCTATATATAAATGATATAATAGGACTTAAATTCTTAACACCGGCTATATCATTTTGGCTGGTAGCAAGACCCAAGAGGTTAAGAGAGTTAAGCGTGCTAGAGTTAAAGTAGTTCTAGGATGGGTGACCCCGTAGGAAGTTCGGGCGTCACAATTGGTATCAGAGACAATCACCAGCCGGAAATGTGAGATGAGTTTCGGCTGATCCAGGGTTATATAGCGAGTAGAGTGTGGTTCCCCGGCTAATGACCGTTGTAGATGGAGTGTAGCTCCCTACAAGGTCGGCTAAGGCTAGCGAGACGAGTCTCACATCGCCTGGTACTAGTGAGTGTGCTTGAGTCTGACGTGGACGTCAGGGCTTAAAGGGGGAGGAATGTGACACCCCCGGAATTTAAAATAGTCATATATATAAATGATATAATAGGACTAAAACTATTAACCCGGTTATAGTATTTTAGGTAGTAGCAAGACCCAAGAGGTTAAGAGAGTTAAGCGTGCTGGAGCTAGAGTAGTTCTAAGATGGGTGACCCCCTGGAAAGTTTGGGCGTCACAGCTTTCATCCCCTTTCGAGCTAATACTCCGAGATATCCTATAAGCTTTTTAGCAATATCACCAACCGATTGCCCTTTATCATTAAATATTCTCAATTAATTAATAGTTAGAAAAAAAAATTGCATTTAAGTATTTTCCAATAGTAAATAAAAGTTGAAAACCTATTTTATATTAAAAAAATTTATATTGTATACTAAAAATCAGTTGTTGATTTAAAAATAATTTCAGTTGTTGATAGAAAAATAATTTTACAATCTATTTTACGACAAATAAACCATTTTTCTATTTTCTAATGTGCAAATAAACAAATAATAATAATAATAATAATAATAATAATAATAATAATAATAAAAAATAAAAATCCCTACATACAAATAAATTGAACAAATTAAAAATATGCTATTTATACAATTTAAACTAATATCACACTTGCAACAACAAAAAGATAAAAAAATTGAAATATATATATAAATATAAATCGATAAAAAATTGAACCTTACAAGATAGCAAAAGTTTTCAATGTCGTTGATGGTAGCAGATGACTAGAAGAGATCGAGCGGCGGTGAAAATCTAAAAGGTTCCGCAGAAAAGTCGCCTGAGGGAGTGGGAGTAAGTCAACGATGCAGATGGACTAGAGAAGAAGATAGCCGAGTCGGTTGAGAAGATGATTTGAAGACTATACAAAAATGGAGTTGATGAAGAAGATGGCTTAGAGACGAGGCTAGGGTAGAAAAGGATGAACAGATTAGTTAAAAAGAAATATTTATTAGGTTAAAAGATTAAAAAAAAAAAAAAAAAAAACTACATCTTTGATACGTGATTAGGTTAAAAATATATATATATATATATATATATATATATATATATATATATATATATATATATATATATATATATATATATATGGAGCAATTTCCTATATACCTCTAAAAATTTCCCTGTTTTCAGATTTACCCCTCTTAGAAGGCTAATATTAAAACTACCCTTCTTACGTTCCAACTTCTTTCCAAAATACCCCTGAAATTAAACTCTGTTAGTGTACCGTTTGGAACTGCCGTTATCTGTGTGTAATTACTATTTTGCCCTTTCAAATATACCCTAAACCCTAAACCCTAAACCCTAAAACCCTAAACTCCTAAACCCTAAAACCCTAAACCCTAACCCTACCCTAAAATCCTAAAAAACCCTAAACCCTAAACCCTAAAACCCTAAACCCTAAACCCTAAACCCTAAAAAACCCTAAACCCTAAACCCTAAAACCCTAAACCCTAAACCCTAAAACCCTAAAAAATCCTAAACCCTAAACCCTAAACCCTAAAAATCCTAAACCCTAAACCCTAACCCTAAACCCGGGCAAAATAGGTATATCTGATAGTTTTCAACTCCGATTATTATTTAACTCTAGTTTAACCCTAGTTAACTTAACAAACGGAAACGGTAGGGGTATTTTTAATAACGGTGGAACGTATGAAGGGTATATTGGAAAGAATAAAATAAGAGGGATAAATCAGATATTTATTCAGATTTCAGGGTTACACAGGCAATTATTCATATATATATATATATATATATATATATATATATATATATATATATATATATATATATATATATATATGGGTATATATAAGTGTACACCCATGAGGGGTATACATCTTACACCCCACCCATTCTGGAATGGGGTAAATTTCACTGGTCACATCGAAGTGACCAGTAAAAGAAGCCCCATCCCAGGATGGGGTGGGGTGTAGTATGTACACCCCTTATGGGGTGTACACCTAGCAAAGCCATATATATATATATATATATATATATATATATATATATATATATATATATATATATATATATAAAAAAAAAAAAAAATGCCTTTGAAATGTGTGTGGTATGGTTTTAATAATTAAGTCCCTAAACTATAGATTATTTTGAAACAAACATTTATTTCTTAAAACTCTTCCACAAATTAAAATAAAATTAAATTCAAATTCAAAACTATAGTACGAGATTAATTTTTAAATTTAGATGTAAATTTAATTTTTAATTTTATTTATCTCTAAATTTAGAATTTGGATTATAAAAAATTTAAATCAAATACACATTTTTAAATTCAATTCAAATATGTATTCAAATTTTAAATATAAATATAAACTTTTAATTTATATTCAAATTTTGAATTTAATTTGCAAACATACATGATATATATATATATATATATATATATATATATATATATATATATATATATATATATATATATATATATATATAGTCCGGCTAGAATACTATCGATAGCACCAAACAATTGGTGCTATCAAGTTTTCAGCCTTTGGATGAAAAGATATGCGGTTGGAATTATAGTGGTCCCCTAAGATTTTTACTATTCAACCAACCACCTAGTATACTCTAAGGGACCACTATAATTCCAACCGTATATTTTTTCATCCAACGGCTAAAAATTTGATAGCACCAATGACTTGGTGCTATCGATAGTATTTTAACCTAATTATATATATATATATTATTAATAGCTAAATAATTAGAATAGTGTTATTATTAAAAACTAATTAATTAGCGGCAGTGGTATAATAGCCACACAAATATATCACGAACTGTCGCAAAAAAATAAATAGCGATAGTTTTAGAAATTTTCACTAAATATTTTATTTAGCGACATTTTTACAATCCGTCATAAAAAAAAAATTATCGTTGTATAGCCTTTTTGTTGTAGTGTGTTTTGATGTATAAACACCATTTTATTAGGTTCTAAAAATGTATCCTTACAGTAAATATATGTCCCACATTAATATGTACAAAATTATAATGCAACATTAAAATTATTTGGTATTCAATTATATATCTAAAATCAAATAGAATCAAACTTAGCAAGATAATGATATCTGACGGTTTAATAATTAATTACGAAATATAGCACATTAAATTTACATCTCACCAGATTAAAATATTTTATTTGTTAAAGCCTCCTAAAGCAACAAATTAAACTTTTAAAAACCAAGGACTATATTGGAAACCAATGATATAATTTGCTTAATGATACACAATCAAATATCACATTCTATTAAACTGGGTTTTTTTAAAAAATGACCCTCTAAAAATTTATATTTTTGAAAATGTCCCTACAAAATTTGTATTTACAAAATAGCCATATACCTGCCAACTGGGGCGCCACGTATGCGTGCCACGTCAGCCGGGGCGAGTGAGCTGGAAATAGTTGAACACGCAGACTGAACCTGCGTGTCTAAACACGCAGGCTGAGACTGCGTGTCTAAACACGCAGGCTCAACCTGTGTGTCTAAACACACATGTTCAGCCTGCGTGTTTAGACACACAGACTCAACCTACGTGCCTACTAAACCCTATATCCCCGACCGACCCTCGACCCTCCTTCCTCCCTCACTTCAGCTATTTCACTCTCTCTCACTCTCTTTCTCTCTCTCTCTCTCTCTCTCTCTCTCTCTCTCTCTCTCGCTCCCGTGCAGCTGCCGCCGCAGCCGCCGGTCGTCGGAGGAGGAGGAGAAAGAGGCGCACGAGAGCACTCTCTCTCTCTCTCTCTCTCTCTCTCTCTCTCTCTCTCTCTCTCGCTCCCGTGCAGCAGCCGCCGCAGCCGCCGGTCGTCGTCGTCGAAGGAGAAAGAGGCGCACGAGAGCACTCTCTCTCTCTCTCTCTCTCTCTCTCTCTCACTCTCTCTCTCCCGTGCAGCAGCCGCATCTAAGGATACTTTTGCATCTAAGGGTACTTTTTTTTTTTTCTCTGGTGAAATTGTACAAATGCATTGAGAACCGTATTAACTTGTGCACATGTGCCTGCTAGGTTATCTATACAAAATTATTTTTTTAAAAAAATAAAATTGTTTGCACAGATGCTTTTGATCAGTGATGCAAATTGAAATAATCTCCTTACAACCCCCTGGCTCCAGACAACCCCCTGATTTCGGAGCAAAAATGGCCTCAACATGCACGTTAGACATGCAGGCAAAAATAGTGCTTCTAATTATTATTTTAACTATAACTTAACTGAAAAAAAAGGAGGGCAATGATTTCTGTCCGCACCCCCTGGAGTGGACGAGAAAAACAGATTTTTGGACGCAACCCCCTGGCTCCAGCAAAAATGAATATGCGTGTTAGACAGGCAGGTTGAGTCTGCGTGTCCAGATCACTCGCCCCGGCTGACGTGGCACGCACACGTAGCGCCTAGTTGGCAGATATAGGGTCATTTTTGTAAATACAAATTTTATAGGGCTATTTTTAAAAATACAAATTTTTAGAGAGTCATTTTTAAAAAAAACCCTATTAAACTCTATATACACTAAAGATCACAGAATAAATTTTTGTTGCAAAATTCACTAAAATAGCTTAAGATATTATATTTGGTAAACATACAAATGTGAAATCTTACAAAATTAAATGACTAGGAGATCATACTTCTCCTAAATAAGTGGTAAAAAATATAATACAAGTATTTGATTATAATATTTTAGGCAAAGGAACTAATCACAGACTCAATATTTACTTTATCATTTTTCACTTTCATACACTACTAAATAAATAACAAAATTAAAATTTTAATTATAAATTTGTTTGGGTAAGATACATATGTACACAGTAAAAAATTGCTAAGATATATTAATTTACTCTAATTAGAAATATATTAATAGATTTCTGAATTTTTCTAGATCTCTCCCTCTCTCACTCCGGATGTAATTTTTTTTTATAAAATGTGTTAATATTTTATAAGATCTACCGGATATAATTTCTTTTATAAAATTAATACATTTTTATAATATATTGCTCTAATTTGAAATGTAACATATTTAGTTCTAATATTGAAACAATTTTTATTTTTATAATTTGGAATATATATTTAGTCCTAAAATGTATTAATTTACTCTAATTAAAAATATATTAATTAGTTTCTAGATTTATCTAATTCTTTCTTTATTAGGATCTGGAAAATCCATTAGAGATCAAAATTTTTCTATATTATTTGATTTTTGAAATATAAGGACAGGACGAAAGGGAGAGAGAGATACAGAAAGAAAAAGAAAGAAAATAAAAGAAAAAGAAAAATAATGAAGTGGACGGAAACACTCACTCTCGTTGTATATACGAAGTCGACGGTGGCAGTAGGAGGAGTCTTGACGACTCGGTATTCGGACGAAGAGAAAAAGAGAGAGAGAGGGGTAGGGAAAAAAAGGAAGAGAAATGGAATATGGAAAAGAAAGAGGGAAAAGTAGTGGAAAAAAATTATATTATAAAAAATATGAGATGAGAATATTATATATTTTTATAAAAATAAATTATAATTAATTCTAAATATAAATTTTGAAGAAATAAAATCTACACCACTAATTACTAGTAGATTTTTTTTTTTTTTTTTTTTATTCAATGAAGTTTCTTAAGATTTCTATCCCCTTCCTCTAGCAAATTAGATTAATTTACACTTTTAACATATAAAATACATAAATATAAATGTATATATATATTTTTAATAAAATAATAGCAATGTTATTTATACATTCCAAATAAAGTGTATGATGCACATTCTATTCATCCAAAGATGAATGCTTTTTTTATTTGTCGGATTGAAATGACTAATAAAATTTATCTTATTCTAAAATAAATAAAATGTAAGATGTATATTTTATTTAAAGTATACAAATAATATTTTTTCGTGAAATAAAAAAAAAAGAAAAAGAGAAAAAGATGATTTACCGTATACTAAAAATTACTTTTACTAAACTTTTGTTTTTTTTTTTCAAAATATTCTATACTTGAGAGGTCTTTGTGCATATTACCTACCATGTTTTTTACTTTTTTTTTCTAGCATTTTTCAATTAATAATTGTTCGTACAGTAATTAGAGTGGATAAGTACTTTAGATTTGGGTCAATAAAATTTCTATCCCCTTTCTCAAGCAATGTGAATTAATTTGAAATATTTATATTAATATATATAAACATAGTACGGAGAACTCTCCTCTTCAGCAATCCCCCAATTTTTTCCCCACTCGACAATTCCGATTCCAAATCCAGAAAATTTTAACCTAAAAATTCCTCCAATCAATCGCCATGAAGATCACGGTGATGACATCGGACGAGCAGTTTATTACCCTCGTCGTCGATCCCGATGAGACCGTACGCTATACCCCGAACCCTAGTTTTTTTTTTTCCCATTTTGTTGGTTTTTTTTTTTTTTTTTTTCTTTTTTTTTTTAGTGTTTTTTGTAGTTTTGATTCATTTACTCACTTCGAATTGAATGCAAAGGTCGGATCCTTCCTGTGAATTTTAGCGGTTAGATGTAAAAAAATTGTGATTTTTGAATCGGTTTGGGGTTAATTTGAACCTTTTGCATTGTACTGGGTTGAATTAGGACCACTATTTTGGGCTAGTTTTTAATTCAAATGCGAAAAATATAATTAAGTAAACTGAATGTATTGTCCAATGGAAAATTTTGTTTTATTTAGCTTTTCTAGTTGCATCTTATATATATATGCTCAGGTATAGAAACCACATTACATGCGAGCTTAGAATTGAATGCGAAGGATGGATCTTTCTTGTGAAAATTTAGAGGTTAGATGTAAAAATTTGTAATTTTTGAACCGGTTTGGTGTTAATTTGAACCTTTTGCTTTCTACTGGGCTCAATTAAACTTCGGGTGGTTTTTGAGTTCAGATGCGAAAGATATAATTGTTACATAAATCGAATGAATTGTCCAAAGAAAGGAATTTTTGTTTTTTGGGTGTAAAATTTAGCATTTTTAGTTGCAATTTATATATATATGCTCATTTATAGAAACCACATTACATGCAAACTTGTTCAAATACTTGTGACAAGAGTAAAACACTTGTTTTATATTGAAACAATTAAAAATGTAAGAGGATGATTGAGATAGGAGTAAAACTGCAGCGGTGGTTTTTGTAATTTAACCAGTTTTTCGCAAGAATTTGTTCTCATAATTAGAGCTTTGTTGAAAGAAGTTGTGATTTTTGTATCGATTTTGGGTTGATTCTATTGCAGGTTGAGAATGTGAAAGCACTGCTTGAGGTTGAGGTGAGCTTCGTTGAGATTGGATCTAGGCTTCTTTTTTTTAAAAAAAAAAAAATTGAATTTTTCGATTAGTGTTGATTTGAGATTGGATGGTTTGAGTTTCTTTGTAGACAAGCATATCTCTGCAGCAGCAGCAATTGCTCTTCAATGGAAAGGAGATGAGGAACTCAGAGCGGTTGAGTTCGCTTCAAGTTAGAGATGGGGATATGGTGATGATGGCTAGTTTGTATGTGATACTTTTCCTTAGTTCTTTTAGCTTCTATTATTTGTGCAATAAGTTAGTTCCTTTTCATCTTTGTCTTGAAGTGTATTTTATGAATTAGAATACATATAATTTATTTCACTTTAGATCTTTTGTGCGTGTTCATGACTTCAGAGTTTAAGAATTATGATTCATCAATGCTTCTAATGATTCATCTTTTTGTCCAATATTGGATCTTCTAAGGTAGTGAACTTGATCATTAATTTTGGTAGGGTGATGGATCATATTTTGTTGAATCTGTGCATGGGAAGAATTGATTCAAATTTCTTGTAGATCATTATCATAGAACTCAAATCTGAATTTGAATTATTGCATTGTGATACGGATTCTTAACTAAATCTATTTTGCCACCTTTCTTTTGTGTCCTATCTGAGAGATAATTGGGTACGATTCTTGAATCAAAACGACCAGAAATTCGGGTAGGTTTTTATAAAATTGAACTGTCACTAAATCCACTCTTCTCCTATGTTAGAGTTACAGTAAGTGTAGACTGAACTGAACTCCTGGAATACGACCCTTTATTCCTGTTCGACTCCCCTTAGCTAATATTGACTGTACCGTTAGTTTTCTTTTGAAACTTAACTCTATGAGAAGTAGATCAGCATATCTGTAATTTGATCCCTTTTTCTGAGATTGTGTACTGTTTTTATGCCTCTGCATCATATGCCGAGAAAGCAATAATGTAGGTGATACGGCTAAGCTATTACAAGGTAAGGGAAAATGCACCATGTGTAATTTAAGTTCACCCTACTGTAAAGTTACTGATGGCACATTTGTAAATAGGAGAACTGTATTTTGGTGAATGCTATTGTCGCAATGAATTCGTGAACTGGGGAGTGCCACTATCAAAATTAAACTCTATTACTAGTATTACTTGGGTAAATTTCAATTTTAAGGTTAATTGTGAAGTGGAAACCGTTATTCACTCCAACAACTATTGCAAATGGTGAGGCTTGAGTTTGATTTTTGAGCCAAAAATAATGTGCCCACATGTGGCCTGAATTTACCCTATAATTGAGTTGTACATGTCTAGTACTTCATTGGGATCATGCTCCTCATGTATAAGTTTTTTTTTTTTTTTTTTTTTTTTTTTTTTTTTTTTTTTCTGTCAATTATTATAGGATCGGGTAGAGTTTGTAGTTCTCACTACATTTGCCATTATCTGATGATAAGTAGCTAAACACATAATATCTAGCGTTAAATTTGCATGAACATCCTTAGTTTGGAACAACTTCTTGAATCATCTATTTGTGACTATAGTGGTTTCTAAGCAAGGTTGTCTTTCTTATTTGTATAGTTTTTTGAATATGCAACCTTCAACACTTGAGATTCTATTCTAACTTTTATCAATATACAAGTCGTAATGTGTTTGAAGTCCTAAAGCTTTAATTGTTTTACTATGGATCAAATTACTTGTTATTTTGGTTGAAAAATCTCAGGGCAGCTTCTAATGATTTGAGATTAAATCCTGATGGTTCAGCGGTGAACCCTAGAGCCTTTCAACAGCAAATTCAGCGCGATTCTCAGTTGATGGCACAACTTCTCCAGGTTGACCTTTTATATGTCTCATTAATAAGACTATGATTATGACTTTCTTGATCAGTCTTTTCGGTTAGCCTAATTTGCCTTATGCTGAGAGTAACCATAAGTTCATTGACACAATTTTTAATTTGACTTATCTTTGTTACTTGCAACTAATGATGGTCTCACAAGTTGTTATGCAGTACCAAATAAATTTTGTCTTAGCGGACATGCTATCAAATCTTGTAGCCTTAGATGTTATTGTTTAGATATTTTTATGGGTGATGATGGCAAAATATGTTTTTACTTTTGAGCTTGGAATATATGATCAGAGTTTTTTTTTTTCTGACCTAGGAATATTTGGTTATAAAGATTTGAATGGTCAGCCATGCTAGATGGCCCCAAGCACAACTTTGTATTTTTAATTCTGCAAATTTTTTCACATGATCTAGCATGACAGGTTTCTCATGCTCATTCTAATTGATCTTTGAGATTAGCACTCTTATGGGAAAAAAAAATCAATCATATTATGTGTGTCCGCCTGAAGTGGGGAGAAAAAACTTTGGTATTAAAGCTGATTTTGATGGCTATAATCATGGCTACTGTGACGCCTCAACTTTCCAAGGGGTCACCCATTCTAGAACTACTCTAGCTCTAGCACGCTTAACCTCTTAACCTCTTGGGCCTAGCCACCGCCCAAAATGCTATAGCCGAGTTAAGATGTTTAGTTCTATTTATACTTTATATATATGGCTAATCTAAATCTTAAGGGTGTTACATTCCTCCCCCTTTAAGCCTGACGTTCTCGTCAGGCTCAGGCATATTTACAAGTACCAGGCGATGTGAGACTCATATCGCTAGCCTTAACCGATCTTGTGAGGAGCCATGCTCTACCCACAACGGTCATCAGCTGAGGAGTAGTGCTTGCCTGCTGTATAATCCTTGGCTCAACCGAGACTCATCTCACATTTTCAGCTGGTGATTGCCTCTGATACCAACTGTGATGCCCCAACTTCCCAGGGGTCATCTATGCTAGAACTACTCTAGCTCTAGCTCGCTTAACACTCTTAACCTCTTGTGCCTGGCCACCGTCCAAAATGCTATAGCCGGATTAAGAGGTTTAGTCCTATTTATACCTTATATGTAGGACTAATCCAAATCTTGGGGGTGTTACAGCTACTGTCAACTTGAATCATCTTGATGGGGGGATTTCAAATTATTTATGGTGAACTGCAGCCAAATGTGTATTTTATTAATTTCTACATCGCGACTTGTTTTGTTTTAATATTTGCTTATAACCAAATTCTTGCTATTATTTTGTCTTTAATTCTCTGGCTTGAATTGTTGATTAACAATGTATTTCCTTTGATAGATTTCTTTTGATATTAGATATAATTTTTCAATTTGTAGAATGATCCGGCATTATCCCAAGCTGTACTTGGTGAGAACCTTGATGGTTTGCAAAACATCTTGCGTGAGCGTCATCAACAAAGACTGGAACTACGACGTAAACAAGAGGAGGAGATTGTAAGGAGTTTCATATTACTTGTACAAAGATATTGAGAGCTTCTTAATTGTCTTTCTTCTGGTTTCTTGTTTTTGCAGCATAGTTTACTCTCTGACGTTATGTTCTTGGAAATAATTTAGTTCATATTTTCTTTATTTGTCTGCAATTCTGCATATCTTACAGAAAATGAGTTGCACATTTATCTCATACTGTGTCATTTTTTTTTTTTCTAGGCTTTAATGTATGCAGATCCTTTTGATGTTGAGTCCCAGAAAAAGATTGAAGCGTCTATTCGACAGGTTTGCCCTCCATTAATTTCACAATACTTGGACAATTTTGGTTTTTGACTCCAATTGTAGTAGAATTGTTAGAGTTTGTGAGTTTGTGTTAATTATGCAATGCTTCCTTTGGTTCGCTTGATTAGCAAAAATAAGGAAGCAGGACATTTGCCATCATTTGCTTCTCTCATTTTATATGCAACTAAACCTTATTGTAAATATTCCCTTGATTGTTAATTCTAAATACAGCTTTTTTTTCTGAATTTATTCTCAAAACCATCGAAACATCACTTGTCAAATTATGAAGTTAAACACTTAGAGATATTATATTACTTTTGTCGATTTCTCGACAGTGCCTTGTCAGTTATGAGCTCCTCTTTCTCTGTCTACAATTATACACCTAAAAGGGTTACCAATTGCTGATAAACTAGTTAAGTGGCCCGTGCGGTGTGGCAGGGATGCATTATTACTATTATTCTTTAAAGTTAATATTATGTTTTATATATATATAATTATACAGGAAAAATATAAAATCTATGAATTTTGTTCGAATAGCAGTCTTTTAATAGATAAGCATTACTGAGAAAATAGAGAAGTGAATAAAAAGTTCTTACACAACAAATAACACCATATCATTTAGTAACATAAGATGGTTTTAACATGAGGAGTAAATAGCAAGAATAGCTTGTATATAGAAAGGAGGTAAAATTTAGAAGCATTAAATTACCAGCAAGTTAGAAGACAACATAAATAATGATACTTTCTTAACACTGACTGCTTCGACTCATCAATCCACAAATGAAAGGATATCTTTAAAAAGCGCCATCTATTATGAAAAGTATAAGACCCAAAGAAGAAGTAAAAGATACCACAATTGTATACATTAGTTCAATATTTAACGAAGAAGTGTCCAAAAGCTTCTGTAGGAGAATGGCATGCATGGTCCCATATTTCCTTTGACCCAATGCCGAAGCATAAGATCCACTTATTGAATAGAGTTGTTGCAATATACATATTTGTACGGTGGAGCTTCTATATTGGAGCTTTCAAATGATATGTTGGAGCTTCTGTGGGTATCTTCCACAATGGAGTTTTCAAATGTTATATCAATTTGGACCGTTCAAAGAACTATAAGTAGAAGAAACATCAATTCAGAAGCTCTTGGATATATCAATTCAAAATCCTATAGAAAAGACTTTAGATATAGAATTTATATAGAGAAATGGGAAAGAAGGTCTAATTGGCATTTTCTCAAACAAATTGAGGGTAGTGAGAATTCCATAAAATGGACAGGATCTAAGTTTCCATATTTCATGGGTAAAAAAACGACAGAACCCAAAAAGAGCATATAGAAAGTAAAGTCATCATAGAGTTTGAGAACATTATGAGAAAAGAGTTGAATTGACATTTTGTTGAACAAGTAGAGCGAAACAGCCATACCTTCGTTCTCATGTTGCCCTCGCCACATAGCAGAAGAGAGAAAACCTATGAAGAGGAAGGAGAAGATGGGCAATAGACCGAGGATAGAGGCAAAGTGGGCTTGTCTCCACCCTCAATGCAAAAATGAATTGTCGAAGTAGGCATAATTCAATTTCATTAACAATAAAATGCACTACACTCATAAATAAGCCAAGACAAATAGAGGCAAGTAGAGAAAATAAAGCAGTAGAATTAATAATTAGCTGCATATAAAAGCAAACCAACAAATAGTTGAGAAAAGGGTGCCTTTAATTTGTAAAATCTCATTGCCTTATAAGAATTATAATAGACTTAAAGATGCAAGATAGTAATAATATTCCACAATAGACAACGTTAAAGAGTCGCAAATAATTAGTATTAAAGGATAAAATAGGTTCAAAAGGTCAAGAAAACACCAACAAAAAATAAGAAGAGTTCTACATTTTAATATATTAAAGGATGAATAAAGCAAATATAGGAAAAAAGGCAAGTAAAAACACAAGATGAAGAAACATTCAAAGATTTGTAAAAAAACATCAAATCATTCCATGTAGCAATCCAAGATATACAATTCAAAGAAAAATTCAAAATAACACATACTTTCATATGCCTATGAAAGCTAGAAGAAGAAAATGCATCCACACAACAGCACAAACTAAGCTATACATATTGAAGAAACAATTCAATTAAGACCCAAACTTTCTCATATAAACCATATACTCACTCTCATAAAAAGGAAGGTTTAGATTGACATATAAATCAAAATTTGTGAACTTTCAATGGCTGAAGAAATTGCCATAAGGCTAATCGTCTCGCCTTACTTTTCTCAGCCGGTAATCAAAGAAAAATTGTGAGTATTGTTGTTAGAAGAGAAAATGCCTCATCATCATCACCTTACATCAGAGAGTGAAAGTGTGGTGAGCTGAATCAGTTGTGGTGAGCTGAACCGATTTGAGAGGAGCCGAATGCCTTGTGGCGATATGGAGACAACATTTTGGTTCATGCCAGCGTGATCGGCTCATGCATAAGTCAACGAATCCTGTTAGTAATAGGACAGTCGCTGAAAATTGCGCTGACACTTGGGATTGTTATTATGAGGATAGATGGGTTGACTTGCCGTGTACTCAACTCTGTCATGTCGCATGCGCCGTTCGGTCAGCCTGCCCGATCAGTTTTGTCCCCTTCGTACACAGCTGGTTTCCCCTATAAATAGTATTGAGTGCAAGTCTACCGGGAGGATACTCTGTCGATATTGTGAGAGGCTAGCTCGAGCGGAGGACCAGAAATCTTCAGTATACAGTGGAGTTCGAGGACCTTTTCCTCGAATCGGCTTGTGCCCGAAGGAGCGTTCTTCGACGATTCAAGCAATTGACTGCAACCTTCAACAGTTCTTCAGCCTGAGATGGGGGATATCGCCAAGCAGGGGTGATATCTTATCTTGTCTACTATCTTGTGTTTCATCTTGTTGTTATTTTCCTACCCTAGCTGTAAGTGTGTTTGTGGTGAGAGTGTTGTGTAAATCTCCCTGAGCTTTAAGGTTTGGAACCATAGAGGTTAGTAACCCTGTATTTGGGTGTTTCTCTTGTGGACCTCAGGATAAAATCATGGGGTTGTGGAATCGAGAGTTCGGTTGAGTGTGAGAGTTGGTAGACTCTGTCTTAGGAGTAGCCTAAGAAGGACTAGAGGCGAGTACTCTAGTATGTTGTGAGTTGGGTAGCTAGCATTCGGGCTGTTGTGTGGCGTGAGAGTACTTGACTGAGAAGTAGGTCGATACTTTTGACGACTCTGGAAACGCGTGTACAGAGCTAACAATTGGGTGTAGTGACGTGGGTGTAATCCGGCCGCCCATTCGGTTATTTTTGTGGTGAAAGATCCACCGGGGGATGACGTGGGCTAAGTTTTGGTTCTCCAGGCGCCGCGCAGTTATGTGGTGGAATACGCACTGAGGGTGACGTGGTGTAACCTGGCTCTCCTGGCGGTAAGTTTGTTTAACCAGGTGGCGCGAGTGCGAAACTCTTCGACGCCCTACTTGGCACCTAGGACCAATCTGTGGAGCGTACAGTTCACCGACTCTGTTGGATGAATGTATAGGTCGTCGATGGGAGTGCATTTCGAGGATTCGACCTCCACTCGGGGCTCGTACAGGTCAACCGATCGGGAAGGTGAGACCCTTTCGGCAATTGCGCAGGTGAGTGAGCTCGACAAATCTGAGCCGAAGGTTGGGTGTTGGTTGGGTGTTGGTGAGGCATCGGGGTGTTTCTTTAACCTATATTGTTTTCTTTATCTGCTTGTCTTACCTCTGTTTGACTTTGTAGATGCCTCCTGTAGACCAAGTAAGTGTAGAACATTCTTTCTTGGTGGTTGAACCTACTGGGAACTTTCATTAGTTCTCACTCCCTATAGTTTACTTCTTTCAGGTGTCGGATCGGTTGGTAAGGGACGCGATCGCGGCAAGAACTTGGTCGAGTGGCGAAGCTAGGAGTCTAGCTAGCCGTCGGTCGTGCTGTGTCGTTCGGTTGTTGTTATGTTGATCCGAGGGCTCGGTTATTTGTTTTTTGTTGTAACCGAACCGATTGTTGTAATAAAGTTATCTTTTGATGTTTTATCCTTATACTCTGATATTGTGCATCTTTTGCTTTCTTTTAATTAAGCGCGATTGGAACTGACCGTTCCGTTCGAGTGGAGCGAGGCTTACCCGTTCGGTGGGAAGTCTGTGCTTGTTCTCGAACCGATCAATCGGCAGTTCCGGGGCGTGACAGAAAGGGCACCAAAGAAGGCTACATAAATGGAAAGAAGGCACAAAAAATGAGTAAACCTTTTTACAACATATAACTCAAATTCACATGTCAAAAAGATTAGTTCAAAACAAAGCCCCCTTTGAAAAATAACTAGTGGTTACAAATGGTTGCTGCGAAGGAGCAAACCATCCAAACTTTCTCTATCCATCTATTTGACAATTGAATGCCTACATTTGTATCATAAATCTGCACTTCCAAATTAGAGAAATCACGATCCTTACTGAGAAAGGGGTCATATCATCATAGCTTGAAGAGAGGCCATCAAAGAAAAACACTAAGAAAAGACCTTGCCACTGCCGCCTCTATGTGAGACACGGCGGCACAACAAGGAGCCGAGTCGGAAGACCTGTCGATGGCGCTATTGCATCGCGATGCCCTGTTGCATCCTGCTTACAAATACGTGCACATAAGAATAGTGTTTTTGTACGTTTGCCAATAGTAATGTTGATCACATTTCGCTGCAAAAAGCAAGTGATGATTCTATTTCTTTAAAGATGTATGCACATTAGAATAGCAAATCAAATATTTAAACACTTTATGCAAATAAAGTAATTGAGCAAATAAATGTAATGCTAATCAAACACATTTACATATACCTTTAACTTGCAAAGCTGAATCCTTGCGCCCATAAACAAAAATAGATTTCTTGGAATTACAGTTGTTAATGATCAAGTTCTTTTTACCGATTTGATTTTCGACAACCCGTCTGGCATAAAGTTAATAAGTTGCACACCATCGATATGAAAAAAAAAATTGAAAATTGAGGTACAAATGAAAATATAATTAGCAAGGAATGATGGATAGCCTAGTTTACTAAGAGAAGAAACAATATACTTGCAACCCATTTGAAGTTCCAACTTCGAGGACTTTCTCTATTGAAGGAAAAGGAGCTAGCTTTCAATTCCTATAAAAACAAAACATAAAAAATGATAAGGTCCAAAGTTTAGCCCATGAAATTGATACCAAGGCATTAGAATCCTAGTTTCATATGAGAAGATATGGCTCATAAAGAAATTGATGGTAAATATTGTAACCAACATATTTGGTAGGATAAGATTGTGCGACAAGAGGTGGCGGCGACGGCGGTGGTGGCGGCGGCGGCAAAGGGGGGAGGGGTAGAGGAATCGAGTGAGTAGGGATCCTTGTTGGTAGTGGCGGAGGAGGAGGACGAGACCACATCATTCTCATCGAGCTCGAGGCTAGGGTTAGGATTTGGGTTAGGGTTTAGAAGGGTGAAGAAAAAGGAGCAGAGCTTTCATTACCGCCTCTTGTGCTGTAACATCTTGCATAGAGGCAGCGGTGGCGACGACAGAGTAGGAGGAGAGGAGGGTGGCGGTTGCGCCCTAGGCGCACCAGCGGAGGTGCTCTCAGAGGAGATTGGTGGGTTTTTTTAGGCTAGGTGGCGAAGTGTGTGAAGGAAGGGGTGGGGAAGAGGTAGAGGTTGGAAAGAAGAGGGTCGTGAGAAGAAGGTGAGGAAGAGTAATGGAGAGGTTACACAACGGTAGAGGGAGGATGCATGGAGAGTATGGATAGAGAGATGGGAAAAGGTATAGGCGGAGGAGCGGAAGGACGCAGGTTATTCCCTATGTGGGGCCCACTGACTTTGCTGACTTGGCTTCGTAGGAATGCGTCGTACATATTTTCGGGTTCGCGATTCATATATTGTTAAGATTATCATCATATGCCTGTTTTTTTATTTTTTTTGCTATTTATTGATTTTTTTTTCTTTTATTAATATCACTATAATTACACTCTGCCATTAACTATTGATAACAGCTAACGATGAGAATTGTCATGAAACCTATTTTACTTGTTGCTAATGTTATCTAACTTGTGGATTGTAGTTTAGTTCATGCAACCATAGAGTATTTCACCAATGGGCGAAGTCTTAACAATGAATAATTGTAATGGCTCTAAAAGGAGATGTGCTTCATCTCTAAGGCACCATTTCTGCGAAAGATACATTTCTGACACCTTGCATAGATTGCCAAGTTTATCCAGATCTTTATTTGAACTTAAGGGATTGTCCTGGCTGGAGCTTTTGTAGAATTATTAAGCAAAGCAGCTTGGAAAGCACTAGCAGTTTTTCAATTGATATCCCCTCTAACAACTGTCTGCTGTATTATAAGCAGAAACTTCAAATGGGACTATCTTTTGGAGTACAAAAAGATTGTTTCAACTTTTTGCCATAGCACGAACTCCAACCATTCTTTTTGCCAATTGGCGAGCTGCTACATTTTGGAGTAGAGAAGCTCTGATAGAAGCCAGACCTAAATTCAGGGTGAAAGAATTTACATGTGCTGCCTATACATGAACCATGAATATGTGTTGGTCTCTCTGATTTAATAGGGACCAATATGATCAAAGTCATTTATCTTGAATAGTTTAAGGTTTTCCATCATGGCTAGTCAGCGAATGCTGTTTGTTTCGCTTTTTTTTTTTTTTGGGGATAATTGCTTGTGGTGATAATTTACTTTTTTATGATAAAATGAGTACTTTCTGTTACATATTGCAGAAAGGTATTGATGAGAACTGGGAGGCTGCATTAGAACACAATCCTGAAGCATTTGCTCGAGTGGTATGCCATTTGCTTAGTATATCTCTGTTTATACATAAATTTTCTGTGTTCATCATTATCCCCTATTCTACAGGTTATGTTATACGTCGATATGGAAGTCAATGGAGTACCTCTGAAGGTATTAAGAAGAATGCCATTTCTTTTTTTTTCCCTTCATTTGATACATAAAAAATGAGATTTCTACCCTATAGTTTCGACTCAAGAACTTTTCTATTCTTTCCTGTATTATAGTAATATGTGCTTGTCAAATAGTAGTAGTTCATGATGTCGTTAGGAGTACCTATTGTGACTGACAAATCTAATTCTGTGTTTGTTATTGTGACATAATGGGATTAAATTATTAAACCTTTTGAAACTTGTGATTGATGTCATAATGTATATGTTTTAACGCATAATATCTGGTAGCCTTTTCCTTTTATTTACCATAAATATTCGAGTTCTGTGATAATCTTTTTGGTAAAGTAATCCTTTGTAGATGGTATTAAAGAGAGACTCTGTAAATCTCAGTTTTAAGTGAATCTAGGATCCTTGAAAGCTAATCATTTCTGTCAGATTTTTTTAGAATTTGCCATTTTGACAGAAGGGATTACTAAGCCCACATACTTAGTCCACATCCCTACTAAATTGTACAACATGTTCATTTCCTTTAAACTCTGTTCTTATGAGGCTGCTGACCCTTTTTGTTAAGTTTGTTTTTTCGTGGAGGTGAAAGGCTATACTTTATATATCAGCTTTCTGTAATTTCATTGAAATTGTCCTAAAGTGTCATTTTTATTTATTCCAGGCTTTTGTTGATAGTGGTGCACAATCGACAATTATATCAAAAAGCTGTGCTGAACGCTGCGGGTATGATCATTTTGTCATCTTGCTTGTTAATTGCTACATCTCTTTTCTGGGATGTTTGCCCATTGATAGCATACTTCACAGGTTACAAAATTTGTGAATACTGAATGTTCTCCTATATTAAAAGAGTAGTTTATAACTACGTGCGCAAAATTTAACAGTAGTGTTATTATATTCTTCTGGACTCTTTAGTGATTTTTGAATGAGTTTTTGAGAGTATATTTATTCACGCAATTAGAAGAGACTTATAACTATTTCGTACGTGGCATTCTATAATAAATGCAGGTTGTTGAGACTCCTAGATCAGCGTTACAAGGGTGTTGCTGTTGGTGTCGGCCAATCGGAGATAATAGGGCGAATACATGTGGCACCAATTAAGGTTGTTTCTTGTTTCCATTTACTTGTATACCTAGAACAGTATTTTTGTGTTATTTTTGTATTATTTTTGTGCTATTATTAATGATCTAAGTCTTTTCTCTTCATTTATTTACTGCTGTGTTTTGCGACAGATTGGCCACTTGTTTTACCCTTGCTCTTTCACTGTATTGGATGCTCCAAATATGGAGTTCCTTTTTGGGCTCGATATGCTTCGCAAGCATCAGGTAATTATGAAGTATACATTCTCGTCAAAACTTGTTTCAATTTCCTATATCGTTCTTGTGTTAATTCCCAATCAATTTATGCAGTGTATAATTGATCTAAAGGAGAATGTTTTGAGAGTTGGCGGCGGAGAGGTGTCAGTGCCATTTTTGCAAGGTTCGCCATCCCTTTTTTGTTTTTATATGATTTTAATTTTCTATCAGACAAATCAGTAAACAAATTGTTTAGTTTTTTCTACTGACTATATTTAGCCTTCAAGATTATCTTTGAACTTATTTTCATGCAAAGAAAAAGAAAAGAAAAGAAAAGAAAGAAAAAAACCCTTCATGTGAAGTCGTTTTATTTTCAGAAAAGGACATTCCTTCACATATAAGCGATGAAGAGCGACTCTCCAAACAAGCTGCTCTACTGGGCCAAGGATCATCTTCCGTAAGTACCACCTAGCGACATTCTTTTTCATATTCTCTTTCTTCATATATATAATGATATGATTTGTTCGTATCTGAATGCGTGCGTTTATGTTTATTTTTGTTGTGCTTCTTTTCTTGAATATCTTTTGCTTGTTCTCTGCTCGTTATAGTCAACTCTTTTGCTAATCTGCGGCTTCTTGCATTAAAAATTAACTTCTCTCTACTTCAATTTGGCCTATAGGCATAGCTCAACTCAAATTACATTCTGCGTAACCTGCTTTTTTCTTAGGAGCTTAGATATAATTGTAGCTCAACTCAAATTACATTCTGCGGAACCTGCTTTTTTCTTAGGAGCTTAGATATAATTGTTTTGGTCAAACTGCTTACTAGAGAATAGTTAGTTACTGAAAGTTGGACCAACCGTTTCTAGGCTATTGCAGTAGCTCAAACTTGATTCTTTTGATGCAGAGAATGGAAGTTTCCAATCAGCAAGCATAAAATAGATATGTGAAGTGGACATAGCATGATGAAACTTATTGCTTACTGTTGCACATGAGTGTTCATACTTTACTGCCGTGTCGTATAGTTCTCTGTCTTGTTTTATACATTTCAGACTACTCTGCTGTTTGATATTTATATATTTTTTTATTGATTTTTTTTTTTTTTTTTTTTTCCCTTTCAACTCTTTAGGGCACATCTGCAGCACAGGGAAAGACATCAGGGACAAATACCCCTGGTTAGTTTCAGATCCCCAGCTTCATTGAAATATATTAGTAGTAGGTTTTATTAGCCTTTTTTATTTATCTCTGTACATTTTTTTCCTCAAAAAGTAGCATATTCTTTAATGCATTACAAAGTTAAATATTTTACACTAAGAAATTTTTTTTTTTTTTCTTTTTTTGTCACTCAGGAACTTCCTCAAGTGATCCTACGCAGGTAATATTTCATTACTAACATCAGTTGCTGCTGTTTTTTGTTTTCGTTTTATTTTTTTCTATTTTTAAGTACTAGTGCCTTAATTTAGTTGTACAGTTTTTACATGGCAGTCTCCAAGCTGTAGAGAGATGGTCAATACATACTTCAGCAATCAGTGGCAAAGAAAAAGGAAATTTAGCATGATTTTGCTCCTCAATAGTAGGGGTGAGCATTATTTGGTTCGGACCGAATTACCGAACCGAACCGATTGAAATCAATTGATTCATTTCCCTTTTACGTATAAGCCAAAATTTTAGTAATTAAATATATATTAGTTTTAAATTTTAAAAAATTATGTATTAATTTAAATAATAATCGAATAATTAGAGATATTTATTACTATTATATGAGATTTATGATTTTTAACGTAAAATTCATTACGATTATATCTTTATTTTTAGTAGTTTAAAAAGATTTAGACTAAATAAAAATATTTTACTAAAACCAAATAAGCCAAACCAAACCGAACCGAATTGAACAGACCGATGCTCACCCCTACTCAATAGCGCACTAAACTCATTTAGATCCTCCACGAAACTCGTCTCTTCTTGCATTCGAATGAATTGTGTATAGCCGCTGCCATAATGTAGTCTATCCGTCGGGTACTTAGTCGTGCGTAGAGATCTTCTGTACTCTTTTAGAACTTCCACATTGGAGTCTTCTCTTCATGGATATCAGAACTCGCTAATCATATATGAATGAAGCATTATCCAAATGCCTTTTACTCCATTCGTTTCGGCCCTTTTTTTCTACCAAACAATATGCAACAAATTCAAATTCAAACTTAATCAATTTTCCAAACTCGTTTTATCTCTGTGACGCTCCAACTTTCTAGGGGTCACCTATCCTAGAGCTACTCTAGTTCTAGCATGCTTAACCCTCTTAACCTCTTGGGTCTTGCTACCATCCAAAATGTTATAGTCGGATTAAGAGATTGAATCATATTATATTATTTATATATAAGACTCATTCAAATTCTAGGACTGTTATATTCTTTTCCCCTTTAAGCCCTGACGTCCTTGTCAGGCTCAAAGACACTCACAAGCACCTGGCGATGTGAGATTCGTCTCACTAGCCTTAGCCGACCTTATGGGGAACTGCACTCCATCCACAACGGTCATTAGTCGGGGAGCCATACTCTACCCGCCATATAACCCTATCTCAGCCGAGACTCATCTCATATTTCCGGTTGGTGAATGGTGGTGACGCTCCAACTTTCCAGAAGGTCATCCATCCTAGAGCTATTCTAGTTCTAACATGCTTAACCCTCTTAATCTCTTGTGTCTTGCTACCATCCAAAATGGTATAACCGGATTAAGAGATTTAGTCTTATTATATCATTTATAGAGTCTAGCTAGAATACTATCGATAGCACCAAACAATTGGTGCTATCAAGTTTTCAGCCGTTGGATGAAAAAATATGCGGTTGGGATTATAGTGGTCCCCTAAGATTTTTACTATTCAACCAACCACCTAGTAAACCCTAGGGGCCCACTATAATCCCAACTGCATATTTTTTCATCCAACGGCTAAAAACTTGATATCACCAATGGCTTGGTACTATCGATAGTATTCTAGCTTAATTCATCATTTATATATAGGACTAACTCAAATTCTAGGGGTGTTACAAACTCCAAGCGGTCCGTTCAGAGTGATTTTCTCCGCGCGTGTGCCTTCGACGAAAATTGATGTTTGATTTGATTCATCCGTGCTCGTTACTACGTTATACCAATTTTGATGTTTGAAACTCTTAGAAACTTCTTCTGTAATTGGTGTTCGTTCTTTGCAGGGAGTGGATTTTGAGGCCAAAGTTCGGAAGCTCGTGGAGCTCGGGTTCGATCGAAACTCTGTGATTCAGGCCCTTAAACTGTTCAACGGCAATGAAGATCAAGCAGCTGGGTTCTTATTCGGCTGAAGCTTTTATATGTTTGTTCTTCTTTTTTTTTTTTTCTGTTTACACAATTCAAGAACTCAATTTTTTTTTGATAATATAAAAACTGCTTAATACTTATTTATTTATTGTACTAATGTAAGGACCGATTGGATGAAATGATCTTTTTCATTGTTGGGTTTGTTTCTGTTTCACAGGTGAACTACGGTCATTCGAGTGGGGCTTTTACATGGAACATGAGCTTGGTGTAGTTGTTTTTTTTTTTTTTTTTGGAGGAGGGGGGGGGGGGGGGGGGGGGGGGGGGATTGATTTTTCAACTCTGATTATAAAAATAAAAAAAAATAAAAAAATAAAAAAATAAAAAAATTGACTGTTTTTAAATTCCGGAATGTGACAAGGGATGAAAGAAAAGTAGTCAATTTTTATTATTTTTAATTTTTTATTAACTTTTACTAATTAGATTGAAGTTAAATAATTAAACTCATTTTTCATAAAAACAAATAATAAAAATAAATATTTATGGCTGAAAATGACATCACCTTTCTCCATTTTCAAAACTAAAAGTATATAGAAAACCCAAGAAATGTCTCTAATTACCATTGATTTTAAAATCAGATCAAATCGACCCGTTTGATCGGCCTAACTATGAGCCAATCTATAAAACGATTTGGTTCAACCATCTGAACTAAATAAAAAAAAATAATAAATCACTTTGAACGGTTTGAATTGGTGATTCAACCATGGAACATTATATTAAAATTGAACGACTTAAAGTTAACTTAGCTGATTTTATTTTCTATTAGCATAGACTAATTTTATAAAAGGTGAAACTTAAAAATTTATATATAATTAATTTGGTATAAAAATTAGTATTTTCCAATTAAATATTATACTATAATAATAAGAAATACACTGTTATATTTTCAAAATAATGAAAATCTTCGTACTTATAACTTGTTTTCGATGATAGAACATTCGATTTGATAATCAACTCTATTAGACATGATTTATGGCATGTTTGTATGCTTTATATTTTGGAGCATAGTTTAACTATGCTATGGGTGTATGAAAAAATTCCTATGAGGTGTAGGAAAAAATTTCTCAGTTGTGAATGACGAATTGAATATTTCTTTATAATCCTTTAGCTTTTCATTAGTTACACCTTGCTCTCTTAAATGATACCGTGCGCTGCGATATGGAGCAATAAAACTTGGTGTGTTAGCATAACCTGCATCAACTAGATAATATTTTCCACGCGGAACTGTAAAACCATTGTTTTAGGCATCTTGTAGTATCCTCGCATCTGATGCTGAACCCTCCCAACCAGTTCCTACATAAACAAAATGAAGATTAAAATCACATGCAACCATAACATTTTGCGATAATGTTTGTTTCCCATTTGATATGGTTATTGCAAATTTGTGGCAATTGATATAGGAATGTGAGTTCCATCAATAGCCACTACAAAAAAATTGTGATTTAGCGACATTCTATTATTGCCGCACAAAGTCTAAAAATTGCTTCTAAAACAATTAGTGGCATTATGTTGTTAATGTCGCTTGTACTCCTGTTGGTGAATCTTCTACCGGCATTTAAATAGATCGCTATTAATGTTAAGTAATTAGTAACATTAAACAAATGCCGCTATAGAAATAGTTATTACCGATATTTTTTTAATGCTTGTATTTTTAAATCATCTCCAGCACTAGTAAATACCGGTAATTATTAATTAATTTGCAACATTATATAAATAATGGTATTCTATTGTTGATTCCAGTAATTGTAAATGCCGGTAATTCTAAAATATTTTGCAAATATATATCATATAATAATTACATTTTACCATAATATTGATGATCTATGCAATTTATTAAATAATATTTGATTTCAAAATTTTCATGTAATAAATAATATCTGTCATTCATAATAAAATAATACAAATAAATTGATAAGCTCATTACTAAATCAACAAACAAATAAGTTCAAACTGTTTAATACATTCATCATCCAAAAAAGCAACAAGTTAAAATACTAAGTAACAAAAAGATAATCACATGACATGCATAAAGTTTAGTACATTCAACATCTGAATATAAAAATGACCGGATCACATAAAGTAGCATGTCATCATAACAAAATATGCATAAATATCTTGAATTCTAATGCATCCTTACTTGCGAACCTGCAGAAATAGTAGAACACGCTAAAAGTTAGTTACAACGAGTTAATACTGTATATTAAATTGTAAAATTAGTTAGAAGATAAAAAAATAATAATAATAAGTCCCATACAAATGTAAATGGCCAAGCCACAGTTGCTCCTATGGCATCTCCGTATCAATATTACAAGAAGGACATGCTAATCGCCCTTTTGTACTCCATCCTGATAAATTTGCATACCCAGGAAAATCACTAATAGTCCACAACAATGCGGCATGCATTTGAAAATTTTGCTTCCTGGAGACATCATAAGTGTACGAACCATTCAACCAAAGATCATTCAGCTCATCTATTAGCGGTTGTAAGTAGACATCAATATCATTTCCAGGTGCATTTGGGCCAGGAATAAGCAAAGACATTATCAAATATGGTTGTTTCATACACATCCACGATGGCAAATTATATGGTATTAAGATTACTGGCCATGTGCTATGCGATGTACTCATTGATCTAAAAGGGTTGAAGCCATCACTCGCCAAGCCAAGCCTTACATTGCGAGGTTCTAAAGAAAATTCTGGGTCTTGAAAGTCAAACGTTTTCCATTGTGGGGAATCAGCAGGATGTCTCATAACTTTGTAGTACCCGAGAAACTTAAATTTGAATTTAAGAATTCAAATGTGAATGTGAATGAGGAAATGCAAAATATAACCTAAGTGGTTGTATATCGGTGTGCAAATTGCACAGTTTTCGGAGCACTATTTCTGTCTTTCCGATCCGAGTCTGATCTCAAAAATTTGAAATCGCCAGTGCGACTGTCTCGTCGAATCGATTGAAAATAATATAAACTGATTTTCGATCCGACGGTAGGATTGTCCAGAAATCAGCGATGTTACGGGTGGGACCCGCGACTTAAGTGAATAGTGAAATGAATAGTAACCCCTGATTTAATTCCCTCGCCGGCCAACGTTGGTCGATCGACTGTCTGGAGTCCGAATCTGATGATCCAGGTAGTCGATTGGAATGGCGTCATCGTTCTGAGCGCAGTGGCGCTGACGAAATTTGCGTTTGACGAACCTAAAGCATCATAAAGCGTGCCGAACTGTGTAATTTACAGTATAGGATGGATTTTAAAATTTATGGAGCTCAATTTTAGCGAACCAAAATCGTTACCTGATAGGTTTCGTCGAGCCGGACGTCGTGGTGGTGTCCGTTTTTCAGTTTGACAACACGGTTGTCTCGAAAAGCACAAAATATGTAAAAATTTGCAGTATTTTGCAAGGAGTCCTAATATTTTATGTACCAAATAGCTAGAAAATTTGTGGAGAGGGTCTTCTACGCATTTTGCTTGTACAATGAAGGACTCATAAATAAATATCAAGTGTAGACGGGCTAGTTGGCATTTTGTGCAATATGTGTATATAGCAACTTAGGGTTGAATGTTGGGAACCCTAACCGCAGCCCTCCTAGTAACCGCAGCCCTCACGACTCCTCCTCTTCCTCTGCTACCTCTCCCGAGCAACTGCGTCGCCGGCCGCCACCTCCCCTCGCTGGAAAAGCAAGGAGCACTCTTGATCTCGGTTTGTAGGGGAAGGTGAGCACCAAAACCCTAGAACCTGTGCCTCGACCTCTCTGTGGTTGTGTTCTTCATCCAAAAGACAAGCCGAGGTGGGCTGGTGCACCGCCGTGGCCGCGCGCCTCCGGAGCCACCATCTTCTTCTTCCTCGGATCCGACCAAGGTGAGATCTCTTCCTCTTTGGTTTTTCTTGCTACCTAGACACCCTGAGCACCTCCCTCACCTCTTGGTGAACCTCCCAGCCGAGCCCCGACCCTCGGGGTGCTCCCGGTCGCCGACGGGGAAGTTGCACCCGCCGGAATGCATAAATGCTCCGCCGCGGCCGTACGCCGCACCCGATGGCTCAACCTCGGAACAAAGATGATGGGAATGTTCTGTAGAACCCCTAGATCATCTCCACCAAGTTTGGTTGTGTTTGGTTCAGCCGATAAGTCGCAGATCCAAGCCCTAGTTTCGGGCTATTGTGTTTTGGCCGGGGTTGCTCCGCCGCCGCCGCCGCCGCTGTTTGCCGCCGGCCACCTGCCCAGATAGCTCCACCAGGTCGAGATAGGCCCATAGATGCCCTTGCATGATACCCATGCTGCTCGGTTGTGGCTTCACCATTATGGGTGCTTGCTTCGGCCGAACTTGCCCCGTCGCCGCCGCCGCCGCCTCTCGCCGCCGCCGCCGCCTCTCGCCGCCGGCCATGAGTCCAGCGAGCTTCGTGGAGTCGGGTAGCACCTACAGGTGCTTGTGCATGAGACCCAGAGCCTTTGTATAGAGATCCACCATTAATGCCTTCAAGGTTGTGTTGTGTGCTAAGTTGCCCACCATGTATTCGGGAAAATGCCCGAGAGAGCTCAAATTGGTTTTAGCTACTTACAACCAACCAGCAAGGGAGATTTTGACTCCACATGATCCCTTGAGCTCGATGCTCATTTCAGTTGCAAGTTTGACTGTGTGGATCAATGTGTGGAGCCAATCTAAGCCATTCGAGAGCAAGGGGCTTGGATTTGTTGATCCGGCATGAGCAAGATTGCACTAGAGTGAGCCCTATAGTCCTTGTGATATGCTGAGCATGATGCTCAACTTGCTTTGCTGTTTGCACAAGCAAAATAAAAGATATAGCAATTAAGGGTTTTTGAGGGTCTAGTTGGTCCCGAGGCTGTTCTAGCAACTTTGTGGCTTCGCAACAGTGAGCCTCTGACTAATTTGAGGTCCCTGAACATGATGCTCACCTTAGATTAGCAAATGGTTGAGTGAAAATTAAAAAAAATGCAAGGTGGCTTATGTTATCTAAGTACATGATGGCCCGAAGTTTACTCGGGTTCCGTGCTGCTCTCAAATGGTGAGCACGGTGTTCAGTGCGTCGAGGCCCACCTACTGGTGGCCTTGGTTCAGTTTAAAAGCATTCAGAAATGAAATGCAAGTGAAAAATGTGTTAAAAAGCATGTAATTATGCAATCTTATAAAACCCTAGGGGTCTAAATGCAATTGTAACTTGCTTGGCTATTTTGGCCTGTGTGCCCAGGTCTCTAAACCCTTCATTAGAGATCCAACGGCTTTCGTTGAGCGGGAATTGGATTCCGAACCGTAAATCAGCAAAATCGTCGATTTAAGGGCGATTCGGCGTTAATCACGCAATTCGAGACATTGCAGTGATTAATTTGTGATGCCAGATGTTCCTACCTGTTCTCGGTGCTGTTCCAGAGAGCCCGGTGATTTCATTTTCTCGTTTGCAACTTTCGGAACCAAAATGGGCTTCCCGAAAGTGTTTCAGTGGTTATGGCACCGCCGGTGCTCAGTGTTACCTAGATTCAATGGTTAGTGCCCGAACATCTTGAATTTAACGTCCCTGGGCAGCACGTGAAGTTTCACGAGTTTTGGTTACAGTTTAGCACAGATTGGATCATAGTGGATCTATCGGCGGATTTCCGGAAATTCCGGAAGTTCCCCGTTTAGTATGTCTGCACTCAGTGAGTCAGTGGTTGGGTATGAGTGAGTCTTTTCTGACCTGTGATTATGATTCAAGTCCCAGCAGTCAGCCGCCAGCTTGTGTCACGCCCCGAGTTTCCAAAACAGCGATAGAATTTTTTTTTTTTTAAATCAGATTTCAAACTTTAACTCAGGACGTGAGCAGACCGCTACATACATAGGAAATCCTCTGTCCACACGGACAGAGTCTCCCCTATACATGTTCGGCTAGGCAAGTGCGGTGATACAATCAGAGAGCAACATAATCAATAGCTAAATCAAAAACATAAAGCTCTACAATTAATACATCCACAACTACTCATGACATAATCCACAAATACTCCAACTCATAAATATAGAGACAATCTAAGATCTTGATATGGAAACTGTAAATACTAGCACTGGGCCACTGCGGCCAATAGCAGGGGACAACTCTAGCGCGACAGCTCACTGGATCATCCCAATCTCCAGCACCCGATTGACCTGAACAATGGTCACCCAGGGGGTGTGAGATACACTCTACATGTATCCCAGTGGGCACGACGGGCCGAGAAATAGCAAGTCGTACCTACCGGATACAATAATAAGCGGATAGCAAAAGCAAGAAATACTGAAGCTGAAAGGTAAGATGCAGATATAAAATCTAAGCATGCTGAAATGGAAGCAGGGGTGCTCATATATCAAGCTAATCATGCTGTAACTGGCAAATCAGACAAGCAAGAGCTAATCATGCTATAGAGCAGAGCTAGTATGATAATCAATAATATCAATGCTGTAAACAGGGAATGCTGATAATCACGGAAGGGAAGCAGGATACTCATGACTGTAATTGATCATGCTATAACTGATAAATCTGACAAGCAGGAAATGATCATGCTATAAACAAAGCTGGTATATAACAATGTTGAATAGTAATAACTGTAAGTACCCAATCAGTGCCATCATCAGTCACGAGGACCTAGACCAATGCCAAAGCTGGCACGTTCGGCTGACATATAACCCGGCACCATCGGTGCACTCAGGGGCACACGTGTCGCCACTCTCGTCTACTATGTGCAGCCTGGGGCTCACGGGTCGCCATTATCGACCACTTCACCGGTAAAGAACGCGTTGTGGGGGATCAATCCCACGGCGTACGTGAAATGAGCAGCTAGTGCTATGGCAATCATAAGGCTGATGCTCAAGTTCGCAGTCAAAGAAACTGAACAATTGGCAATGAGCCAGATAATCCCTGTCGGGATGCTGAAAGCTGTAATAATCACGGATGCTGAATAAATGAATCTGAGCAACAGGAGCTGAATATCTGAGCTGTAACTGAAACTGAATAGCAGAACTATACTCCTATTCTATCATGCAACATAGAACAGGAAATGCTACTATAACTAGGCTGATGATCAAACAAACATTGCGTATGTCAAGCTGTATATATATAGATATACTAAATGCTGAACATGAAATCATATCGGGAACTGAACCGCAAGATCGATGCTACATAACTATACACAATAAACGTTGGAATGAGAGTAAATAGAAAGGCTCAAGCATAGATTCAGGGCTACACAAAAACAGGGGTCCGACCTACCACGACACCCCATAGGGCCAACCTGATAAAATCTGGACCGAAGATAAACCCACCTCAAGGTAGACGGTCGCGGTGACCGCTGGATGGCTCACAAGCTGTGACGCCCCCAATAGTCCCACATCGAATGTGGATGGAATTGTGATTGGGTTTATATGAGACATGGACACTAGTAATAATAACTGTGCTTAAGCATTTTGAGCTGTGGTTTGGGCTGTGGTGTGGGCCCAATAAGTTATTATTGCTAGTGGGCCGGGTCGTTACATTTGGTATCAGAGCCAATAACCAGCCGGAAGTGTGTTACGAGTCTCGGCTGAGCCTGGGTCTAGATGACAGGGCTAGCGAGACGAGTCTCACATCGCCTGGTGATCTTGGGCTGCTGTGTGTGTGTTTGGGCTGACGAGGACGTCAGGCCTAAACGGGGGGAGTCTGTGACGCCCCCAATAGTCCCACATCGGATGTGGATAGAATTGGCTGCTGTGTGTGTGTTTGGGCTGACGAGGACGTCAGGCCTAAACGGGGGGAGTCTGTGATGCCCCCAATAGTCCCACATCGGATGTGGATGGAATTGTGATTGGGTTTATATGAGACATGGACACTAGTAATAATAACTGGGCTTAAGCATTTTGGGCTGTGGTTTGGACTGTGGTGTGGGCCCAACAAGTTATTATTGCTAGTGGGTCGGGTCGTTACAAACTCCATCATTAATTTGATGCTCATGATGCCATCTCATTAATGAAAAAGTTTTCGATGACATGAACAATCTTTAATGTAGCCTAGATTTTTAAAGAAAAATGTCTTAAAACCTTTGCTGAAATTTTTCGAGTCGCTTTTTAAGAAGATTTGGGTGTATTAAGTTCTACATTACTACCAATAGCTTTCCATCTTGAAGTACCACAAATGGCACATGAATCTGCATTTGCTGTGTCCTTATAATACAACTGACAGTCATTTGGACAAGCATCGATTTTATTGTAACCTAAACCTAGGTCATTAATAATTTTTTTAGCTTCATAGAAAGAATCTGGTAGTGTTTCTCCCTCGGGAAGTGCCTCTTTTAGTAAAGAAAGTAACATTGTGAATGAGCTATTGGTCCATCCATTTAGGCACTTTATGTGAAATAAACGAACAATAAAACAGAGTTTCGAGAACTTCTTGCAACCCGGATATAATTTCTTCTCAGAATCTTCAATCAGTTTGTAAAATTTTTTAGCTTCTTCATTAGGATCTTCATTTAAATCATGTTCTTGTGTTGCCATTTCCTCTTCAACTACTTCAAAAATACCAAATGCTTCATTTAGCATACCACGCATATCATCATGTGTATTAGGATTTTCATAGTTGTATATAGAGGACGGTGGTGTAATATCTTCTCTATGATAAATCCAAGATGTGTATCCTTTCAAAGAGCCATCACATAATAAATGCTCAAGAACAGTATCCTTATTTTGCCAAAAACAATTAGCACATTTTTTACAAGGGCAAAGGATTGACCCTACTCGAACTGCTTTAAGAAATACAAAATCAAGAAAGTTCGAGACTTCATCAAGATACTTCTTGCTCACCCTATATTCATTTAAGTGGGCGTTGACATGTCAAAACATTATATTTAAAATAACGCCAGATATTATAGTTCAAAAAATAATATTAAACCAAATCTGGGTTCATTCATCCAACTCTTATCCATAGGATTGATGTCTAATATGCTGGCAAATTGACGAAAAAAGTTCTTGCTATCCTAATTAAACAAAAATTGTTAGTGCAAAACTATGAAATTTTTAAAAATTATGTTTCATAGCAAAATCAAATTTAATATTTTTAATGTGCATGGATCCTTAGAATTAACTATTGACATGAATCAAACTTAAAATTTAAAAATAATTTTGGATACAGTTCTTATAAAAGAAATAATAAATCTTCTGTTATTTTAATTTTTTAAATTATACAATCCCTAGATAATATGTACTTAAAATTTACGAGTTTTTACATGGAGGATTTTTTTGGAGTTAATGTATATCACATCAGTTAAATTAGGTTTTTAATGTTAATTTCATCAAAATAGTGCATTTGGTTTATGAATAAAATTGGTGCAACCCACCCATTTCTTCTTAGATGGTCTTCTAACAAACTAAGTACCGAATCAAAAGTCATATATATATATATATATATATATATATAGTAAAATTTATATGTTTTTAAAAGTACAAGTTCATCTATATTTATAAATTTTTTACTATAAAATTAATCTCGTGCTATTGTAAAGGCAACTAAAAGCACAAGCCTATAGTTAAAAATTACACGGATCTTGAGATTAATTCTACGGTAAAAAATTTATAATTATAGATGGACTTATACTTTTGAAAGTATATAAGCTTTGCTCTATGTACATATAAAGACTTAATTAAAAGATACACTATCTGTGAAATATTAAAAAGATATAAATTCAACTTAAGATTAATACAACTAAAAAGTAGCAAACAACTATTATGATTTAAAATCAAACTAAAAATATTAAAAAACTATTTAAAATGAAGCAACTAACAAATTATTGAGTCTCACAAGAAAAATATACAATAGAAAAAAAATATATTAGATGGATAAAAATATACACCTTCAAATTCACCTATCAAGAAAAGTTCAACTTAAGTTTCTTCGTTCGACTTAATTCTTTCGAGAATATATGTTAGAATACCTACAAACAGACAAATAATAAATGAATTAAAATTTTATTTAATTAGTTATTGAGCACCTACCAATAAAAAAATAATAAATCAATCTAAATTTTATTTAATTAGTGATTGCATAGTTTGTCTTCCAAATAGAGAAAAGATTTCCAGTAACAAATAGTTCATATGAATATTCTAATATTCTTCTTTACAAAATTTACTATCTTAAAGTATATACGAAAATAAAATTTTAATTAGGATGTAATTTATTTTTAAAATTAATATAACAAGATTTTCTTTGCAAATGGCTATGCAAATTGAGTATTTTATTCATATATGCATTGGTACAGTGGTGAAAGAATACAACATTGTATTCCTTTTACCGCAGCAATGCATGCATACATAAATAAAGTTCATGCATCTTAGGCCCTTTCAACATAATAACATGGTGAAGGACGTTCACACCAAATTAATTTTTCACCCCCACCAAGTTAGTTATTTCACACCACACTGTCGATCTTGATGTATTAGAATTATTATGCAATTAATTAAGTGACAAAGAAAACAAAAATAAATTAATTAATTAAAATCTCTCAACATGGAATAAATATATATATATATATATATATATATATATATATATATATATATATATATAAAGGTTCTATCCTATTGAATAAATAAAAAATATCCAAAAAACTTCAAATTTTTTAGATTTAGCCCATACGATTCCAATATTATCGACTATAAAATTTCTTTACAATTTAGAACTTAAAAAAGTGAAATCCATAAAAAATAATAATAATAATAATAATTCTATGAGGCACACCTTAGATTAGAAAAAAAATAAATATAAAAAAAAAAACCAACAGACTAAAAAAAATAGGGTTTCAAATTGTTACCTACAAACCTTAATTAAGGAGGAAGATGATCGAATTAAACCTTAAAGGATGAGCCAGATGTTTGAGACAGGAGGAAAAAAACTAAACCCTGAATGATGAGGCAGATGTTTGAGACGGAAGGAAAAAAAACTAAACCCTAAAGGATGAGGCGGATGTTTTAGGGGAGAGAGGGAAAAAATATTAGAACTCACGTACACCGATGCAATCCTATATTTGACAAAAAAAATAAATAAATAAATAAATAAATAAAGTCAATTATTGATGAATTGTAATGGTGGTTGAATTAAAATAAAATAAATAAAAAATTCACATTATCTTAAAATAAGGATAAAATTTGTTGTTCCATTTGATACTTAATGGAGTGATGGCCTATAGTCGTTGAGTTAAATCTCTACTGAGTTCAGTAACAGCTTCTAATACTATTCGAAAATGACGACTTACTGTTTCACCTCTATGTTGGAAACGCTCTTGTACTATACGATTACTTGCATTCTTAGATAAGATATATAAAAATTAATATAGCTATCTGCTCGTCAACACTAACATTTTTCGTATATGAAAGAAGGCCTTTATCCTTCAAGCATTTGACTAGTGTTTTGAAGACATGAGTTTCCATTCCAAACTCTCTCTTGCATTGTTCTTCGTGACCTTTAAGAACTTTAACATACATTGTGCCGATAAGAAGAGATGCGTGAATGCGTCTCCTATTTGATATTCCATCACCGTTTGTTATTGGATGAACAAAGTTCATGAACTCAAATTTCTCTTCTTCTCTCTCCTCAAAAGAAGTGTGAGATTGTTGTTATTCATTATTTGTAGTTGTAAAGATATAGATAAGAGAACATAAGAATTGCTAGTTATATGATTGTAAGAAATTGATTTCTTTAAGTAAACTTTAAATAGTGTTAGAATCATAAATACTTCTCTCCAACAGCTAGTTTTTTGATTGTTGAGCTCACCAACGGCTAGTTTTTAAATTTTTTAAATCTCTAACGGCTAGCTTTGGATATTAAAACTTTCCAACAGCTAGTTTTTCAAAGTTCGAATGAATTTTATTAATAATTTAACGTCATAATTTTTGAATTACAAATGACTATTTATATTTAAAATATTTTTAATATTTTAGTTTTTAAATGTAAATTCATTTAATCGCTAATTTTTTTAATTTGAACTCCATAACAATTAATTTTTTTAGAAATATCAGAGAATTCGTGAAATTATATAATATATATTCAAACAGTCTTTAAAATGAATTCGTAGAATTTCTTTAGAGTTACAAAATACCGAATTTCATCTAAAGTAAAATCATGGTATTTAAACTCCATGAAATTATTTTACTACGTATCCAAACGGGCTTTATAGTGTTGGAACTATATAGAAAATAAATTTTTTTAATTTCGTTTATCTAGTGAATTAATAGTTTTAAAATGAACAAAAAAAATTAAAAATTTTATAAGAAATATTAATAAAAAATATATTTTAAATTGAAAGTATTGACCTAGGACAAATAAAATAGTTTATTAAAGATTCACATAATTTAAATTATTCTATACTTTTAAATTTATAAACTTGCCACATCGGACATTAAAATAATTATTTTTTAAATTTTTTTTGACCATTTAATAAATGATATCAAAAAAATTATAAAATTTAATTTTTAAATAGTTCTAGATTATATTTAATAAAATTGATTATCAAATCGAATATTTATCTTCAAAAATAATTATAAGCCCTTTTGTACTTTTAAAAATATTAAAAACGTATTTTCGATAACAATAATAATAATAAATATATATTTTACATATAATAAAATTAAAAATAATAATTAAATATTTATAATGTTATGTCGGTATTATGGACAGTGATTTTAAAGTCAGTAACATTTTCGGATAGCTATGTAATTTGATTTTTAAATAAATGCTAGTTATCTGTGCCGTGTAAATATGTATAATAGCTTTCATTAGTAGAACTTATATACTTTTAAGGAATAATTGCCTGTGTACCCCTGAAATCTGAAGAAATATCTGATTTACCTTTTTTATTTTTTTCTTTCCAATATACCCTTCATACGTTCCACCGTTATTAAAAATACCCCTACCATTTTCCTTTGTTAAGTTAACTAGGGTTAAACTAGAGTTAAATAATAATCGGAGTTGAAAACTATTAGATATACCTATTTTGTCTGGGTTTAGGGTTTAGGGTTTAGGGTTTAGGGTTTTAGGATTTAGGGTTTATGGTTTTTTAGGGTACTGTTTGGTTGCAGGATAAAATGGGAATAGCCCATTTTATCCTGCAAAACCAACCAAGCAGTAGTTAAAAAGGGAGGCTAAATTATTCCTCTCTTAACGGGTTATCCAAGGATAACCCGTTAAGAGCTAACCCCCAAAATCTATGGAATTGGCTTATCCCATAGTTTATTCCAGGGGCAATGGGTGGAAAGCTCTATTCGTTAGCTAACCCATGAGCTTCGTTAGCTAACCTATATATTTAATTTAATTAATTATGGTATTAATTTTCTATACTTTCAATTTTGCTACTATAAAATTTTTAATATAAATCATGATCATCAGATTATCACTTTAAATTTCACTTAAAAAAAATAAAAAGTTCACTTGCTGTTAATAAAAAATTGCTCTTATTAAAACAATTGAATTGCTGTTAATAAAAAGTTCACTTGCTGTTAATAAAAGATTACTGTTAAAACAAAAAAAAAATTCACTATTAAATTTCAGTAAATCAAAAAAAACCCAAAATTTGAGTAAAACAAAAAATTTCAGCAAAACAAAACACTATTATTAACAAAAATTAAATTGTTATTAGTGAGTATTAAATTAACACAAAATTTAAACCAACCCAATATTTTATTCATGAGTTCACTCACGAAAAATGCTAATGGCAAAATTGGCAATATAGATTAATAACTACCATATATTTTCACTATTCTTGCTTATTCTAAGAAATGAACCAAACAGAATTTCAGCTTTTCATAAGAATAACAGCTTTACAAACCAAACACTATTTTCCTTTTATTCCTGACTATCCCAGAATAGCAAGCTATCCCAGGTATAAAAAAATTTATCCCCAAGCTTACAATCTCCGAACCAAACATAGCCCTAGGGGGTTTAGGGTTTAGGGTTTAGGGTATATTTGAAAGGGCAAAATGGTAATTTCACATAGATAACGGCAGTTTCAAACGGTACACTAACAGAGTTTAACTTCCTTCTAAAAGGGGTAAATCTGAAAACAGAAAAATTTTGAGGGGTACATAGAAAATTGCATCTACTTTTAAAAGCAAAGTCCAACTATACTTGTAATTTTTTTATTATTAAATTTGTATTGAAATTTATACTATTATAAAATTAACTTAAAAAAAAAAAAAAAAAGTACAGTAAAAAACTGTATTTTTGAAAGTATATAAGCTCTGCTCTAGCTAAGATACCTCTTCTTTTTCCACATCTCGCTATTCCATTAAAATCTCTCTCTTCTACATGGCTGCTGCTACTACTACCCTACTCTCACTCACTCACAAGCTCAGCAAATACTCTCCAACAACTCTCCCAACGATCTGCCACAAAACCCTAATAAAAATAAATCTCCCCTTTCCCCAATCCCTCCGTCTCCTCTCCCCTCCAATCCCGCGCCGCCACGTGCGCATCCGCGGAACCCAACCCCCCTGCGCTTCCCCGGTGAGCACCCAAACCTCGGAATCGGAGGGTTTCGTATCATCCTCGCAAAATTTGAAGCTTTTTGTGGGGAGTTTGCCTTTCGATTGCGATGGGGAGAAGCTCTTTGAGCTGTTCTCGCGTGCGGGAGCCGTGGAATCTGCAGAGGTGAGTGGTGAATTGCTCTTCAGTTCTATCTCTAGCCCCAAATACTTTTGTATCCTTGCAAAGTTTCAAATGTTAAATTATTTCGAACAACCGTGTGTGGATCGTAAGACGCTTAACCATCCATCCAAAAAATATGCTGATAGGAAGAGTGCATCTATCTTACTTAATGGCTTTTAGTCATAGCGCTCACGAATTTCGGCCGGACTCAACGTATCTGAACGTTTGACCTATTGTTGGGTCTTTTGCTGTTATGTTTATAGTTCCACTCAACTTATTAGACCTTAGGCCTATCGTCACGGGACAGAAAGTTTGACTTATTTAAGATAATAATAAGGGGCAATTTCTTATATAACTCTAAAAATTTTTCTGTTTTCAGATTTACCCCTCTTAGAAGGCTAATATTAAAACTACCCTTCTTACGTTCCAACTTCTTTCCAAAATACCCCTGAAGTTAAACTCTGTTAGTGTACCGTTTGGAACTGCCGGTATCTGTGTGTAATTACTATTTAGCCCTTTCAAATATAACCTAAATCCTAAACCCTAAACCCTAAAACCCTAAACCCCTAAACCCTAAAACCCTAAACCCTAAACCCTAAAACCTCAAAAAACCTTAAACCCTAAACCCTAAAACCCTAAACCCTAAACCCTAGAACCCTAAAAAACCCTAAACCCTAAACCCTAAAACCCTAAAAAATTCTAAACCCTAAACCCTAAACCCTAAACCCGGGCAAAATAGGTATATCTCATAGTTTTCAACTCCGATTATTATTTAACTCTAGTTTAACCCTAGTTAACTTAACAAAATAAAACGGTAGGGGTATTTTTAATAACGGTGGAACGTATGAAGGGTATATTAGAAAGAAAAAAATAAGAGGGGTAAATCAGATATTTCTTCAGATTTCAGGGTTACACAGGCAATTATTCCTAATAATAAATAGCCAATACCGTTGCTCTCAAAAAACTTAATATTTATATTCAAAACTCTCCCTTGTATCGGCGCTTGAGTGTTTTTTTATAGGTCCAAGACATGAAATGAACTGAAATTAAATGGAAGCGAGGAGCTTGGCTGGACTCAACCATTCTCTCCTCACGTCTGGACCCAAAACATAAAACTAAATGATATGTGAGAAAATTAAAAAAAGCAACGAGCCTGACAAGACTCTAAACTTAGGACCTCATATCCTAATATTATATCAAATTATGTGAAACAATCGTTATCCTCCGAAAGTTTAAGCTACTAGAAAATGATGTTTTTCATATTTATATTCAATATTGAAATTGCGGATTTGTTCATTTAAAAAATTTGAATTATTGAATATATTTGTTATGACAATGAGTGTCGTCAGTTGTCCGCTAATTTTTCACCATTAGGACTGTTTGTGCTCTTGAAAAAAAAAAAAAAAAAAATTGTGAAACAGAGAATGGTGTTTTAAGTACTTTATATTGGGAATTGCACTAGTAGCCCTCGAACTTTTGTTACAATTTTACTTTAGCCCTTTGAAAGTAAACTTAATGTCTCCTGAACTTTTACTAATGTTTCAAATTGGTCCATTTCATAATCCAATGTTAAGTTTATCGACAGAAAGATGATGTAGAGACATTAAGTTAACGCTTTTGGACAAGAGACTTCTGTGTCAAAAAGTTTCTTTCCACCTGAACAGAATATTTGCTATTAAAATGAGCTCTATTATGAAAAGTCTAACCATATGTTTTGTTAAATGGTAAGCTCTAAATTGTGTCTTTAGTGCACACGTGGGTTTAAAAATTAATTCCGATCATTTTTTCCATCAAATGAACCAATTTAATATACTTATAGAAGTTTGGGGTCATATAGTTTATTTTAAAATAATAGGGTGTAAAGTGAAACTTTGGTAAATATTCGGGGGTACCAATGCCATTAACCTTTTTTTATATTCAACATAAACAATCAACAAAGTTTAAAGGCCTAGGATTTAGGGTTCTCCGCGAGATGGAATAATGATATTAGAAATGGAAAATGATGGTTTAAGTAGTTAGATATTTATTTTAGAGGAATATATTTGATAATCGAAACTCTTATAAATTTGCAGGTATATAATGGTAATCTTCCTTTCTTTTGTTGTGTTTTCAGAAAAAAATCAAACGTCTTTTTGACAGCTTAATGAGGGCAAAATTATTAACAAGTTTCCGATTCTTTATGTTATTAAGTTGATAGTGTGCCTAATGGGCTAGCGATACCCAAATCTTTATTTAAGATCTGAACCTTTTTTTCTTTTTTTTTTTTCCTTCTTGTCTTTTCTTTTTATTATTTTAAACTGCAACTTTCATACTGTGTAATTCAGAAAATTCATCTGATCTTAATGGTCGCCATACCATTTTTTGACAAAATATTCTGTCACCTAATGGAAAAATTCTGTAGCTATAGTAATTAATGGAGTCTCTTGAAAATGACTAAAATAAAAAAACACGCTAATTGGTGGGTTAATTACAGGAACTTATTTCTAAATAACCTATATATTAAGCTAACTTATTCTGATTTTGATGTATGTAGCAATACCGAAGAATATACAAGATATTTGCCTAGTTTTGCCAAGCTCAAGTATCTTTTCGCTGAACTTCTTTTTTTTTTTTTTTATATTTAGGTGCTTTAAGTAATTATCTTGCGTGCTTACTCTGTTATACAATCACATCTCTTTACACCTTCACGCTTATCCTGTTATTTGAAAATGCGCCTCTTCTATATGCTTGATACAACAAACGTTTTCATGATTGCCTTGATTTCGATGTTTACATACTACATCAAAGACTTACTAGAAGACTTGTATAGTTCTTTATATGTTCTAGTTTCTAAAGAAATGTTCTACTGTTTTTGTTATCCAATGATGTATATCTTTTCTTTTTCAGGTTATTTATGATCTCCAGACTGATAAGAGTCGTGGCTTTGGGTTTGTGGCGATGAGTGATCTCGAAGGCTTAGAGAGAGCCATCGATATGTTCAACCAATATGTAAGTTTTAAGCATATTATTGTATGGGTTAATGCACAACAGCCATCTAAACTTTCGCCTGTTTGCAAATAACCATCTAAACTTTAAAAATTTTATATTTTTGCTATCCGAACTTTCAACTTTTTGTAATTCGCCACCTAGGTTTATATTTTACTACTTTAAATCGACTAACATTAGTAAAATGGTCAAGAAACAAAAAAAGATGCATGGATGCAATAAAGATGAGTCTTCTTGATGCCAAAAATTAGTCTCGTGGGTAAAATTGACCACAATTATCGTATTTTATTCTCGATAATCTATTGCTAAAATATATATATTGATATATTCTATTGTATGACTAAATTTTGTTGTCAAAAAGACCCTTCTTAAGAACTGATGTGCGTCTTTTATTATTTCTCGACCATTTAGCTAATGTTAGTCGATTTAAAGTAATAAAATATAAAACTTTGGGTGGCAAATATAAAATTTTTAAAGTTTAGGTGGCAATCTTTAAACAGACAAAAGTTCAGATGGCTCTGGTGTATCTACTAACCCTTTTTGAATTGGCTTGGCTACTTTTTTGTGATGGGTGGATGCAGCACTATGAATTCATAGCTACTAGAACATCATAGAACTTAGCTAAATTGCACGAGACCACCTATCATTGTTGCCATTTTTCATTTTGCCCCTCGAATTACTGAGCATTATATACTAGACCCTAAACCACAAGATCTCATTGCTTTGCCTCCTTTCACAGTTGTCCTGTTAGGTGATATCCAAAACTTTGCTGGTTGCTCAATGGGGGTAAATTGTAGGTTTTCTTATATTTTAACCTTTACATATCCGACAATGCTAATTCTAGAAAATTGAGTTTAGGTTGCTGGATAAGCTATTCAAAGTGAAATAGTCAAAACTTTGTTGTATGTGAAAAAGGACTGGTTGCAAGAACATGAATAATTTGTTTATTCTGTAACTGTTAATGTCTGAACCTCATATTTGACAATCAAAGCGACCTTTAAATGTTTTAGCTCTCAATGTATTTCTAGTAAAGCAGCAATAACTGTTATTTCCAATGTTTTGAGAACTAACTGTCCAACGAACCTGTAAGGAGAGTGTTTTAAGGGTTAGAGGTTAAATCCGGGTTAAATCAATAATTTATAATTTTTTTTGAAAAAAAGTGTGTGTATACATTTTTCTAAAAAAACATAAGCAATTTAGTTAACTTATGCATAATAATTTTCCTTCTATAACAATAAAACAAATTTGATAAAATTAATAGATAATTCTCATTTCTAACAATAACCATCACGCCTTGCCTTGGAGAAATGGAGCAGTTCCTCTTATTCTTCAAATTTTGTCCGCATTTTGTTTGATGGTTCACTATGATTTTCCTTCCCACTATTTCCAATACCATATTGAGTGCCTCCCTTTCACTAGGACTTCTTTTGTTTTATTGCACAAGCTCATTATATAACGTTATCCTCAAATTCATGAAAATATGGTTGTATGTGAGGAAACTTCAACTGCAGTCGCATAAGCTCATTGGTATTCCTATAAGTTGAACCATTATGCCTTATGTCACCCCCCGGGATTCTTTTTGAACATCATTTTTAGGAAAGCTAGTGGAAAAAAATGTCTTTTTTTTAAAAACACCTTTAATGACACTCCAGAACGCTCACAGGCCCGCCACATGGAAAGAGGTTTTCCTGTACAAACAGACAGAGTCTCTTCTATATATGCACGGCATAGCACCTGGATACAACATTAATCACACAAACAACCACAACAATAACAACGAGAAAAGATACACCAACTAGATCAAATACTGCAACAACTATACAAAAACTAATCTATATCGATCAACGCCCTCACGCACTGTCCCGACCATCACCTCCCACAATATTTGAAACGCGGGGGGGGAGGGGGGGGGGGGGGGGGGAGAAACCAACAAGGGGTCTCTCAGTAGGTACTGCAAGCCGACGAAGACAAACTGTACTCACCGGCGAACAAAGGGGATATAATAATCAACTGAAATGAAATGATATATCGAGTACAATAGCAATAACGGGCTGAAATGAAATAATCAATAGATATACAACTGACTACTACTATAATATAAATAGAATGCAAGCATGCATCAACTGGACGAATAGTCCAAATAAACCCAATTAATTGCCATGTCGGTATAAATACTTCAGACAATGCCACATCGTGCTCACCCACCTGGCATATAACCCTAGCAAAGTAACCACATCGGGCTCACGGGTCAGAAATATAGTCACTATTTTGAAAAAGAACACCCTTTTGTGATGGATCATACTGCTGGTGTACGTGAAATGCACATGAGCTGTGGCGATTATGCAATATGCTCAATAGCCAACCATTGGCAAGTAGCCGAGAGAATCGACAATGAGTCACCAACCAATCAGATCAGCCGACCAATAAGGTCAAACCATATCTCAAGGATGATACAGTGTCACCGACCAACGAGGTCAACTAATGTTACATACTCATGTACGATAGTCCAATTATGACAAGATACGGAGAGAGGTCAACAATAAGGTCAACAATATGTCAATGCCACTGACCAATCAGGTTATCCAATATATAATCAAATGTCACCGACCACGAGGTCAACTAATATATAATCAAGTGTCATCGACCACAAGGTCAACTAATGTATAATCAAGTGTCACCGACCACAAGGTCAACTAATGTCACTAGACATGCAATAACATCCAACCACAATGGAACACCGCTCTACAGGTAAATCATGATAAATAGATGAAAACGAGTGTAGAGCAATTAAGCTATGAAGTCAAGTGGTGGAGAATGTGCTCAACTAGTATCATGAAATCAAGTAGAGATAATAATAAAAGAAATCATCGAGCAGACACCACTTTACTGATTTTGGATCGAAGCACCCACCTGTACTGACAACCTGAGTTTGCGACTCTGCCAATGCCTCTAGGCGCCCTGCGAACCTAGACATATTCACCACGTCCTACGAGTACACTAACCCGACCAACACGTCAATATCGCACCGAAGTGTATTGTAATACACTCGGAACATCGGCTTCGCAATCTGACTTCCGAAACTAGACCAACCCTTGAGCCAACTCTATAGGAGTCTAATTGGTTCCCAACAATAAACCAATATCCACCCGTGACATTAAGTCGCTAATAACATGAATTGATGCGATCGGAACATCAGTTTCTTTAACCGATTTTCAAACCTCGCCTAAACCATTAGCTAACCCACCGAGACCTCTAACTAACTCCTTGGAGCGACTCGAGACATACCATAGGTTCTTTTAGACCACCCGCTATCCCAAAGCACACCAATTTAAATGTTGGGACAGTTGCACACAAGGTGCGCACTAACAAAGGCCCTAGGCCCAAACTAGACCTACACGGGTTCCGACGAATGCCTATTTTGGCATAGGACAAGTGAAAGGTAGAAACACCCACACAGATTGATTTCAACCAGCAAGAACCCTTCGAAACTCATCCCGCAAGTTTTGGCTTCCCGGCGTCCAAGTGCACAATCAGTGCGCCAGAACTGCGGAGTCTCAACCCGACAAGTCCCTAAGTTGTCGATTTTGACAATGGGACAAAACAGGACCACATGATCACCTTTAAAGAGTCATTTCCACTCGAAAAATGACTACAACAGGGCTGAGACCAGCAACAAGTCTGGTCGCGCACTTCGAACCCAATCGTTAGGCCAAAAAGGCCCAACATAGTATTTCAAGCACCACTTTGGTGTCAGAATGCGTGCACGACTTATGGTCAGCCCAAGGATGGCTCCACAACCACGTCACCAACATCTAAGTGACCCAGAGTCACTTTACTCACAATCCGATACAACCGAGTAATCGGTCCCTTTTATTGATACTAGAAACCGGTCGGGATTTCTGGACCACCGGAACACTTTCGAAACCCACAAAGTGTTAGGGAGGATACCAACCCTCATTGTAAACCACTTGCTGCCTTGAAACGCACCAATTTGGGTGTTCAGGTAGTAATGCACAATCACGATACTAAACAGTGCGTTAAACAAAAACTGTACTACACCGGGTCCCCGGAAGCGTCGTTTTCTGCTCCGAAACCCACTAACCCTCCTACTATCTTTGAACACACAAAACAATAAGGGCAACCAGCCAAGAAGGCTTGACGACTTTAATAAGGTATTCACATCGGTTTATCGCGAATCCTAAACCGAACTGTGATCGATCGGTCGATTTTGCCAATAATCTCACCGGAAGTTCATTCGAGCTTCGCAAAAGCAACCGGACCTGCAGGACGCCGGGCTCGGGGAGGGCCTAGCGGCGTCGGGCTCGGGGAGGGCCTGGTGGTGCCGGGGCCGGTTGGGAGAGGGTTGTCGGACCTGCAGGAGGTTGACGACGACAGTCCAAGGCAACGTGGCCGAGGGAGGGCTCCAATGAGAGAGGTCTGGAGGGAGAGAGAGAGAAAGAAGGTTTCGGCCGGAGCTCCGGCGGCCTGGCTTCGCCGGTAGAGTGGACAACGGTGGCACCAGTGGGGGAGGGTCATTGCTGCGGCGGCTAGGGCAGAGAGGTGGTGGGGGAATGGTCCAATGGGTTAATAACCCTAAATCCTATACACAGAGTTTTGGAAATTTGCGAAAAAGTCCCCCCAAACCACCATATTTAATGCTAAGTCCCCACCAGCGCGTGCATTTCTTGCAGTAATCCCTCTTTACAAAGTTTTGTGCGATTCGGTACATGAATTGTTGCGTTTTTTCCAAAAATACCAAATTTGGAATTTTCTCCACATGTCGTTCTTCATGCTTTTTCGTAGTCTTGCCTCACAGAATCCAGAAATGGACTGCACCAGGACTTCCGGCACGGTCGGACCATTAAAGTAGCGATTTTGTTTCGTTGGAAATCACCCCCGATTTACGAAATTAGTCATCTCTCCAAAACACACTTTTACCACATGAAATCACAGAATGATCTCTTCCACGACTTTCGGCACAGCCAGACCTAGGGAGTGGCATTTTTGTTTCACTAGAAATTGTTCTATTTTACAGAAGTAGCCAATCTTTTCGAATTTTATTTATTCAAAATCTTGTTTTCTACGCCTTATGTTTCACTCTGGGCTTCCATCCATCACGCATTGTAATTTTTTTCAGTTCATTTATATTCAAGCTGGAACGTTTGTTATCTTATCTCCTATTTGATCCTTTTTTGTGCGCATGTCGATTTTAGTAAATCTGATTCAGGCCTTCTCCTATCAGTCTTTCAAATAGAAGTTTCTTCATAACTTTTGTGCACAAGCTCTTGGAGTTTCTATTTGCACTTGCCGCCCTTCTGCCAAACAAAAATTCTTCATCTATGCATGTTTTACTGAAGTTTTTCTCTCTTTTTTTCCCTTCTCTTTCATCTTCTTACAAATATATGTGATCAATATCTGATCTTCTTTGTAAAGCAGGAACTCGATGGTCGGCAAATTACAGTCAACAAAGCGACTCCTCGAGGCACCAAACCACTTCGGAGCAGCGGCAGTAGTACAAATATAAGCCATAGCCATAAAATTTATGTGGGTAATTTGCCATGGCGAGTAGATGACGCCGAACTTGAGAGGATATTCGGAGAACATGGAAAGGTTATAGACGCTCAAGTAGTTTATGAAAAGGGGAGTGGGAGATCCCGTGGATTTGGTTTCGTTAGGATTTCCACAGAAAGCAAAGTAGATGATGTCATCGCAGCCATGGATGGCAAGGTGAGTGTAAAATTGAATTGAAAGATTTACATACTTACTCTATTAAATTTGTCAATTTTTGTATTACATCCTGCAAATTCCGAATTCTGGTAAATGTATATGTCCTCGGAAGCTTTTATTTTTAACTCCTATACCTTCCTTTCTACCTACAAAAATAACTTTTTCTATTTCAGAACCAACTTTCCCTGATAAATTGGACGACTTTTCACTACTCACGTTTCTGTTTTTTTTTAAATGGCTGAACTATCAAAGGTATCATGCAAATAGATGATTTAAAATCCAATTAGATTCTGATCAATTTCCTAATTGAAACATTGATCATATTTCACTATAACCTTCACATATTTTCTTATTGAGTAATGCAATTATTATGTAAGCAAATAATTTCTTATCGAGCTTAATATACTCTCATGAGTGAGTATAATTTGCTCGTATACTTCATTGCTTACACTTATCTCTCTCCTAGTTTGATATACCAAGTTGGCATGCATGATTCATGGTTCATTTTTTGCATACTATTATCATTTTTCGTTTTATTATAATAAAAAAGTTATTTTAAGGGTTAATTGCATTGCTTGCCCCTGAACTTTTATCAAAGTTTGACTTTACACCCTATTCTTTTAAAATAAACTTAATGCCCCCCTAAACTTATATAAATAATGCCGAATTGGTCAATTTATCATTTAACGTTGATTTTGTCGATGTAAAAATTATCTGAATGATAGGCAAGTGATTTTTAAACCCATGTATGCTCTAAAGATACGAATTAGAGATTACCATTTAGCAAAATGGAAAGTTATTCAGAACAAAGTTCATTTTGACAGCAAGCATCCTCTTTAGGTGGAAAGTAACTTTCTGCCACAGTTAAACTTTTCGGAACAAAGTTAATTTTGACTACAAACATTCCTTTTAGGTAGAAAGGATCTTTCTGCCGCAGTTAAAACTTTTTGGACAAAATTCATTTTGATAGCAAACATCCTTTTTAGATGGTAAGGAACTTTCTGCTTCCAAGTTTCTTGCTATACATCATCTTTCTATCAATAAACTTAACATCAAATGATGCAACGGCCCGATATGACACATTATTTAAAGTTCGGGGGCGAACTTTGGCAAAAGTTTGGGGACTACTGATGCAATTAACCCAAAAATAATTTCCTACTTGTGTGTCACTAAATATCTATGCACATTAAACCACATTTACGAAATGTAGCTAGCATTCAACGTTCAAATTTTTACAGTAAGTTGCTACAAATGTTGAGTTGAACTGCTTTGAAAATATAAGTGATACTATTTTGCTTGGCAGAATCATTTCATTTTGAGTTAAGAGAAATCACAAAATTTGTAGTCATTATTAATTACCAGCAAGATTGCAAGAAATACCATTACTACTATTTAACAGCTTAATTTCAGATTAATATTCAAAATTTTTGTTCTCTCTTTTTTTTGTTTTCAGAGCTTAGATGGAAGAATCATAAGAGTTGATCTAGCTGAACAAAGGCAATAAAAGAAGCCAATTTTCTTCCGAGGGCTTCCGAGTTGTGCTCGCAATATTTATCTGTTTGTTGATCTCCGCGACTTTAATCACTCACACCTCTTATTTGTTTTCTTCTCCTTCACAAGATCACTAAATGTAGCCTTTGCTCATTGAGTAGTAGTGTATTTGAGATGTGTTATCGAAATCTTAGAATCTCTGTGAATACATAGTGGACTTGTTTTGAAATGTTCTTGTTTGTTGTTCAACTGGGGCTTCTCATTTGATGATAAAAATGCAACTTAATTTGCTTTTATTTTTTATTGACACTCCCTTTACTATTGCTTTTTTGTATTTGAGTGATTTTAGCCGAGTAAATAGGGATTTTGTTACATCCATGGGTAATTTCATTTGGTTTAATGACTTCAATTATTTAACAGTTGAGGAAACTAGAAGTTTGAAGGGGGGGGGGGGGGTGGGGGGGTGTCAATGTGAAAATAAATAAACAAATAAAGTTGAGTTGCCTATTGCAAAATGGCCTATAGTTGAGGAGATCTCAGTACAATTTTAGCTTTAATTTATGAAAAATTATTAAAATAACTATTATTATTGATTTCCAATAGATGAAGCTTTTGAGATCAACTATTATTAAGTAGGGTATATATAAGTGACGGGTGAGTAAATTCTCACCCTTAGGTGGGGTAGGATGTATGATGTACACCTCTTTCGGGTTGTACATGTAGCATTCCTTTCTTGGAAAATAAAAGTTTTAATAACAAAAAATATTTTTAATATTTTTATTCAGCACTCCTAACGTAATAGTGCCTTTTGAGATTCAAACTCAAGATATATATATATATATATATATATATATATATATATATATATATATATATATATTTTAATATTATGTTAAATAATATAAAGGCACCGCTCTTGTTTCATATTGAGAACACATAGGCTCGTTTCATTGATTTTTTTTATTTAATTTAAATCTACATATTGTGTGATTGCAAGCTTTAATAATTAATTTTAAAATTTCAGACAATTAGAAATAAGTTAATTAATTTATATTTAGTGTATAAATATAATATTCACGAATTTCGATAAAACTCGGCCCATATTATAGTTTAATTTAAATTTATAATTATTTAAATTAATATTAAATTTTAATCTAGAATAAGATATAATTTAGATTTGGGCTTGGGTCACGAAGCAGCCGCGGCAACAGAAAAAGCAGAGCCTTTTCTTTTGGAGCTATACTTAGGCCATGTGCCAATTAAAGGCTATTGTATTGAGTAGCAGTGCACGTTGCATATTAGAGCTCTAATTAGAGCACGTTGCATATCGTGCCCAGAGAACTAAATTTTTTATACTTTTTGTCATAACACCTGGATGCTAAGTCTATTGTTGGATTTCTTATCGTTAGGTTTATTTTGGACTGCACCTAGGTTTATTGTGGATCTAGATCTATTGTGAACCGTACGTTATTGTCACAGGATAAAAAGTTGGACTTATTTTTAACCTATAAATAAATAGCTAACAATCCCTCTTCACTGTGTGGGAATCGAACTACCACTGGTTCTTGTTAGATGCGACTAAAAATCAGAATCGCTTAGATATTATGATTCAGGTTCGCCGACGGCTTCGCGGTGCGACGAGAAATTTTGTGGATGTCAGTGGTGGGCTTCGGGATCGGGCAGCCCCCCGCGGTACGGATCCGATCCGCTAAGGAAAAACCTTAATTTCTCTTTTATTTGCCCTAGAGTGAGATCGAGCGATTGTACCAAGTAAAACTCTTGTATTCCCTCTTTTCTACATAGTGAAACCTCTCCTCTTTCGCCCGTGATTTTTTCCCTGAAAAGGATTTTTTCACGTAAATCTGTGTGTTAATTCTCTGTCGTGCAATTTTGGTTTTACTTTTCTGTCGTGATCGCCAATTGATTTTGTTTAGTTTGTGCGCTCGTTGCTAACAGTTCTGATACCACTTGTCGGATCGTTAGTGATAACCATAAAGTTCAAAAGCTCAAGCTGTTATAAATGAGCAACCAATTCACTTAAAGCATATAAATACAGTGCCCACGGGTCTCAATCGTACTCAATTCACTTGGACGTTAGGATTTTTGTTGGGCCTCTTGCCCTTAGGTCTATTGTGGACTACGCTCTATTGTCACGGGACAGAAAGTTCGACCTATTTTTAATCCATAAATAAATAGCCAACAATTCCCCTCCAAACACCAGCACCGATTGGGAATCGAATTACCACGGGTTTTGATACCACTTGTCGGATCGTTAACGCTGACGATTATTTCCAAAAGCTTAAGCTGTTAGAAATGAACAACCAATTCATTTAAAGCGTACAAACACAGCACCCACGGGTCTCGACCGGACTCAACTCATCTAGACGTTAGATCTATTGTTTGATCTCTTGTCGTTAGGTTTACTGTGGACTGCAGTTCTACTCAACTTATTGGGCTCACCCAACTCAACTTATTAGCTAGTCTCATGAATATATTATCATTGGATCTATTTTTAACCCATAAATAAATAGCGAACAGAGTTTATTAAAAAATCTCTAATTTTAGCACGAGAAAAATTATTGAATACAAATATTAAAAACATTGTTATCAATGTGAGACCAAATCTAAATTAATTGTTTGAACTTGAAATTTTATTTTTAATTTGTATTCATAATTGAATTTCAAACCGTATCTTTTGAAATTCAAAAAATTTAAATTAAAATCTGAAATTAAAAATAATTTTGAAATTTAAAATTAACATCAAATTATACTTATTTTCATCTAATATCATCCCTTTACATGGACTCTCCTTTTTCTATAATTTCGAGTTTTTTTGAGCCTAGAAGAGTGGTATTTAATTATAACTTTTTTTTTTATATGAGTTCTGGAAAATAATTATATAATTTTACAATAGTTGCTGATAGTAGTAATAGAAATAATAATAAGAGTTGAGCTAAAATACTATCGGTAGCAAACGGATATCGTTGTCATTTCTTTATTTTCGATGGTGGAGATTCCAAATCAATGATTAATACCGTTGAATATGATCTAGACCACTAAAAGTATCTAAAAATTAAATTTTATTTTATTTTAATATTATTGACTTAATAATAAAAAAATATAAAATTTATAATTTTAATAATAAATATGAATAAATATAAATTAATTAAGTTTTAGTTAAAAAGAAATTTAAACTATTTAAAATAAGATTTCTACTCTTGAACTTGATTACAAAACTTCTATCATCACTTTTTTGAAGAATATTCATTTTCAACTATTCATTTTTATATCCACTTGATGAATATATATATATATATATATATATATATATATATATATATATATATATATATATATATATATATATTTATAAAATTTAATTTTTAAATAGTTTAAATAATTTTAATCATATTTAACTGTATCTATCGTAAGTTAAAAAAATTTATTATTGAAAATAAATAAATTACAACAGGTCTAGCCAACAATAATATTCTTAGCTCAGCTCATAATAATAAATTACTGAGCTTGTTGAATGTGACTTCTTAAACTGCACAAGAAAATAAAAATGGTATATATAAGTGTACACCCGATAAGGGGTGTATATCCTACACCCCACCCCATTCTGAGGTGGGGTGAATTTCACTCGTCACTCGATGTGACAAGTGGAGATATACCCACATCGGAGGCCCACTTTTGCACAGAAATTGGCCCAAGACAGGCCTATCTCTTATTTTCAACTCTTCTTTTCTTTTTTTCCATTTTTTGGAATTTACAATTACTAGTACATTGTGAAGAACAGCATATATATATATATATATATATATATATATATATATATATATATATATATATATATATATATATATAATTAGGCTAGAATACTATCGATAGCACCAAGCCATTGGTGCTATCAAGTTTTTAGTCGTTGGATGAAAAAATATGCGGTTGGGATTATAGTGGTCCCCTAGGGTTTACTAGGTGGTTGGTTGAATAGTAAAAATTTTAGGAAACTACTATAATCCCAACCGCATATCTTTTCATCCAACAGCTGAAAACTTGATAACACCAATTGTTTGGTGCTATCGATAGTATTCTAGCCGGAATATATATATATATATATATATATATATATATATATATATATATATATATAGAGAGAGAGAGAGAGAGAGAGAGAGAGAGAGAGAGAGAGAGTAGAGCTTATATGCTTTTAAAAGCAAAGATAATTAATTCATACTTGTAATTTTTTATCATTGGATTTGTAAAGTCAACTAAAGAGAGAGAAAAATAAAGTAAAAAGCACAAATCCTAATACAAATTCAATGGTAAAAAATTTACAAATATGAATTGTCTTGTGCTTTTGAAAGCATATAAGCTCTACTATATATATATATATATATATATATATATATATATATATATATATATATATATATATATATATATAGAGAGAGAGAGAGAGAGAGAGAGAGAGAGAGAGAGAGAGAGAGTCCAGCTGGAAAACTATCGAGAGCACTAAGCAATTGGTAGTACTAAGTTTCCAGCCCTTTGATTAAAGGATATGTGGATGGGATTATAGTGATTCCCTAAAATTTTTACTATTCAACCAATACCCACTAAACTTTAGGAGATCACTATTACTATTCAATCAACCATCCACTAAATTCTAAGGAACCACTATCAATCTAACCACACATCTCTTAATCCAAGGGTTAAAAAATTGATAGTTGATGCTATCAATAATATTTTTACATAATTATATATATATATATATATATATATATATATATATATATATATATATATATATATATATATATATATGGTAGAGCTTATATACTCTCAGAAGCACAAGCCCAAATGTGCTTATGAATTTTTTACCATTGGATTTACATTGGAATTAATAGTTTTTGTAAAATCAACTAAAAAGAGAGAAAGAAAAAGTAAATAGTATAAATCCCAATGCAAATTCAATGGTAAAAAATTCACAAACATATTTGGGCTTTTTCTTTTAAAAGTATATAAACTCTACTATATATATATATATATATATATATATATATATATATATATATATATATATATATATATATATATATATATATATATAGGCTGGAATACTATCGATAGCACCAAGTCATTGGTGCTTTCAAATTTTTAGCCTTTGGATTAAGAAATGTACGGTTAGGATGATAGTGGTCCCCTAGGGTTTAATGGGTGGTTGGTTGAATAGTAAAAATCTTAGAAAACTACTATAATCCCAACCGCACATACTTTAATTCAAGGGCTAAAAATTTGATAGTACCAATTGTTTGGTGCTATCGATAATATTCCAGCCGGACTATATATATATATATATATATATATATATATATATATATATATATATATATATATATATATATAAAGAGAAGATTATGTGGTCGATGTATAATGCATGCATTTTTTTTTTTTGTATGCTTCAAGTTGAACTTTCTTTCACCACAAAAAATTTTCTTGAACTTTATATGATGTGCTTTTATCTTTTTCCTGTAATTTGAAATTATTATACTTCATATCATAATTATAAGATGTAGTTTGTTGTAACTATTTAAAATATATATTTTAAATTCTTATTATCAACTAGTAGAATGGAGGGTGAAATAAGCAAGTTAGAAAAACTAAAGAATAAAAATATAAACAGCAATGGATTGAAAAGGAAGATAAAAAGCTTATTTAGTGCTTATTGGATCCACGGATTCGGATCAATAGAGGGTCGATAATGAAACTGTTACACCAATGAGTAATGTTACACAAAGATGGAAGGGATAATAGAGTAATGGGGGAGAAGAAGAAGCTATAGGACAAGTCTACTCTCTCTGCGACCAGGAGGAGGAGGAGTGTTGTGGAAGAAAAGGGAAGGCTCCAGCTAATTCCAGAAGTAGTAGGTGAGGCGCACAACCCTAGGAGTTGACAGAAACGACACACGACCGAATTCCTAGGTAACCAATGGACCGGCACGCAGCTCGGTCATAAGCCAACCTACGGAGTGGCACTCGAGGGGAGCGATTAATACGAGTAAAGTAACCATGTCACAAGTATCTCAATATAGCAGGACTTAGTCACGATTATACTCAAAGTGGGAGACTCCATCCACTAAGTAAACCCTGATCCCCCCAATCTGATGCAACAGTAAACATCCGGTGTAGAGTACCGGGTTTTCGGATGGTGCGCCGACCACACATGATAGCGTGGAGCGGAGAGTTTGCCTCGGGCGCGTAGCGTATGTGTTTACTGTTGATGTCGAGTTGATCTGGACTAACGCAGAAGCCCCCGCCCGATTCGGGGTTTTTCCGGGCTTTGTTCGCCGATTGAAGACTAGATTTGGGTATTACCGACTTCACAGTGGAGTGCAGGAAATTTGGGAACACTTGGAACAGGTATATTTTCAGATTACAGCGAAGTTCGGGAGGTTCCGGACTGACGCGGAGGATCCGGAGGTAAAAAATGAGTCGGAACTGACATTTTCGGAGCCGGTTTTTGGATTGGGCATTCCGACTCAACGGATGAGCTTTTTGAAGAGAAAAAGCTGTGGACACGTGTATTTTCAAATTACAGCGGAGTCCGGGAGGTTCCGGATGGCGGCGGAGGGCCCGAAGGTAAAAAGTGAGTTGGAGAGGGCCATTTTGGAATATTTTATTATTTTAATTAATTGGTTTGCTAATTAATTGGGTCTTTTGCTTGGTGGCTGTGAGAGTGAAGTTGAGGGTGGTGGAATGAGGTGAGTGGAATTGCTACTTTTAAATTAATCCCTTTCTAAGCTTAATTAAGTTTTGATTAAGCAAAGGGTTAATTAAGTTGTAGCTTTATTTAAGGAGGTGACCTTATCCACTTGAGCCTTATCGTCACCCACAAGCCCACCCCTCTCCTCTGTAGCAGAGAAAGAAAGAAAGAAAGAAAGAAAGAAAGAAAGAAGAAAGAGAGGAAAAGGGAAGAGAAGAAGAGGTTAAAGATGAAGGTGGGTTTTTGAAGTGGAGCTTGAGCTCGGTTTTTCCTGTTGGTGGCCGTGGGGAGCGAGGGCGTGCACCGTGCATCTTTGAGGTAGGTAAATTGATGTTTTTAATTTTTAAAAATTTAAGTTGATTTTATTTTGGGCTTTTGGAAATTGTTTGGAGCCATTGGGGATTTTTGTTGGTTTTTTAAAAAACAAAAAAATGGATTTTTGTGATTTTTTGGTGCTTTGAGGATTTTTGCAAATTTATTTGGAGTTAAATCGGTTTTTAAATTGATTTGTGGATTTAAATTAAATTTTTATAACTTATTTTAAATTATTTAAAAAAAAAAATTCGCAGCGTTGGTGGTTGCCCGCGTGCGCGCGCGGTCCGCGCGCACCACAGGGTGCGCGCGGCGAGCGCGCCCAGCGCTGCGGGCCGCGTGCACCGTGCGCAGCACCGCGGGCCGCGCGGGCCGCGTGCAGTGCCGCGGGCCTGCGCGGGCGCGTATCGCTGCGCGCAGCGGCCGCGCGCGCGCAGCGTGATGCGCGCGTGCGCACAGCGCCGCTGGGGCGCTGTGCGGCGCGCTCCAGCGCCGCGCAGCAGCCCCTGCGCCGCGCGGCTTGGCTTGGCGCCGCGCGGCGGGCCTCCCTCGTCGCGCGGCTGGGTTTCCCATCGCTCGACGTGCTCCCGGACACCGGGCGACACCTCGGTTTGCGTGCCGGCGCCTTTTTTTCGCCGCCGGAGCCCGTTTTTCGCCGCCGCACGCTGTTTTTTTCGCCGTCGACCGCTGTTTTTCGCCGTCGATCGCTGTTTTTCGCCGGCGGAGCCCGTTTTTCGCCGCCGCGCGCTATTTTTCGCCGTCGACCGCTGTTTTTCGCCGTCGACCGCTGTTTTTCGCCGTCGAGCGCTGTTTTTCGCCATCGAGCCCTGTTTTTCGCCGCCGAGCGCTGTTTTTCGCCTTCGGGCGCTGTTTTTCGCCGACGAAGGCTGGTTTTCGCCGTCGGGCGCTGTTTTTCGCCGACGGAGGCTGGTTTTCGCCGACGGAGACTGGTTTTCGCCGATAGAGGCTGTTTTTCGCGACGCGCGCTGTTTTTCGCCGACGGAGGCTGTTTTTCGCGACGCGCGCTGTTTTTCGCCGACGGAGGCTGTTTTTCGCGATGCGCGCTGTTTTTCGCCGACGGAGGCTGGTTTTCGCCGACGGAGGCTGTTTTTCGCGACGCGCGCTGTTTTCGCCGACGGAGGCTGTTTTTTCGCCGACGGAGGCTGTTTTTCGCGACTGTTTTTTCGCCGACGGAGGCTGTTTTTCGCCGCCGGATGCTCAGTTTTCGGCCGTTTGACTGATTTTGTGATCTCTGCTTTCCTGGCATCTTTTAGTGCAGTTTTAGCTTCTGTCGAGGGTGGTTGAGTGTTCTCCGCTGCGTGGAGCCGCGGACTTGCTTCGGGACATCCGTTGGGGGCGCGATCTTGTGACTCCGTTTTGCGTGCGGATTCCGGCATCGTGCTTCGTTTTGCGTGCGGACTACGTGGAGGCAAGGTAATCCCGCTGAGCCCAATTGCAAGTGTCGACAAGCAATTGGTGGCGAGCAGAGGTGGGTTGGTTTTCTCTCCAAGTCTACGGACTTCCTTCTAATTCTATTATGATAGGGTTTGCATGCTAGTTTAAGTGTTTCCTTGGAACTTTAACTAGCACCCCCGTCATATGTTGCATGTGTTCAACCAGACCAATAGTGAACTTTAACTTGGGTTAGGTTCTTTTATGCTTTAGCCATCCCACAGGTTGCATTTCTATCCAGACATAGAGTTCCTCGCCCGGGTAGTGGGCCGAGTGGTCAGAGTGTTGTGGGACGGGCGTTGCACTCGGGCCTGGGGGCCGAGTGTGGTCTGGTGGCTGGGTTAGGCCAGTGTTAGTGTTTTGGGAACCGTTTCAGATAAACGGTGGTCCCGGATTTTTAGTTTTTCGCTGTTCTTCTCGTCACCACCACGTTGTGCTCGTGGTGTACGTGTGTTATCAGGACCTTGAACCCAGAATGCTTTTGGACATTCATGATTTTAGTAAACTAACATTTTTCCTCCCGAATTCCTGGGGGTCGCCGGAGCCTGTTCTTGTTTGATTGGGCGTCGACAACAACCCTTGGGAGTTCGGAAAATAAACTTGTTTTCAACTGATTTTTTCAAGAACTAAAATCTATAAAAGTGGGTTTTCTCAGTTCAAAACGGCTTTCAAAAAGAGTAATTTTATCCTCACCCTAGGGGGTTGAGTGAAAATGATATTTTATAACAAAGGCCATCTTTTTCCTAAAATCCCTCCCTCGACCGGGGGAGTGATCTGGGTTCTAAGGGCTAGTTTCATTCTTGGGCCGAAAACAACGGAATGCTACACCTATACCCTGTTCTTGTTTGATTGGGGTCGTAGGTAGTAGACTCCCGGGGGATTCGGACTCTTTGTGGTTCTGGCTGTGGAGCATCTCCGGCCATGAGTTTAGAGCTTTGAGTTGAGATACTTTCCCACTTAAACCGAGAGGGGCCGAATCCCTGAACGGTAAAGGATCGAGAACTTCGATAGGCTGAGCTTAGAGTCTGTTCTTGTTTGATTGGGGTTCTAGGCACCGATCTATCGGGATTCTCAGACCTTGCCGCGTCAGTCGGTTCTTCTTGCCTACGAGTGGGGTGTTGTTGTGGGAGCCGTTGGGAGTGACGGCGGTCCCAGCTGTGTAGTACTTTCTTTGAGTGGGTTAGTGTGGTGAGATTGAGTTGTGCTTTGAGCTCGTGATACCGATCTGTTTGATCGTGGACTATAGCCTGCATGTGCCGCTTGTGAGACAGTGATACAGATGAGATACTTGAGTTCGGTGGGGTCGCTCCCCTCGAGCTACCACCCGGGTGTGTGTGTGTGATGATACCGAGCCTGACGAGGCTGCGATGATGCGACTAGTTGATACACTAGAGTTCGCTTGTGACAGTCCGCGTGGGACGCCCTACGTAAGTCCGTTCCTCCGGGATGTGCGGCAGTAGGTTTGGCGCAGGCTTGACTGGACCCTATGAGGCAGTCATTGAGATTGTGTGACACTGAGAGAGTGATGGCATAGCATGTGTCATAGTAGAGTTTTCTTGAGCATAGTACTTGTGTCATATTGTCAGTGGTGAGTGGATGCATACCATCTTCTGTGTTATTTTCCTATTGAGCATAGTAGATAGAGGCATGATAGCTGTAGATACTTTTCCAGCTTATTTATCCTTATCACAGTCTTTTTCTGTTATCTTATGCCTCTAGTAGACTTAGTGGGCAGACCGTGGTTCTTGGAGACGGTACCCACTGAGAACTAGTGTAGGTTGTGGTTCTCACACCCTCTGTCGGTGATAGGTTGCTGAGGCTTTTTCTTCCGTTCCTGCCCGAGCTGGCTTGACGGACCGAGGACAGGGAGTCGCGAGATAGTTCCCTACCAGCATTGTTCTTTAGAGTGAGGTAGATGTACCATCCCAGACTGAGGGAGTTTGGTTATGTATTGCATTTCTAGTTTTAGTTATCTCCCTTTGGATTTGTAGATGATGTATAGGTGGATTTCTGTATGTATCACCATGTATTTGGGAGATGGACTTTGTATTTTATTTTCAGCTTTTTAGTAGTGAGATTTTATATTACAGCTTACTTATTCGCTGTGATATCCGTGTAGCTATAGATCTATCTTTTGTAGATTAGACGCTTCGTCTGTACGGCTGTTTTCGTACAGATGGCGGATCTGTTAGCGAGCCCGGGTCGCAGTTTCGACCCCGGGGCGTGACAGATTTAGGTGGTATCAGAGCCTAGGATGTAGGTCATTGAGGACTTAGAAACCCTAGGCTTGTGGCTGGACATTAGGATGACTACGTGAGAGTCGTGACTTTTAGCGAGAGTCCTGATTGAGTTTTATACCTCTCCCAAGAGATGGGACGAGTGATTTTACATGTTATTCTCCCAAAGTGATTATGTTGGCTGCAGACAACATAATACTTTAGGAAGGGTAACATGTCATAGACTTTCGCTGGATTGGATCGTATGATTGTTATGTCCTGACGTTTGTATTTGTTGCAGTTATCTGCGATGCCGCCGAGACGTCGTGCAGCGACGAGAGGACGTTCGACCTTGGATGAGGAGCCCGAGCGGCAGAGGGCTGAGCACACTGAACAGGAAGAGATAGTCAGGAGCCTGGAAGAGGCAGCCAAGCGCCAGGAGGAAAAATTAGAACGTATGTTGAGGTTGTTTGAGCAGAGGACATCTTCAGTAGCGCCCCCAGCAGCGACTTCGTCGACCTCGTCACAGATCGCCCCATTGACAGAAGCAAAACAGAGGGAGCTCACCGACAAGCTAGCTTATTTTAACCAGTTCCATCCCCCGCGGTTTTCAGGGCAGAGTTCAGAGCCGTGGGATGTTGAGAATTGGATCGCGGCAATGGAGAAACTTTTTGAGAACCTCTTCATCAAGGAAGAACATCAGGTACATTTAGGGGCGCACTATTTGGAAAAGGACGTCGAGATTTGGTGGCGTCGTGTCCGCCCAGTTGGACCGCCAGGAGTTCAGTTGATGACTTGGCCAGAGTTTCGAGCTTTGCTACGCGGGGCTTACTTTCCCGATAGTGCAAAGCAGAAACTCGAATGGGATCTTCGACGATTGCAGCAGGGTGATCGACCTCTTCAGGAGTATATTCGGGAGTTCCAGAAGTTGCTGAACAGTGTGCCACATGTTGCCCCTGATGAGGCTCAGAGGGTGGATTTGTTTGAGAGAGGACTGCACTAGGATATTTATCATCTTGTTCACTCGCACCGGTCACCGACTTTGGATGCAGCCATAGAGCGTGCCCGATGGGTTTCCCGAGGGACTGCGTTCATGTCAGAGAGGGACGGAGCACCAGGGACTAGCTCCGGGGAGAGGCGTTCAGTGCCGCCTGATCTTGGGAAGTCGAGTAGATCGAGACCCCCGGGGCCACCACATTTCCAGTCTGAGGGTCGTGGATTTCAGAGGAGACGGAGATCAGGAGGACCCCCACAGCCGAGGCACCGGCAGCAGTATCAGGACGAGTGTATCATTTGCGGTGGGCCGCATGCAGTGCAGTAATGTGACCATAGGCAGGGGCGATGCTTTTCGTGTGGACAGTCGGGACATTTTCAAGCAGCATGCCCTCGTGCAGTACTTTCGGTAATGCCGCTTGCGACAGCACCCCCGCTACCTTTCCCGGAAGAAGGAGCTCCTCCGACTTACCGCCAGCCAGATGAGGCCACGACGTCGGGGCAGCCAGGACGACGACCACCCACATCGAGAGGATGAGTTTGGGCTGCCCGATTGCTGGGCGCCAGAATAGTGGATTGCATGATACCTGGTATGATTTCTTTTCCCAGTTGTTGAGCTTAGAGTTTTTGCAACCCTGCATGGTTTAGTTGTTGGATTGAAGTTTTTGGGTTGCGTCCCCAGCAGGGACAACGTCAACACCTCTCTCCTTGATTTCTCGTATTTACGCTGAAACTGGCGAACGGAACAAAAATTTCGAAGGGCTACTCCAGAAATGGAGACGATGCTGGAACCTGTTCTTGTTTGATTGGGGTGAAGGCATCGGTCTTTTGGAATTTTCGGACTTTTCGCTAATTTTTGCTGCTTTCCAAATAGAGAGTTGGGGTTGATGATGTTCCTGATGTAGGGCTTCCTTGTGGTAGGGGGTGTGTTTTGGTTTCGGGGACGAAACCTTTTGAAGGAGGGGAGAGTGTAGAGTACCGGGTTTTCGGATGGCGCGCCGACCACACATGATAGCGTGGAGCGGAGAGTTTGCCTCGGGCGCGTAGCGTATGTGTTTACTGTTGATGTCGAGTTGATCTGGACTAACGCAGAAGCCCCCGCCCGATTCGGGGTTTTTCCGGGCTTTGTTCGCCAATTGAAGACTAGATTTGGGTATTACCGACTTCACAGTGGAGTGCAGGAAATTTGGAAACACTTGGAACAGGTATATTCTCAGATTACAGCGAAGTTCGGGAGGTTCCGGACTAACGCGGAGGATCCGGAGGTAAAAAGTGAGTCGGAACTGACATTTTCGGAGCCGGTTTTTGGATTGGGCATCCCTACTCAATGGATGAGCTTTTTGAAGAGAAAATGCTGTGGACACGTGTATTTTCAAATTACAGCGGAGTCCGGGAGGTTCCGGACGACGGCGGAGGGCCCGAAGGCAAAAAGTGAGTTGGAGAGGGCCATTTTGGAATATTTTATTATTTTAATTAATTGGTTTGCTAATTAATTGGGTCTTTTGCTTGGTGGCTGTGAGAGTGAAGTTGAGGGTGGTGGAATGAGGTAAGTAGAATTGCTACTTTTAAATTAATCCCTCTCTAAGCTTAATTAAGTTTTGATTAAGCAAAGGGTTAATTAAGTTGTAGCTTTATTTAAGGAGGTGACCTTATCCACTTGAGCCTTATCGTCACCTCCCAAGCCCACCCCTCTCCTCTGTAGCAGAGAAAGAAAGAAAGAAAGAAAGAAAGAAGAAAGAGAAGAAAAGGGAAGAAGAAGAAGAGGTTGAAGATGAAGGTGGGTTTTTGAAGTGGAGCTTGAGCTTGGTTTTTCCTGTTGGTGGCCGTGGGGAGCGAGGGCGTGCACCGTGCAACTTTGAGATAGGTAAATTGATGTTTTTAATTTTTAAAAATTTAAGTTGATTTTTTTTTTTTTGATTAAACAGGGGTGAACCCTATTTGAAAACGAAGTACAAAGAACAGTCCCTCAAAAACTGAGAAGGAATGGGCAGCCCCTCCCCCAAAAAGGAGCTACTTACAACATAACACAGAGCAGTAAGATCTAATAAACCCCATAACAAACTAATCAACACAGCCAAGCAAAAAAACTAAATAACAAAGGTTAAATAAAAGCCCGATGTTGAAGCTCCAACAGCATGTAGTAGCGATTAAAGCCAACCCATTCCTCCTGCTGTATAGATCCTCCGCCCAGTATGAAACTCTCAAGACGGCGCTGTAAAATCTCGAACCATCTGGAAATCTGCAGGTGCTGCAGTTGCATAGTTACCATCCATGGCTAGTCTTCTGGTTTCGAGTCTCTGAGAATTTCAAGGATCCTCCAACCTTTCACTAATTCTACGAAGTACCCTGCCAATTAGCTGCTTGATGGCTGCATCGCCGTGCTTGGTGATCGCTGGCAGTCTTGAGACCACTCAGATAACAGTTACTCCACTACTCCGTGATCGTTCCGACGCGTCTGGCCTCCCTTGTTTGATTCCAATCATTCTTGTTCAGGCATCTGATTGTGAGGCACCACTCCTTGTTCTAGCATCTGGATTGAGTAGACAGTGTAGCGAATGACACTCGGGGTAGTTCAAATGCTCTGATTCGCCTCCACTACGGATGTATCCCTTCCTAGGATCGGATCTCCAGCAAGGTTACCCTCCCAGGTTCGTGCGCCAAAAGGTAATTAAGGACAGAATTTTCTTGCCGCAATCCATAGGACAAGTGATTCGATCATCAAACAGCCTGTGATTCCGCTCCAACCAAATCTCCCAGCAGGTAGCCGCTAGGCATAAGTCAAAAGAAGCAGTATCAAGACAATCCCGATTGGTTCTAGAGCGCCTCCATCTGGACGCAAGGTCTCCCGGTCTGTCAAGGAGAGATTTGCGCAAGCGTCCGTATCCATGTAGTATCCGGCTCCAGACAGAGCGAGCGAAAGGGCAGCGGAACAATAGATGTTCCAAATTTTCTTCTTCGCTGTTGCATAAAACACAAATTGTGGGTCCAATCCATCCCCTTTTAACAAGTAAGTCCGCCGTCAGCATTCGGTTCCTAGCGGCCAGCCATAAGAAAACTTTGTTGCGACGCGGTATCCTGATCTTCCAGAGATGGGGAATTCTACGATCGTCCACTCCGTCAAAAGCGAGGAAGTTGTAAGCACTCCGTGCGCTAAAACTCCCGTTACTATTCCATCTCCAGCAGATGTCGTCAGCCGCCGCAGACAGGGATATGTTTCTCACCACGTCCTCGAGTTGCGCCAGTTCCTGCTGCTGATCCAGAGCAGGTTGATCACTAAAACCAAGGGAGCGGCAGTTAGCAAAGCGGACCAACCATTGATTTACCGACAGGTGTTTATGGGTGGCCGCCGCAAACAGGAGGGGGAATTGGTTGCGCAGAAGCTTTTCCCCGGTCCATCTCGAGTGCAAATTTAAGTTGATTTTATTTTGGGCTTTTGGCAATTGTTTGGAGCCATTGGGGATTTTTGTTGGTTTTTTAAAAAACAAAAAAATAGATTTTTGGGATTTTTTGGTGCTTTGAGGATTTTTGGAAATTTATTTGGAGTTAAATGGGTTTTTAAATTGATTTTTGGATTTAAATTAAATTTTTATAATTTATTTTAAATTATTTTTAAAAAAAAATCGCAGCGTTGGTGGCCGCGCGCGTGCGCGCGCGCGGCAAGCGCGCGCGGCAAGCGCGCGCGGTCCGCGCGCACCACAGGGTGCCCGCGGCGAGCGCGCGCAGCGCTGCGGGCTGCGAGGGCCGCGCGGGCCTCGTGCAGCGTTGCAGGCTGCGCGCAGCGGCCGCGCGCGCATCGCCGCTGGGCGCCGCGCGCAGCGCCGCTGGGGCGCTGTTCGGCGTGCTCCAGCGCCGCGCAGCAGCCCCCGCGCCGCGCGGCTTGGCTTGGCGCCGCGCAGCGGGCCTCCCTCGTCGCGCGGCTGGGTTTACCGTCGCTCGGCGTGCTCCCGGACAGCGGGCGACACCTCGGTTTGCGTGCCGGCGCCGTTTTTTCGCCGCCGGAGCCCGTTCTTCGCCGCCGCGCGCTGTTTTTTTCGCCGTCGACCGCTGTTTTTCACCGTCGACCGCTGTTTTTCGCCGTCGGCCGCTGTTTTTCGCCGCCGGAGCCCGTTTTTCGCCGCCGCGCGCTATTTTTCGCCGTCGACCGCTGTTTTTCGCCGTCGACCGCTGTTTTTCGCCGTCGAGCGCTGTATTTCGCCATCGAGCGTTGTTTTTCGCCGCCGAGCGCTGTTTTTCGCCGCCGGGCGCTGGTTTTCGCCGACGAAGGCTGGTTTTCGCCGTCGGGCGCTGTTTTTCGCCGACGGAGGCTGGTTTTCGCCGTCGGAGACTGGTTTTCGCCGACAGAGGCTGTTTTTCGCGACGCGCGCTGTTTTTCGCCGACGGAGGCTGGTTTTCGCCGACGGAGGCTGTTTTTCGCGACGCGCGCTGTTTTTCGCCGACGGAGGCTGGTTTTCGCCGACGGAGGCTGTTTTTCGCGACGCGCGCTGTTTTCGCCGACGGAGGCTGTTTTTCGCGACGCGCGCTATTTTTCGCCGACGGAGGCTGTTTTTTTGCCGCCGGATGCTCGGTTTTCGGCCGTTTAACTGATTTTGCGATCTCTGCTTTCCTGGCAGCTTTCAGTGCAGTTTTAGCTTCTGTCGAGGGTGGTTGAGTGTTCTCCGCTGCGTTGAGCCACGGACTTGCTTCGGGACATCCGTTGGGGGCGCGATCCTGTGACTCCGTTTTGCGTGCGGATTTCGGCATCGTGCTTCATTTTGCGTGCGGACTACGTGGAGGCAAGGTAATCCCGCTGAGCCCAATTGCAAGTGTCGACAAGCAATTGGTGGCGAGCAGAGGTGGGTTGGTTTTCTCTCCAAGTCTACAGACTTCCTTCTAATTCTATTATGATAGGGTTTGCATGCTAGTTTAAGTGTTTCCTTGAAACTTTAACTAGCACCCCCGTCATATGTTGCATGTGTTCAACCAGACCAATAGTGAACTTTAACTTGGGTTAGGTTCTTTTATGCTTTAGCCATCCCACAGGTTGCATTTCTATCCAGACATAGAGTTCCTCGCCCGGGTAGTGGGCCGAGTGGTCAGAGTGTTGTGGGACGGGCGTTGCACTCGGGCCTGGGGGCCGAGTGGGGTCTGGTGGGTGGGTTAGGCCAGTGTTAGTGTTTTGGGAACCATTTCAGATAAACGGTGGTCCCGGATTTTTAGTTTTTCGCTGTTCTTCTCGTCACCATCACGTTGTGCTCGTGGTGTACGTGTGTTATCAGGACCTTGAACCCAGAATGCTTTTGGACATTCATGATTTTAGTAAACTAACATTTTTCCTCCCGAATTCCTGGGGGTCGCCGGAGCCTGTTCTTGTTTGATTGGGCGTCGACACCAAACCTTGGGAGTTCGGAAAATAAACTTGTTTTCAACTGATTTTTTCAAAAACTAAAATCTATAAAAGTGGGTTTTCTCAGTTCAAAACGACTTTCAAAAAGAATAATTTTATCCTCACCCTAGGGGTTTGAGTGAAAATGATATTTTATAACAAAGGCCATCTTTTTCCTAAAATCCCTCCCTCGACCGGGGGAGTGATCTGGGTTCTAAGGGCTGGTTTCATTCTTGGGCCGAAAACAACGGGAGGCTACACCTATACCCTGTTCTTGTTTGATTGGGGTCGTAGGTAGTACACTCCCGGGGTTTTCGGACTCTTTGTGGTTCTGGCTGTGGAGCATCTCGGGCCATGAGTTTAGAGCTTTGAGTTGAAATACTTTCCCACTTAAACCGAGAGGGGCCGAATCCCTGAACGGTAAAGGATCGAGAACTTCGATAGGCTGAGCTTAGAGTCTGTTCTTATTTGATTGGGATTCTAGGCACCGATCTATCGGGATTCTCGGACCTTGCCGCGTCAGTCGGTTCTTCTCGCCTATGAGTGGGGTGTTGTTGTGAGAGCCGTTGGGAGTGACGGCGGTCCCAGCTGTGTAGTACTTTCTTTGAGTGGGTTAGTGTGGTGAGATTGAGTTGTGCTTTGAGCTCGTGATACCGATCTGTTTGATCGTGGACTATAGCCTGCATGTGCCGCTTGTGAGACAGTGATACAGATGAGATACTTGAGTTCGGTGGGGTCGCTCCCCTCGAGCTACCACCCGGGTGTGTGTGTGATGATACCGAGCCTGACGAGGCTGCGATGATCCGACTAGTTGATACACTAGAGTTCGCTTGTGACAGTCCGCGTGGGATGCCCTACGTAAGTCCGTTCCTCCGGGATGTGCGGCAGTAGGTTTGGCGCAGGCTTGACTGGACCCTATGAGGCAGTCATTGAGATTGTGTGACACTGAGAGAGTGATGGCATAGCATGTGTCATCGTAGAGTTTTCTTGAGCATAGTACTTGTGTCATATTGTCAGTGGTGAGTGGATGTATACCATCTTCTGTGTTATTTTCCTATTGAGCTTAGTAGATAGAGGCATGATAGCTGTACATACTTCTCCAGCTTATTTATCCTTATCACAGTCTTTTTCTGTTATCTTATGCCTCTAGTAGACTTAGTGGGCAGACCGTGGTTCTTGGAGACGGTACCCACTAAGAACTACTGTAGGTTGTAGTTCTCACACCCTCTGTCGGTGACAGGTTGCTGAGGCTTTTTCTTCCGTTCCTGCCCGAGCTGGCTTGACGGACCGAGGACAGGGAGTCGCGAGATAGTTCCCTACCAGCATTGTTCTTTAGAGTGAGGTAGATGTACCATCCCGGACTGAGGGAGTTTGGTTATGTATTGCATTTCTAGTTTTAGTTATCTCCCTTTGGATTTGTAGATGATGTATAGGTGGATTTCTATATGTATCACCATGTAATAGCCGCGGGTTTATTTCTCCCTTTTTGGTCTGATCTGTGAATTTATTTCGAACCGCTCTTCGGCTAAGAGGTCCGGGGTACAACTTTTCTCGCGTTGTTTTGGGCAGGCCGTCGGGGCTCGCGGGTATTTTTAGAGAATAAAGCCCGCGAAACGAAGACCGGCGGCGCGATCGGATCTGATTTCCGACCCCGGAATCTCCCGGAATAAATTTCTGAAGTTTGTAGCAGCTCGGGTGTTCAGCACGTCTTATTAGAGGTAAACCAGACCCGGGTAATTTAATTTAATCTTTTTTAATTGGGGAATTTAATTTAATCTAATTTAATTTAAATTGGTAATTTAATCTAATCTAAACTTAATTTACATTCGTTTGGGTTCAGACCCAATTGCGCCAAACCGTCGATTAAATAAGGGTTGGGGGGTTTAGGTTTGGGAACCCTATTTCCCTCCTCTCTCTCTGGTTTTGGCGTGAGTTACCCGAGCGTGGACGAAGAACGCTCTCCCCCAAACCCTTCCCTTTGATCGGCGTGGAGCATCGCGACGAAGCCACCGAGAGGGGGAAAGAACACCGCACGCTTTCTACCGGAACCGGGCACGCAAGAACGGACGATCCTCCTCCTCTCAACCATCGTCGTCGAAACCGAGCTGTTCGGGCACGCGGTGAGGGTTTCTTTTGTCGGAGTTTCTACACGCCTCTTCCTTCGTGTTTGAGGTGGGTTGTTGTTTTATGTCTCTCCATTTAATTCTATTAAGTTGGGTTCCCTGCATTTAATTTTATTAAGTTGGGAGGGGTCGATCATTTATGTTCTTGGGTTGAGTGGGGTAATTAGCATCGACCTTCGATGACCGTGCAATTTAAATATTACATATTATCGTTCCACTTTGATGCTACCTGATATCGTTACTCTAGATGCTACCGATTATCGCTACACTCTAATAGTTATGTGATTTCATATCTCTGATGTTACCAGTTACCGTCTTTCCCTCGATTATGCTGTTAGTAGGGTACCTTGAGTATACATGTTACTATCTTACTCTGACTCGTGCATCATGGTTACTATCTTATTATTGTGCACGCATTGTGATTACTACCTTATTATTGCTCATGCATTGTGGTTATTGGGCTCGAGGCTGCAACACGCGCACCCGCGGTTTGGCCACCGCGAAGGGTGCGCTTTTCCGGAAAAGTGGTCTATGACCCGTGTATACCCACGAGGTGACGTAGTGGGGCCCCTTATTAGTTGTGGGGTTTGAGGCGCCGAGGTGCGAGCGGTGCGACCCGTCGGTTTAGTTGTCCGACGTGGTCGGGTTCTGCAGGTACGGTATGGACCGTCGGTTTAGTTGTCCGACGCGGCCGGGTATTACAGGATACAGGTATACAGGTTGCCGTTCCCCCCCCCCCCCCTGAGAGGGTGGTTGCTCCGGTTGTCGCCACGGTTTGTTTTTATTATTTCCCCTGCTCTGCTATTATTAGTCACTGACTTCCCACTTCGTGACAGGGTTCAGGCGAGGGGAGAGGTAGGCGGCGGTGAGGACGGGGCGGACGCAGCTGGGTCGTTGGGGACCCTGGATAGTACTTTCTCTTTCTTTCCGGCATTTCATTTACATTGTAGTTATGTGTGAGGTTCTCGATACCCTCGTGGGGTCGACGTGGATGTCGGTATGGATTGCATTTAGTTATCCTTTTATGCATTACTGTTCCTCCCATTTCTGTTGGCCGTTTGAAAAAGAAAAAGAAAACCAAACCAAAGAAAAGATTTCGAAAACCGTTTTTAAAATCTAAGTGTCGTGTGGGCACTGGTTTCAAAACCCTGTGGATTTATGGATTGCGAAATGGATTTCAAAACTTGGGTGTCGTGTGGGCACCGTTTTCAAAACCTTGTGGATTTATGCGGATTGTGAAACTCGTTTTCAAAACATAAGCGCCGGGTGGGTGCTCTTTTAAATCTGTGGATTTATCCTTTCCAAATTGATCGGCCATGCGTTTGAATGATTAGAATACTGTTGTATGTTACTGGTTGTTGTGATTGAATGGTTGTGTGTGACTCGGGACAGGTACTAAACGCTACGCCGTGCATATACAGGGGAGACTCTGTCCGTTTACAGAGAGATCCTGTATATGCGGCGGGTCTGGGCACGCACCGGGGAGTAAGGAATTTCAAAAAAAAAATTTAGACACGCTAATCAAACCCTTTTTGCTAAATATTTTCGCTGAATGAAACCCCCGGGGCGTGACACACCATGTATTTGGGAGATGGACTTTGTATTTTATTTTCAGCTTTTTAGTAGTGAGATTTTATATTACAGCTTACTTATTCGCTCTGATATCTGTGTAGCTATAGATCTATCTTTTGCAGGTTAGACGCTTCGTCTGTACGGCAGTTTCCGTACAGATGGCGGATCTGTTAGCGAGCCCGGGTCGCAGTTTCGACCCCGGGGCGTGACATCCGGTCAACCGCCCAATATCCGCGGCCGCCACAACACCCCACAAGTCCCAAAATCAGGTGAAATCCTCCCAACCCTGGTAATCATGACTACACTATCCCAAGTCCCTGCTCGCAACCCGAGCAACGTAAAACCCATGTCCGGAAAAGAGGAAAAGGAAGCAAGCATGTTCTCTCCTAAGTCAAGTTCCAATATAATAGTGTAGCAATAAAAGGTGGCCTATCTTGATGTCCATACAAGCATGCAATAGTTCTCGAATAACAATGAATGAAAAGTGTCAAGAACCAATTACACCTACAAATAAGCCAATATGTCATACCCACTAACTGTCCACATACTATCCATATACTCATAAAGTGGTTGTCTCACATAAATAATCTAAGCAACAATCAGAATAATTCATCCATGCATAATCCACAAAAGGGGTGGTGCAACAATATACAATGTATTGGGGATCACTCTACTAGTCCTAGTGAGTAAGTCGTAAAAAGAGGTGCACAACAACCATCCACCTGAAACGCGCAAATCTGAAGTCCCTCGGATGAAAATATGGCGTGCGCGTTCCCACAGAGTCTACGGTCCCAACGAAACAAGAATCTCCTAAAAACTCCTCCCGGATCAACGGTGGCGAGCAAAACAATGAAGTGCTGTCCAACAATGCAGTATAAAATCAGCGGCGCGCAACATTGGCGTAGATGTGAAATCAAGCACAATTTCTGTCAGGGGCCAAAAAGGAAAATGCTCACCTCGATCGTGAAGAAAAGTTTCAACTTCTCCTATCCTCGAGAGACACCGAAATACTAGCAAAAACTGTAACCAAAGTCGAACAGTGTAAAACTTAGTCCCAGAAAACTGCATTATGCTGTCTGCGCAATCAGTCTCAAAGATAGCTAATTTTCACCTGCGAAAAGTCCTCCAAAAATTCCAGAAAAATCAACGTTGCGATCCTCGCGAAGTGTAGATGCAAAATGAGTATTTAAACTCTCCGTTCCGACACCCATAGGCCGAGAAAACCTATGATCTCTCCTCCGTTGTCCAAAAATTGCCGCAGAAAAGGGGGTCAAAAGATGCTCCAAAAAGCCCAGTAAAAACTCGAAATGGAGGGAAGTGGTACATACGAAAAACGTAGGCATGCCTGTCATGGAGACGCTTCCGTGAGAATCTTCTAAAAACTCCTTCGGGGTAGCCCAGGGGAGCTCGCGGACTGAAATGCGACGGAAGAAGCCACCAAAAGAGGAACGTCGCAGTGAGCCGAATCGCAGAAATCATCGATGCCGCGGCTTCCAAAAATTCCCCAAATATTGAGAAGTATAGGGGACTTGATGAAGAAGGAGCTCTGCCAAGAGAGAACCCAAGAGCAACCTCCAAAAACCTGAATTTGAGGGAGGAATGGTCAATTTATAGCCAAAGATGGGGGGGGGGAACATAGTTTGGGGTACGTTTACGGGCGCCCGGAACAACCGGGCGCCGAACACGGGACAGCCTAAGCAGCGCCCGGATTGTTCCAGGCACGCCACGTGTCCCGAAACACGCGGCAGCGAGGCGCGGCCAACCGCCCCACGCCGTGTGGCCCGACAGACAGGAGGGGGCGGGTGGCGCTGGCCATTCGCGGGGCGCCACATGGAGCCCCCGGCGTGGCCCGCCACGCCTGCCCCTTACCTGCCCCTCCTGCCCCGGCTTCGCCCGTGGAACACGTCACATGTGTCACGCCCCGGGTGTAAACCAGAACCCGGGCCCGTCTACAGATCCGCCGTGCATGCGGTATTTCCCGCGTACACGAAGCGTCGGTAACCTGCTCAGAAATAAGAGATAATAATAAAAGAGCATAGTAATCAGAGCTGAAATAAAAACTACTGTATCTCAGACAGAAGATGGAAGTAAAAAGTACAACTGTAAAAATAAATACAACAACTCTCCCAGCTCACCAAAAAAATACAAAAAGCTGGCAAAAGCCAGACCCAAAAGAAAAGTAAAAAAGCTGTCTGAGAAAACCGGGTACACCAAAAACTCCAGCTACATCTGTGGTGGCCCAGTTTCCCATGCAGCTTTTCTGGTGAATCCCTTGTTTAGAACACCTATTGTTGGTGTGTCTGGCCCATTGTGCGTCAAGGAGATGCTACAGATGGACCCTGTGAGATATCTACAGCTGTGTTGGCCTTCGGCTGTGTTTGCCGAAATTTAGAAAAGGATTTTGGCCAAACAGAGGTTGGATATGGATTCAGCGCGGAAAAACGCTTGAAAACGGCTATTTGCTTGTTAAATTCTGAGTCCGGATGCCCAAAAACGGACTCCCGGAAGTTTACGGTGAATTTCGGTGCATGGGAGGGGCCGTGGACCGCCGGCTGCCACGTGGCAGCCCATGATTGGCCGGTCTGCAGCGCGCGGTCCACAGAGGGCCGCGGCTGGGTGCACGGACCCGGCGCATGACACGTGGCGCCGCCTGATTGGCAGGCCTTTGGTGCGCGGTCCACGGATTTCGGACCGGCTGGTGCATTGTTTGAGCGCCGGTGCAGGATTACTGTGTGGGACCCACGTTTCGGCCTCCGATTGGCGGGCGCTGGGGGATCGGTCCACGGAGTTCCCGCGCGGGTGCATAGACCCGGCGCAGGGACACGTGGCGGCAGCTGAGTGGCGGGCTCAGTTCGCGCGGTGCACGGGGTGCGTGGGGACCCGCCTCGGGACAGAGGGCGCACAGGGGGGCGCTGACGCGGCTGTCGGCCGCACTCGAGTGCGCCACGCGTCGCAACGCGAGTGGTCGCCGTACTCGAGTGTGCCACGCGTCGGCACGCGGTTGGTGGTCCGTACCTACCCCGCTGACCGCGGGAGGGCCACGTGGCGCGCAGCGAAGACCCCCGCACCGCTGTTTCCTGTTATGGGATGACGTGGCGTCACCAGGAACTTTCGGGCGCGTCGGACGGGATTGGTCCGACCGGATTTTCGGGCGCAATGCGCCCGGAAACTGCGCCCGAAAACCCGCCCACTCAGCCTTTGGGCTGTGCCTATAAATAGGCTTCCTGGGCCCTTTTGCTCACTTTTTCCTCTCCTTTTCACTGTGAGGTCTTCAGAGAAGTTCTTCCCCTCGCAGAGCTCCATCCATCTGCAGATTTTGGGACTTTCTTGGGGGCACGCTTTTCGAGGTTCTCATTTTCTTGGCGCGGCGCGACGCTCGTTCTTCGGTGTTTCTTCCGTCGCTCTTCGGTGTACGAGCTCCCCCGACCTACTCCGACCATCTTTTCGTGCGATTTCTTCGCCGCTGGATTCGTGACAGGTGAGGCTACGATTTTGGGTTTCACGGACATTTTCAGATTTCGCGTTTTTCGAGGTGTTTTCTCATGCTCATTGGGACCCTTTTTCTGTGAGCTTTTGGTGAGGACAGCGGCTTCCTTCGAGGATATCTTCGCGCACAGATCTCGGATCAGGACGTGCTTATAGACTTTTTTCATCTACTCGATGCAAGGATCATCGTGGTATTTTTTTTGGAATTTTATGAGATCTTCCCGGAGGTATATATTTTCCTTTTCATCTGTGCAAGATTTTACAGTTATGTGGTTGTATGTTTTCGCGCGCCCGTGTTGTGGAATTTATATCTTGGCCTACGGAACTCCGATTTGGACGTGCAGGTACTTGTTTCGAAGCTAACGACGCGAGGAACGCCAGGATATTTTTATTGGAATTTACTGAGCACTATCTACAGGTGAAATTTTAGCATCTTTACAGCTGAAATCCAGCATGTGATATTTGGACAGATTTTTGGAGATTTGTGTATAACTGTAGCCTATGTTGTACCCAGGTGGGATTTTGGATTGTATTGAGCGTACTGGACAGTGAGTTGCTGTGGTTTTGGTATTTTCAGCTGTAAGATTTGGACAGATCAGCGCATCAGGTGGGTGACCTCTTTTTCAAGATCAGCGGACTGTGTACTAATTCTAGCTTTAGGGACTTGCATATTTTAATGTTTGATGTCCAGCATGCTAGAATGTGTGAATTGATATTCCTGTTGTGGTTTGATGATCATGTGATTATCTTCTCCCCTAAACTGTTGATTATTATTATCTTGCTCCCTACAAGCTGTTAATTATTGTTTATCTTGGAACTTGACCTAGCACCACTGCCATATGATGCATGTTCAGCCAGACTGTAGAAAACCTCAACTTGGGCTAGGTTTTTATTGCTCTAGACATTCCCACTGCACTATTCTTTTATCACTCTGGACTTAGAGTTTTACTCGCCCAAGTAGTGGGCCGAGAGGTCGGATTATTGTGGGGTGCATTTACACTCGTGTCTGGTGACCGAGTGGAGTTGTTAGCAGTCTGTAGACCAGATTTCTTTGGGAGAGTGACTTTGGTGTTAGATCTGAGATCTTGGGAGCCATTTGAGTGATAGTGGGTCTCGGCTGTGCAGTTTTCCAGCCTGTGGGTGAGACAGTGTTCCTTTGGTTACAGCCGATCTTGTTGATCGAGGATTTGGATTATAGCCTGCATGAGCCACATTTGGGCTCGACAGAGATACGCGGATACTTTCCTCGGTGGGGTCGCTCCCCTCGAGAGCCACTCCGGAGTTGGGCCTGTTCTTCTATCGCGACTTGTCGACGCAGTGTTCCCTCTGGCTGGGCCAGTTAGTGGCAGTCATGGACACAGTCCCTCTGGCTGGGCCAGTTAGTGGCAGTCACGGACGCCCTACGTAAGTCCGGTCCCCCGGGACGTGACGGCAGTAGGTTGGCGCAGGTTTGACTGGACCCTATGTGGCAGTCAGATTAGATTGGGTGATATGAGTCGAGAGCTAGTTGTAGCATCAGGTTCTTTCTGTTCCACTATTGAGCATCTAGATAGAGGCATAGTAGCTGTAGAGTTTACTTTACCAGTTTTTCCCTTTCCGCACTGCATTGTTACTTTTGCCTCTAGTAGACTTAGTGGGCAGACCGTCGGGCTTGTTGGCGGCACCCACTGAGAACTACTTGGGACGTAGTTCTCACACCCGTCGTGGTGTCTTTTCCCCAGGGACTTCTTCTTCTGCTCCAGTTCCTGCCGCACCTTTTGCTGACCCGACTGATCGAGGTAAGGGAGTCGCGAGATAGATCCCTACCAGTGTCGCCTGAGAGTAGATGTACCTCCCTACCTTTGAGACTTCATGTCGAGTGACTTTGTAGTGAGGATTGAGTTGTACTCTTCTTTTTTTGAGAGATATCTGTATTTGGGTGAGGACTCTGGTTGTATATTTTGTGAGAGTTGTTTTTATTTTATCCAGCTTTTACTTTTCAGCTCTGATATCTGTTTAGTATAGCTCTTTTTGCAGGTTAGTCGCTACGTCTATGCGGGGCTTCCCGTATGGGCGGCGGATCTGTTGGCGAGCCCGGGTCGCAGTTTCGACCCGGGGCGTGACAGATTAGAGTGGTATCAGAGCCTAGGTGTAGGTCATTGAGGACTTAGAAACCCTAGGCTTATGGTTGGACCCTAGGATGACTTACGTGAGAGACGTAACTTTTTAGCGAGAGTCTGGATTGGAGTCTTTAACTCTCCCAGTGGATGGGATGAGTGATCGACATGTCTTCCTTCGGTGGCAACTATGTTGGCTGCAGACAACATAGTGCTACGGGAAGGGCGACATGCCATTGACTTTCGCTGGATTGGGTCGTATTTTGTTTGGGGGTTCTGACTATTCTTCTGGTTCCCCGCAGGTGAGTGATGCCTCCGCGACGCCGGATGTCGACGCGCTCGCAGCCTTCTTCTTCTGTGCCCGAGCAGGAGGACTCGGGACAGGGACATCAGGGTGAGGTGCAGGAGCTTCGTGCCCAGTTAGCACAGATGTCTGAGGCTGTCCAGCGCCAGGAGGAGACCTCTCAGCGTCAGGAGGAGACCTTGCGACGCCAGGAGGAGGCCTCGCATCGCCAGGAGGAGGCTTCCCGACGCCAGGAGGAGGCCTTGGGTCGGATGATGCTTATGTTAGAGCAGAGATCACAGCCTGTGGTAGCACCCCCTGATAGTTCGCCGGTGCCCTCTTCGCCAGCTGCAGCGCCCCCTGTGATTCCGTCAGCACCGGCAGTTCCGGTCGAGCCGGTTTCGTGCAGACCACCGTCTGGGCCGACGGGGCCTTTTACTTCTTCTGAGCAGAGTACAGCGGTGGATTTGCTGATGAGGTTCCGCCGGTTCGATCCACCCCGTTTCTCTGGTCTGGGTGCTGAGCCGTGGGAGGCCGAGACTTGGGTTACGGCCATGGAGCGTCACTTTGAGAGTTTGTTTGTTGAGGATCGGTTTCGGGTCTTCTTGGCAGCGCATTATCTGGAGGGCAACGCCGAGGCTTGGTGGCGGCGTGTGCGACCCGCTGGTCCGCCAGGGACGCAGCTTCTTCCTTGGGCGGAGTTCCGCAGTCTTCTTTTGGGGGCCTTCTTTCCTGAGAGTGTACGGCAGAGATTAGAGGAGCAGCTGAGGAATCTCCGTCAGGGAGATCGGCCCGTGCAGGTATATATAGCCGAATTCAATCAGCTGTTGGCTAGTATGCCTCACGTGGCCAGGGACGAGTCACACCGGATCTACATGTTCGAGCGGGGGCTGCGCCGGGACATTTATCAGCTTGTTCGCGCCCTCAGATTGCAGACTTTGGAGGCCTCGATGGAGCAGGCGCTATATATTGAGTCTGGAGAGACAGTTATGGCAGAGTTGGCTCCAGCCCCCGTAGTGATTCCTGGGGCGAAGCGCCCGGCGCCGGTGGATGAGGGGCAGTCGAGTAGGCAGGGACCCCCGAGACCCCACGATTCCATCCTCAGGGTCGTGGACAGCAGGGGCGCCAGAGATCGGGATCATCTCGTCAGTCTTCGCAGCAGCGTCGACCACCACGACCCCAGCAGTCATCTCAGCAGCAGCAGACTCCGCGGCAGTCCCCGGCAGATCGTTGTATCTTTTGTGGAGGGCCGCACTTACCAATGCATTGTCAGCAGAGGCACGGCCGTTGCTACCGTTGTGGGCAGGCCGGTCACATTCAGAGCTCATGCCCCAGAGCAGGTTCTCCGGCTTCTTCCACCGCTTCTGCACCTCCTCTTCCTCAGCAGACGGCAGGGCCTTCTGTGGCCTATGGTAGGCCTGATCATCCTCCATCCTCCTCGCGGCAGCCAGATCGACGACCACCAGCACAGAGCGGGCGTGTCTATGCCGCCCAGTTTGAGGATGCTTCTGCCGCAGATCACGTCGTCGCAGGTATTATTTTGATTTCTGCAGTTCATGCCCGAGCACTTTTTGATACTGGCGCATCGCACTCATGCATTAGTAGAGCATTTGCATCCCTACATGGTATAGAGGTAGTTTCTTTATCGCATGCATTAGAGGTTCAGATCCCAGGCCATGTCTTGCATGTCGAGGAGTGTTGTAGGGATTGCCCTGTACAGTTGGGACCCTGGGTCCTGCCGGCAGACTTGCTCGTCTTGCGGCAGCTCCAGGATTTCGACGTGGTACTTGGCATGGATTGGTTATCTCGGTATTTTGCCACCATTGACTGCAGAGAGAGGACGGTGACCCTCCGCGAGCCTGGACAGGAGGAGTTCGTTTGTTTGGCAGAGCTTTTGCCGTTATTTGCCATGACTATTTCTTCGGCGAGAGCCCC
>CM054939.1:9898888-9930618 GCA_029168755.2 Tillandsia fasciculata | reverse complement strand
GACTTCCCCCCAATTGGCTATCAATTATTTAATATATCAGGTATTCAACCAAAAGATTGATCTCGCCAATTATACTCGACTAAGCAATCAAATATGATAAGGACTATACCAAGGATCATTGAGAGAGAAATGTACCTTGATTCACTAAAAAGATGATTAATTAACATAAATGATCATTGCAACATTGAAATATTATGATATCAAAAGCATAATAAATTCTAAATGCGTGAAAGGATGCAATTAAAGTCAATTTAACCAATGCTCAATTAAAACAACTCCTCTAAATGAAGTGTCTTCAAGATTATGAATATGGAGTCAAGTTGATAATCCAAGAAAACTTAATTTGGAGTGATATGAACGTGAAGCCCTTTTTTATTCAATGCACTTGTTCGTTAAAAACCCTTTTGTTCAAGAACAAAGTATAAAAACAAAGAGCATTGAAAAACATGTAATGCAAGATTAAGAAAAATATGAAAGGAAAACCAATCAAGCATTACATACAGTCATAAGCTATTTAGAACTTAAGACAAGGAAAGATATCACCTTTCCGAATCCAAAATCGCTGGATTTGGGTTGTCTTGATTCGTTGTGCCGGGGGTTGTAGCTTTGACTGTTGGTCCACCTTAGGTCTTTGCCTCGCAATGATCCACTTGAAGATTGATGTTGTGCTCGGACCTTTGGTGGGTTGAGTGAACTCCTTTGACTTGATGTGTCTTTTGAATCCGTTGAGTCCGCTCCGTAGATGAAGTTGCCGAAGAATTTTCTTTTTCTTTTTCGGGCAAACTTCACCAAATGTCCTTCAAGTCCACATAGGTGACAAGTTCTTCCTTTCAATTCATTGTGGAACTTGAAGCATGCACAGTTTGGTTCTTTTTAAATCCCAAACCAACCTTGCTTGTTTGACCTAATCCGGACATACAATTAGTTTCTTGGAACCGGTTGAAAGCCTTTGTATGTCGGATTTAAGTTCATGAACTTGCTTGGTCAAAGCTTGGTTGGTGACATGAATTTCTTCAAACTGCTTTTCAAGAAAACCAATCTTGTCCATATATGATTTAGCGTTTGTCTCCGATTGGTTTAGCTTTTCTTGGAGGATTTTATTGTTATCTAATACCCGTCCATGTTCCTCCTCGAGATCATGAAGTTTGATCTTTAAAGCTTGATTCTCGTCTTGAACTTCATGTCGTTGCTTCCTCAACTTCTTGTTAAGTTTGGCCATCTTCTTTGATTCCGCAAGAAGTTGTTGGTATGCCTCAACGAGTTCTTCTTCGTCCGACTCCCCCTCACTTGATGACTCTCCCCGGATGTTGATGTTTCATGCAAAATCAAAGGAATAGAGTCAGTGACTAAAGATGATAAGCACAAATTAGAAGAGGGAATTTGAGAGGCATGAAAAGCAACAAATTTTTCTTTTTCCTCTTCACTTGAGGTCGATTCATCGAAACTAGAATCGTCCCAAGTTTTGCTTGCAAAGCCTTCTTTTTGTATGATTTCTTAGAAGGACAATCCGTTGAAATATGGCCGTAGCCTTTGCATCGATAACATCGGATTTCCCCTTCGAAATCATCTTTTTTTCTTTAGAAGGTTTTGCAACGCCTTTGAGTTTAGAGGATTTAGAACCCGATGATCCTTTAGATGGTTTCGTGGATGAAGATCCATCGGTTCGATTCTTCCAAAATTTCCGACGAAATTTCTTTGTGATCCGCGCCAATTGTTCTTCAAAATCGGCAAAAGAGATTTCATCGTCGGAACTCGATTCGTCATCTTCTTCCTTTGTTGATTTGAATGCAATACCTGTAAGCTTAGAAGAAGACTTGGAAGAATTTTGATTAGTAGGAAAAGTCATCTCATAAGTTTGTAAAGCACCTACTAATTCCTCTACACTCATCTCATCCGGATGACTAACGGTTTCAATGGCGGTAACCTTTGCCCTAAACCGTTCCGGAAGAGTCCGAAGAATCTTTCTTACAATTTTCGACTCCGGGATCTTTTCTCCTAAATTAGCACATGTATTAATTACATCTTGAAGTCTAGTGTAATAATCTGTAAACAATTCATGCTCTTCCATATGAATAGAGTCAAATTGACTTGTAAGCATCTGGAGCTTTTGAATTTTTACAAGATTAGTACCCTCATGTGTAATTTTGAGAATATCCCAAATTTCCTTCGCGGTTTCACACGCGGAAATTCTTGAAAATTCAGTCGAGGAAAGAGAATTAAATAAAGCGTTCATACCTTTCCCATTGTAAGAAGATCTTTCGATTTCCTCTTTAGACCATCTAGAGCGAGGTTTTGGGGTAGTAGAATTTCCTACTTCCTCAACAGGATGCACCCAACCGTATTCACGGTTTGCCATACCCGCTCATCAATAGAGATGAGAAAAGCTCTCATCCGCATTTCCAATATGCATAATTGGTCCCATCAAAAAGAGGAGGTCTAAAAATATTACCACTTTCACCCACATGATAGATAAACCTAAAACCCGCTCTGATACCAATTGTAGAGTTATTTAGGATCCACAAGGATCTAAATAGGTACTATCAAACACCTAGAGGGGGGTGAATAGGTGTAATATTATAAAAACCAATCTCAGTGCAAAAATAAAAAACAATGCGGAAAAAAAAATCAACACACCGAGATTTACGTGGAAACTCCAATCCAGGAGAAAAACCACGGGACCAACACGCAATAACAATCCACTAAGAATAGAAGAATAACAAGGTGATTACCGACTCCACGGACTCAACCCCTCCTTCAGCTTCTTCGGACCTTGCGCTGACCGGTTGGATGTCCACGCAATAACAATCCACTAAGAAAAGAAGAATAACAAGGTGATTACCGTCTCCACGGATTTAACCCCTCCTTCAACTTCTTCGGACCTTGCGCTCCACCGTTTGCACGTCCACTGCACACGTTCGAATCCACGAACGCCACTCGAATCCACGAGCACACGTTTCGAATCCACGAAACGCCTTCAACACACCGAATCCACGATGCCACGTCGAATCCACGACGCAAACTCAGCCGGTAAGAATATTGGCTTCGATGGTGATCCTTTGCTTAGATTATCAATGAAGATCCATGGGAAAAATCTCTAAGCAAAGATTAGATCAATTCGACAAAAGATATGTTCTTGAAAGAACCATCGAATTGACCTAAAAGAGGCTATAAAGAAGAACGATAAAAACCTAGCCTCTAGGGTTGCTCTCAAGTGTTTTATAAATTGATCGGCCGTGCTCCCCACGTTTTTGAGAAACCCTAAATGTCTATTTATAGTTTAGAAACCTTTGGAAAGAGATAAGAATCAAAAACATACCTTATCTGGAATTTTTCAGGACGGCGATCCGGATCGGGATTACTGCGATCCGGATCGTCGTAACGAGATTGACGATTCCAGAAATCCAAGGGTTCGGGATCCGGATCGCAAGGCCCGATCCGGATCGTTCATGAATTTCAGCAACATCCAATGTTCGGGATCCGGATCAGAATAGGCTTGGATCCGGATTGGATTTGCACATGAACTAATACCCTTCGGGATCCGGATTGGATCATCTGATCCGGATCCTGAACATGTCCCATGTCCAGTTTTTGATTTTTATGCAATTAAAAATTCATCCAAGTGTTTCTACACTATAAGAAAGTATTCGGATCACCAAAATTATTTAGTTAAACATACCTGATCCTTTTGAATACTTTCTTCTTGAGATTGATGTAACTGATCCACAATTCTTCATCTTCAATCTTCAAGACTCAAGACACTGAGTGTCAACTTGAGCTCTTGTTGAATCTTCTCTAAGTCTTTGATTGCTGATTGACAATTTGATCCTTTAAGACTCCGACTCAACTCACTGACTTGACTCACGAAATATGCCAACACCAAAAAGCCGTAACAATCTCCCCCTTTGGCAATTTCGTGACAAAACCCAAAAATACATAAAAACGCTCAAGTCACTCATCTTAAACCAAAAATCGAAATTCAATGTCATCACCAAAACATTGATTTTCTTTGCGTGAAAGATCCAATAAATACAAAATTACATTTGAACCAAACAGTCCTAGAACATACTCTATGACTTAGGACTTGGAGTCTTAAAGTGATGTAATTCCTGCAAAACAAAACTCCAAACAAAATCAAACGTTAGTCGTTAGAAATTAAAATCCTACATTTGATTCGTCTTCCTTTGGTTCTTTTGTTTTTCGGCTCTTTCAATTTTTTCTTTGTCTCCCCCTATCTTGAGCATCTCACATCTCTCCATGTTCTCCATGTTCTTGAGCATCTATGTTCTCCCCCTTTGTGATACGATCATCATTTTCCGTTCTCCCCCATTTTTTCATTTTCGTTTGTCCTCTCTTGATGATCTCATCTCCGTCATTTCTCTTCTCCCCCTTTTTGTCACAAATTGTCAAACAGTGAACATACTAGACAAAAGGAAATTAGTTCATAGAGAAAGAGAGATAAAAGCTCAGTTCCGGTATATAACAAAAATGCAGATTGCGTACCGGTACCAGAAAGCAAAAATCAAATAATTTCTTGAAACAAATCCAGATTTTGGAAACTTTTCAAATACCGATTTGTATTCCATCAAGAAATCCATTTAAGTGCTTTGAAGAACAATGAATTCACATAGATGTCATTCAATCCAAATTTCTTTCATTAGAATAATTTAGAAAAATAAAAACCAGAAAGAGTATGTAAGCACTTTAGCGTATCAACTTTAAACAAAAGTCATCGTTTCATGCAACAAGAAATAGATTATACCAAATCTATCAAAAATACTCAAAAATGAAACGAAAATTTATGAAAATTAAAACTCTTAAAGTTGACCACTTTCAATTACATCTAACCTGATCTTATGAGTAATGCCTTTATCAAATCATCAATTTTGGTAAAGAAAATGAAATACAAAGATCAATAGATGTTTGAAATCCCCGATAAGTTAGATAATATATCTAGACAATCTGTTGAAGGAGTGGCTCTTTGAGCATCTTTTATCAAAAATCCCACCTTATACCAACCATGAAATATGACTGAGTCAAGTATTTCATATGCATTTCATCAACATTTTTAAAACAAAAATTTGCTTTGCATACATGGGTATCTTTTTCTTTCTTTTTTCCTCCATGTGGTGGTAGTTTTCACACTCCTCATTGGGATGTAACTCTTTCCACATCTTTTGAGCATTTTACTTTCTTTGACTCCCCCTCAATTGGCTATCAATTATTTAATATATAAGGTATTCAACCAAAAATTGATCTCGCATTCATACTCGACTAAGCAATCAAATATGATAATGACTATACCAAGAGATCATTGAGAGAGAAATTGACTTTGATCACTTAAAAGATGAATTAATTAACATAAATGATCATTGCAACATTGAAATATTATGATATCAAAAGCATAATAAATTTCTAAATGCGTGAAAGGATGCAATTAAAGTCAATTTAACCAATGCTCAATTAAACAACTCCTCTAAATGAAGTGTCTTCAAGATTATGAATATGGAGTCAAGTTGATAATCCAAGAAAATTAATTTGGAGTGAATGAACGTGAAGCCCTTTTTATTCAATGCACTTGTTCGTTAAAAACCCTTTTGTTCAAAAACAAAGTATAAAAACAAAGAGCATTGAAAAACATGTAATGCAAAGATTAAGAAAAATATGAAAGGAAAACCAATCAAAGCATTACACACAGTCATAAGCTATTTAGAACTTAAGACAAGGAAAGATATCACCTTTCCGAATCCAAAATCGCTGGATTTTGGTTGTCTTGATTCGTTGTGCCCGGGGGTTGTAGCTTTGACTGTGGATCCACCTTAGGTCTTTGCCTCGCAATGATCCACTTGAATGATTGATGTTGTGGCTCGGACCTTTGGTGGGTTGAGTGAACTCCTTTGACTTGATGTGTCTTTTGATTCCGTTGAGTCCGCTCCGTAGATGAAGTTGCCGAAGTATTTTTCTTTTTCTTTTTCGGGCAATTCTTCACCAAATGTCCTTCAAGTCCACATAGGTGACAAGTTCTTCCTTTCAATTTCATTGTGGAACTTGAAGCATGCACAGTTTGGTCCTTTTTAAATCCCAAACCAACCTTGCTTGTTTGACCTAATCCGGACATACAATCTAGTTTCTTGGAACCGGTTGAAAGCCTTTGTATGTCGGATTTAAGTTCATGAACTTGCTTGGTCAAAGCTTGGTTGGTGACATGAATTTCTTCAAACTGCTTTTCAAGAAAACCAATCTTGTCCATATATGATTTAGCGTTTGTCTCCGATTGGTTTAGCTTTTCTTGGAGGATTTTATTGTTATCCAATACCCGTCCATGTTCCTCCTCGAGATCATGAAGTTTGAACTTTAAAGCTTGATTCTCGTCTTGAACTTCATGTCGTTGCTTCCTCAACTTCTTGTTAAGTTTGGCCATCTTCTTTGATTCCGCAAGAAGTTGTTGGTATGCCTCAACGAGTTCTTCTTCGTCCGACTCCCCCTTACTTGATGACTCTCCTCCGGATGTTGATGTTTCATGCAAAATCAAAGGAATAGAGTCAGTGACTAAAGATGATAAGCACAAATTAGAAGAGGGAATTTGAGAGGCATGAAAAGCAACAAATTTTTCTTTTTCCTCTTCACTTGAGGTCGATTCATCGAAACTAGAATCGTCCCAAGTTTTCGCTTGCAAAGCCTTCTTTTTATATGATTTCTTAGAAGGACAATCCGTTGAAATATGGCCGTAGCCTTTGCATCGATAACATCGGATTTCCCCTTCGAAATCATCTTTTTCTTTTTCTTTAGAAGGTTTTGCAACGCCTTTGAGTTTAGAGGATTTAGAACCCGATGATCCTTTAGATGGTTTCGTGGATGAAGATCCATCGGTTCGATTCTTCCAAAATTTCCGACGAAATTTCTTTGTGATCCGCGCCAATTGTTCTTCAAAATCGGCAAAAGAGATTTCATCGTCGGAACTCGATTCGTCATCTTCTTCCTTTGTTGATTTGAATGCAATACCTGTAAGCTTAGAAGAAGACTTGGAAGAATTTTGATTAGTAGGAAAAGTCATCTCATAAGTTTGCAAAGCACCTACTAATTCCTCTACACTCATCTCATCCGGATGACTAACGGTTTCAATGGCGGTAACCTTTGCCCTAAACCGTTCCGGAAGAGTCCGAAGTATCTTTCTTACAATTTTCGACTCCGGGATCTTTTCTCCTAAATTAGCACATGTATTAATTACATCTTGAAGTCTAGTGTAATAATCTGTAAACAATTCATGCTCTTCCATATGAATAGAGTCAAATTGACTTGTAAGCATCTGGAGCTTTTGAATTTTTACAAGATTAGTACCCTCATGTGTAATTTTGAGAATATCCCAAATTTCCTTCGCGGTTTCACACGCGGAAATTCTTGTAAACTCAGTCGAGGAAAGAGAATTAAATAAAGCGTTCATACCTTTCCCATTGTAAGAAGATCTTTCGATTTCCTCTTTGGACCATCTAGAGCGAGGTTTTGGGGTAGTAGAATTTCCTACTTCCTCAACGGATGCACCCAACCGTATTCAACGGTTTGCCATACCCGCTCATCAATAGAGATGAGAAAAGCTCTCATCCGCATTTTCCAATATGCATAATTGGTCCCATCAAAAAGAGGAGGTCTAAAAATATTACCACTTTCACCCACATGATAGATAAACCTAAAACCCGCTCTGATACCAATTGTAGAGTTATTTAGGATCCACAAGGATCTAAATAGGTACTATCAAACACCTAGAGGGGGGTGAATAGGTGTAATATTATAAAAACCAATCTCAGTGCAAAAATAAAAAACAATGCGGAAAATAAAAATCAACACACCGAGATTTACGTGGAAACTCCAATCCAGGAGAAAAACCACGGGACCAACACGCAATAACAATCCACTAAGAATAGAAGAATAACAAGGTGATTACCGACTCCACGGACTCGACCCCTCCTTCAGCTTCTTCGGACCTTGCGCTGACCGGTTGGATGTCCACGCAATAACAATCCACTAAGAAAAGAAGAATAACAAGGTGATTACCGTCTCCACGGATTTAACCCCTCCTTCAACTTCTTCGGACCTTGCGCTCCACCGCTTGCACGTCCACTGCACACGTTCGAATCCACGAACGCCACTCGAATCCACGAGCACACGTTTCGAATCCACGAAACGCCTTTAACACACCGAATCCACGATGCCACGTCGAATCCACGACGCAAACTCAGCCGGTAAGAATATTGGCTTCGATGGTGATCCTTTGCTTAGATTATCAATGAAGATCCATGGGAAAAATCTCTAAGCAAAGATTAGATCAATTCGACAAAAGATATGTTCTTGGAAGAACCGTCGAATTGACCTAAAAGAGGCTATAAAGAAGAACGATAAAAACCTAGCCTCTAGGGTTGCTCTCAAGTGTTTTATAAATTGATCGGCCGTGCTCCCCACGTTCTTGAGAAACCCTAAGTGTCTATTTATAGTTTAGAAACCTTTGGAAAGAGATAAGAATCAAAAACATACCTTATCTGGAATTTTTCAGGACGGCGATCCGGATCGGGATTACTGCGATCCGGATCGTCGTAACGAGATTGACGATTCCAGAAATCCAAGGGTTCGGGATCCGGATCGCAAGGCCCGATCCGGATCGTTCATGAATTTCAGCAACATCCAATGTTCGGGATCCGGATCGGAATAGGCTTGGATCCGGATTGGATTTGCACATGAACAAATACCCTTCGGGATCCGGATTGGATCATCTGATCCGGATCCTGAACATGTCCCATGTCCAGTTTTTGATTTTTATGCAATTAAAAATTCATCCAAGTGTTTCTACACTATAAGAAAGTATTCGGATCACCAAAATTATTTAGTTAAACATACCTGATCCTTTTGAATACTTTCTTCTTGAGATTGATGTAACTGATCCACAATTCTTCATCTTCAATCTTCAAGACTCAAGACATTGAGTGTCAACTTGAGCTCTTGTTGAATCTTCTCTAAGTCTTTGATTGCTGATTGACAATTTGATCCCTTTAAGACTCCGACTCAACTTACTGACTTGACTCACGAAATATGCCAACACCAAAATGCCGTAACAATCTCGGTGTGCTGTTTTTATTTTCCGCATTGATTTTTATTTTGCACTGAGATTTGATTTTTAAATATTACACCTATTCACCCCCCTCTAGGTGTTTGATAGTACCTATTTAGATCCTTGTGGATCCTACATTATAAAAACCAACAAGTGTTCCCTTGTTTTTGATGCTCAACTTATTGTTAGTAGCCTTGCATGCTCTAGGAAACTAATTATTGGTTGATTGATCCATGATTACTTTATTAAATCGCTTAATTATTCTGGACTGCATGTTTAGGGGCAGAATAGTGATTGAGGACTGTAAAACTGATGATCATTCCTATGAGATTGTCACCTTAGCTCTTGTTACTCTAAATTGATTACTCTCACAAATTAGACTAAATTATTGGGACAAATGCATGTTTAAACTGGTCACTTATCTAAGTCATCTTTTTACTGCTACACTTTCATTGGGACTTGACTTAGGAGAAACCATGCTTTCATTTTCCTTCTTTTCCTATTATTTTAGACTTGAGACATAGTTGCTCGGGTTCGAGCGGGGATTGGATAGTGTAGTCAGGTGCTGGAGATTTGGGACAGGTTGGGCTTTTGACAAGGTGTTGCGGCGACCACGGATCTTGGGTGGTTGACCGGGTTATACTATTGCATCAGATTGGGTGATGGGGATCGGGCTTTCTTTAGTGGAGGGTTTTTCCCACTTGATTGAGTCATGATCCAGTCCTGCTATATCAGGTTACTTGTGGTTACTTATTTTCCTCGTGTGGGTCGCTCCCCACAAGTGCCACTCCGGAGTGCGCGGCTGACAGATTCTGAGTCCTGGGGACTCCTTTGCTTCGGTGTTATGTGTAGGCTGGCATACCCGTCGCGGCAGAGCAGGCAGTGCCAGTGTCCACTGGCGGTCAGATTGGGTCGTTTTGACAGGCTTCTTGATTCTGATGCATACTTTTCCCATCCTTGTTGATTTATCATGTAGAGGCATATTAGGGACAGTATTTTATCAGTCGTCACATTTGTCTTCACCCCCTTTCATTTCCTTTTCCTTTTTGCCTCTGATCACCTGGTGGGCATGTCTGAGCTGAGGCTTTACCCACTAGGGGAGGCTACTGTTTATAGTAGTACTTACCCCCATTGTCTTTCTTTGTTTCCTCTTCTCCCTGTTTTTGCAGAGTCCTCTGCGGGAGTTGCTGGGCCGTCAGCAGCTGATCGAGGTAAGAGGATTGCGGACTAGATAGCGTGCCACCCGAGGGATGTAGCTGGAGTTTTTGGTGTACCCGGTTTTCTCAGACAGCTTTTTACTTTTTCTTTTGGGTCTGGCTTTTGCCAGCTTTTTGTATTTTTTTGGTGAGCTGGGAGAGTTGTTGTATTTATTTTTACAGTTGTACTTTTTACTTCCAGCTTCTGTCTGAGATACAGTAGTTTTTATTTCAGCTCTGATTACTATGCTCTTTTATTATTATCTCTTATTTCTGAGCAGGTTACCGACGCTTCGTGTACGCGGGAAATACCGCATGCACGGCGGATCTGTAGACGGGCCCGGGTTCTGGTTTACACCCGGGGCGTGACAGATTAAGTTGGTATCAGAGCTTAGGGATAGGTCAGTTGGGACTTAGGAAACCCTAGGCTTTTGGACCGACCCTAGGATGATAGGGCGTGAGTGACGTGACATTTTGCGAAAGTCGGTGATTTTTACAGTTGACTCTTCCTGTGAGTGAAGAGGGATCGACATAGCCTATTTCTGTTGGACCATTATGTTGGCTGCAGACAACATAAGGTTACAGAAATAGGAGGATGTCTTTTGACTTTCGCCAGATTGGGTCGTGTGGGGTTTCGTTGCTGATGTTTGGTTTCTTGTGGCAGGATGCTTCCTCGACGCCGGATGCCTACTCGGGGTACTCCTTCGCCGCCTGACGAGCCAGAGCAGTCCAGACCCTCTGAGCTTACTGAGTTGAGGGCCTTGGTGGCCCAGTTGGCGGAGGGACAGCGCCGCCAGGAGCAGAGGATTGACAAGCTGCTTGCCCAGAGAGAGGCACCACCCCCGGCTGTTCCTGAGGCCCCTGTGCCTCCTGTTGCACCTTCTGTGCCGTCGGCGCCATCTTCTAGTAGCCGGGCTCCAGGAGCCATTCAGCCTTTGACTGCGGAGGAGGAGCAGGACATTGCTGACAAACTCTCCAAGTTTGTTCAGCGGGGACCGCCTAGATTCTCAGGGCGGGATGCTCAGCCTTGGGATGTTGGGAGATGGCTTTCAGCGATGGAGAAGCTTTTCCGGGACTTTTTCATCGATCCGAGGTACCGAGTGCACATGGCAGTGCACTGTTTGGACGGAGATGCAGATTCTTCGTGGCAGCGGGTAGAGCCACTGGAGTTCCGGATCACTCGACAGCTGCCTTGGGAGGAGTTTCGACGCATGGTTTTGGACACCTACTTTTCCACCAGTGTGAAGAGGAAGTTGGAGGACGACCTGAAGAACCTGCAGCAGGGTGATCGATTTGTTCAGACTTATTTCCAGGAGTTCATGGAGCTACTTAACTGTGTGCCCTTCGTCGCTCGTGACGGTCCGCACCAGGTAGAGTTGTTCGACGCAGGCCTCCGTCCAGAGATTTACACACTTGTGCATGCCCAGAGATTTCAGACCCTTGAGGCGGCCGCAGAGCATGCACAGTGGGTGGAGAGAGGAGATCAGGTGGTGGCCAGACGGAGGGCCGCGGTCGCGCAGAGTTCCGACAGGAAGCGACCAGCCCCAAAAGACGGGGGACAGGCCAGCTCATGGAGACCGCCACGGCCGCCGCAGTCCCAGTCTTACGGCCGTGGGCGATCTGAGAGGAGAGGGCCTGGTGGACCCGAGAGACCGCCGCAGCATCAGCAGCAGCACCAGCAGCAGAGATCGCAGCCGAGGCAGCAGAGATCTCAGTAGCAGTCCTCGAGGCAGCAGCAGCAGCAGCCGAGACAGCCCCGATCTTCTGACCGATGTATCTTCTGCGGGGGTCAGCATGCCGCCATCACTTGTGATCAGAGATGGGGTCGATGCTTTCGTTGTGGACAGCCGGGGCATGTGCGAGCTACCTGCCCCCTTACTACTTCCTCGGCACCTTCTTCGGCATCAGCTCCATATCCCCCTCAGCAGCAGCGGCCACCAGCTCAGCGGCCTTATGCTCCAGCGAGCAGGCCGTCCACCTCTTACCCTACTGAGTTCCGACCTCCAGCACCGAGCGGGCGGGTGTATGTCGCCCAGTTAGCAGATTGTTCAGCGGCAGATCAGGTGGTGGCAGGTATTACCCTACTCTTTGGTATTAGGACTCGCACTTTATTCGACACTGGAGCATCTCATTCTTTCATTAGTCGAGCATTTGCATCCCTTCATGGTTTAGAGATAGAGTCCTTGTCATATGCATAAGAGGTGCGGATTCCTGATCACGTTTTGCATGTCGAGGAGCACTTGAGGACTGTGCTACAGCTTCTGCGAGAGAAGAAGCTGTATGCCAAGTTCAAAAAGTGCGAGTTTTGGCTCCGGGAGGTTGCCTTTCTGGGTCATGTTGTTTCAGCTGCTGGAGTGGCGGTGGATCCGGCCAAGGTGGATGCTATTCGAGATTGGCCGAGGCCGACGACTATCACCGAGGTGCGGAGCTTTCTTGGATTGGCGGGCTACTATCGGCGTTTTGTGGAAGGCTTTGCGAAGCTTTCCTCTCCCCTCACACGTCTGACCAGGAAAGGGGTTAAGTTTGTTTGGAGTGAGACGTGCCAGAGCTGTTTTGAGGAGCTGAAGCAGAGGTTGATGACCGCCCCAATCCTTGCCCTCCCAGTTATGGGGGAAGGATTTGTGATTTACAGTGATGCCTCACATAGTGGTCTGGGGTGTGTGTTGATGCAGCATGGTAGGGTGATTGCCTATGCTTCACGGCAATTAAAGGACTATGAGAAAAATTACCCTACTCATGATCTTGAGCTGGCAGCGGTGGTGTTTGCTCTGAAGCTGTGGCGGCATTACTTATATGGAGAGCATTGCGAGATATACACCGATCATAAAAGCTCGAAGTATCTGTTCACTCAGAAGGAGCTGAATTTGAGGCAACGCCGGTGGTTGGAACTGTTAAAGGATTATGATCTGAGTATCCTTTATCATCCCGGCAAGGCCAATGTTGTGGCAGATGCTTTGAGCAGGAGGACGAGTCTGAGCTTATTGATCTCGCAGCAGGCACCGTTGGTCGAGCAGATGAGGCGGTTACAGTTAGAGGTGGTATCCCCTGGGGTCTCTGCTAGACTTATGTCTATGGTCTTGCAGCCCACTCTGTTGGAGAGGATCAGGGACACTCAGAGTGAGGACCCCCACTTGATGAGGATCAGGACGCAGATTCAGGCGGACATGACAGGGGATTTTTCTGTGGATAGCTCGGGAGTACTGCGGTACAGGGACCGAGTATGTGTGCCTATGGATCAGGAGATTAGAGATCAAATTTTGAGGGAGGCCCATTATACACCTTATACCATTCATCCTGGTGGTACTAAGATGTATAAGGACCTCAAGGCACATTTTTGGTGGCCCGGAATGAAGCGGGACATTGGGAGATTTGTAGCTCATTGTTTAACTTGCCAGCAAGTGAAGGCTTTCCTGCTGGCAAGTTGCAGAGTCTTCCAATTCCCGAGTGGAAATGGGACCACGTCACTATGGATTTCGTCACAGGATTGCCGAGGGCGCAGAGCGGGGTAGATGCGATTTGGGTTATCGTGGATAGACTCACCAAGTCGGCACACTTCTTACCGGTTCAGATGACTTGGCCACTGGAGTGTCTGGCGCAGTTATATTTGGATGAGGTAGTGAGGCTTCATGGTGTGCCTGCTTCGGTTGTGTCAGACAGGGACCCGAGATTCGTGTCGCGCTTTTGGGGGAGTTTACAGACAGCATTGGGGACTCAGCTCAGGTTTAGCACCGCTTTCCACCCACAGACCGATGGACAGTCAGAACGCACCATACAGACCCTCGAGGATATGTTGAGAGCGTGCGTTATGGATTTTGGAGGAGGGTGGTACCGACACTTATCTTTGGTTGAGTTCACGTACAACAACAGCTATCAGGCGAGCATCCAGATGGCTCCGTTTGAGGCGTTGTACGGACGCAAGTGTCGGTCTCCCTTGTATTGGAGTGACGTGGGTGAGAGGAGGACTTTGGGACCGGATTTGCTTTTGGAGGCTGAGGAAAAAGTCAAAGTTATTCGCCGACATCTTGAGACAGCCCAGAGTCGTCAGAGGAGCTACGCCGACACTCGACGGCGAGACCTGGAGTTTCAGGTTGGTGATCATGTCTTCTTGAAGGTCTCGCCCTCGAAGGGGGTTCGGAGATTTGGAGTGCGGGGGAAGCTCAGTCCCCGCTTTATTGGACCCTTTGAGGTACTTGACAGAGTTGGTCCTGTGGCATACAGAGTTGCCTTACCCCCACGCCTGGCCGGAGTTCATGATGTCTTCCACGTCTCAGCTCTGAGGAGATATGTTTTTGACCCGTCGCATGTGATTGACTTCACTTCGTTGGAGATCGGCGAGGACTTGGTCTACGAGGAGCGCCCGTTGCGGATTCTTGCTCGTGAGGTGAGGGAATTGCGCAACCGGGCCATTCCATATGTGAAGATCTTGTGGAGCAATCATGAGGAGCGAGAGGCTACATGGGAGCTGGAGACAGAGATGAGAGATGCCTACCCCTTCTTGTTCGAGGCTTCTGGTTGAGGTACGTCTGTTTTGTTTTTCTTGTTTCGGGGACGAAACTTTTTTTTAGTGGGGGAGGATGTAGGACCCCGGAACCCCATGCAGCTTTTTCTCGTGAATCCACTGTGCAAACACCTGTTGATGGTGTATTTGGCCCATAGTGCATCAAAGGGATGCCACAGATGGACCCTGTGAGCTTTGGTTTGCTGTGTTGGCCTTCGGCTGCTTTTGCCGAATTTTAGAAAAGGTTTTAGGCCAAACGGAGGTTGGATTTGGATTCAGCGCGGAATAACGCTTGAAAATGGCTTTTTGTTTGCTAAATTCTGAGTCCGGATGCCCAAAAACGGACTCCCGGAAGTTTTACTGGAATTCTGGTGCATGGGGGAGCCGTGGACCGGCGGGGGTGCCACGTGGCGCCACCTGATTGGTCGGCGCACGCGGCTGGGTCCACGGAACGACGTGGAGAGGCCCGGGGTGCACCGCTGGGGGCGTGGACCGGCGGGTGGACACGTGGCAGCGCGAGATTGGACGGCCCACGTGCGCTCGGTCTACGGGAGCGCGCGGGGAGTCGTGGACCGGGGGGCGCGCCACGTGGCAGCCCCGGGTTGGCGGGCTCACGGGCGCGCGGTCCACGCAGCGCGCGGGAGCGGGTGTTGGGGCAGGTGCCGTACAGCAGGGCAGCTGGCGGGGCAGTTGGGAGCGCCACGTGGCGCCCGCTGATTCGCGGGCGCCAACCACCGCGCTGACCCCCGGGCGGGGCACGTGGCACTTCCCCGCGGGGCTTGCACGGCTGCCGCCTGTTTGGCGGACACGTGGCAGGCCCCAATGCGGGTTGGACGGTTGCGGGGTTCGGTCGGATCCCGTGCGACGGGATGGGCCGGGCTGGGCCGCACTGTGCGCGCCCGGAAATTGACAGGCCGGGCCGCACTGTGCGCGCCCGAAAATCGGGCGGGCCGGGCCGGGCGCCCGAAATTTGGGACAAAATGGGAATTTTGTCAAATGTTTCCCTCAGCCTATAAATACCAACCCGAGCCTCATCTTTTCAGGTTTTTCTCCCATTTTCGAGCTTCCTCTGCCCGAGCACCCTTAAGAAGATTTGTTCATCTTTTTGTCCTTGATCTTCCTGCAAAGTTTTAGAATTTTAGGAGCGCGCATCCCGAGGTTCTGGATTTTACGGCGCGGCGCGACGTTGCATTTCCTGTGTTCTTCTTCATCGCAGCGGCAGTGTTATGGCTCCCCTGGGCTACCCCGAGATCCTTTTTCTGTGATTCTTGCGCCGACAGACTCCTAAGAGGTAGGGCTTCATCTTTCATATTGATCGCACTTTCCCGTTTCGAGGTTTTGGCACGGATCCCGAGGCAACACAGTGACCCCTTTTTCTGTGTGGATTTTGTGACAGCAGCAGAGTGTTTTGGCCATATCTTCGCGCACGAGCGTCAGACGGAAACGTGCTTGTACAACTTTTTCATCTACAGATTGCAAGGAACGCGCTCGTATTTTTCTTGGATTTTTCAGAGATTTATTTCGAGGTGAAAATCTCTGTTTTCCCTGTGAACAGTGTACAGTCTTTTATACAGATTTTTGTTTGAGTATACCACCTTGCCGAATTTATATCTTGACTTACCGAACTCAGATTTGGGCGTGCAAGCAGCCATTTCGAAGGTATCGACGCGAGGATCGCCGTGATATTTTTCTGGGAATTTTTTGGGAATTTTTAGCAGGTGAAAATTAAGCATCTTTGGGACTGTTGTGGTATGTGTGTGTAAGAGCAGATTTTGGAATGTATGTGTAATAGTGGACTTTGTATTGTGCCAGGAGAGTTACGGGTGTGCTGAACTTATTGGAGCAAGGGATTAGATTTATCTGGTATTTTCAGCAGTTGGGACTTGGACAGTTAGCATTTCAGGTGGGTGGTTGTTGTACTCCTCTCCTTTGGTATGCCCACTAGGAACATCAGAGTGTTCCCTTGTTTTTGATGCTCAACTTATTGTTAGTAGCCTTGCATGCTCTAGGAAACTAATTATTGGTTGATTGATCCATGATTACTTTATTAAATCGCTTAATTATTCTGGACTGCATGTTTAGGGGCAGAATAGTGATTGAGGACTGTAAAACTGATGATCATTCCTATGAGATTGTCACCTTAGCTCTTGTTACTCTAAATTGATTACTCTCGCAAATTAGACTAAATTATTGGGACAAATGCATGTTTAAACTGGTCACTTATCTAAGTCATCTTTTTACTGCTACACTTTCATTGGGACTTGACTTAGGAGAAACCATGCTTTCATTTTCCTTCTTTTCCTATTATTTTAGACTTGAGACATAGTTGCTCGGGTTCGAGCGGGGATTGGATAGTGTAGTCAGGTGCTGGAGATTTGGGACAGATTGGGCTTTTGACAGGGTGTTGCGGCGACCACGGATCTTGGGTGGTTGACCGGGTTATACTATTGCATCAGATTGGGTGATGGGGATCGGGCTTTCTTTAGTGGAGGGTTTTTCCCACTTGATTGAGTCATGATCCAGTCCTGCTATATCAGGTTACTTGTGGTTACTTATTTTCCTCGTGTGGGTCGCTCCCCACGAGTGCCACTCCGGAGTGCGCGGCTGACAGATTCTGAGTCCTGGGGACTCCTTTGCTTCGATGTTATGCGTAGGCTGGCATACCCGTCGCGGCAGAGCAGGCAGTGCCAGTGTCCACTGGCGGTCAGATTGGGTCGTTTTGACAGGCTTCTTGATTCTGATGCATACTTTTTCCATCCTTGTTGATTTATCATGTAGAGGCATATTAGGGACAGTATTTTATCAGTCGTCACATTTGTCTTCACCCCCTTTCATTTCCTTTCCCTTTTTGCCTCTGATCACCTGGTGGGCATGTCTGAGCTGAGGCTTTACCCACTAGGGGAGGCTACTGTTTATAGTAGTACTTACCCCCATTGTCTTTCTTTGTTTCCTCTTCTCCCTGTTTTTGCAGAGTCCTCTGCGGGAGTTGCTGGGCCGTCAGCAGCTGATCGAGGTAAGAGGATTGCGGACTAGATAGCGTGCCACCCGAGGGATGTTGTCACGCCCCGGGTCGAAACTGCGACCCGGGCTCGCCAACAGATCCGCCGCCCATACGGGAAGCCCCGCATAGACGTAGCGACTAACCTGCAAAAAGAGCTATACTAAACAGATATCAGAGCTAAAAGGTAAAAGCTGGATAAAATAAAAACAACTCTCACAAAATATACAACCAGAGTCCTCACCCAAATACAGATATCTCTCAAAAAAAGAAGAGTACAACTCAATCCTCACTACAAAGTCACTCGACATGAAGTCTCAAAGGTAGGGAGGTACATCTACTCTCAGGCGACACTGGTAGGGATCTATCTCGCGACTCCCTTACCTCGATCAGTCGGGTCAGCAAAAGGTGCGGCAGGAACTGGAGCAGAAGAAGAAGTCCCTGGGGAAAAGACACCACGACGGGTGTGAGAACTACGTCCCAAGTAGTTCTCAGTGGGTGCCGCCAACAAGCCCGACGGTCTGCCCACTAAGTCTACTAGAGGCAAAAGTAACAATGCAGTGCGGAAAGGGAAAAACTGGTAAAGTAAACTCTACAGCTACTATGCCTCTATCTAGATGCTCAATAGTGGAACAGAAAGAACATGATGCTACAACTAGCTCTCGACTCATATCACCCAATCTAACTGACTGCCGCATAGGGTCCAGTCAAACCTGCGCCTACCTACTGCCGTCACGTCCCGGGGGACCGGACTTACGTAGGGCGTCCGTGACTGCCACTAACTGGCCCAGCCAGAGGGACTGTGTCCATGACTGCCACTAACTGGCCCAGCCAGAGGGAACACTGCGTCGACAAGTCGCGATAGAAGAACAGGCCCAACTCCGGAGTGGCTCTCGAGGGGAGCGACCCCACCGAGGAAAGTATCCGCGTATCTCTGTCGAGCTCAAATGTGGCTCATGCAGGCTATAATCCAAATCCTCGATCAACAAGATCGGCTGTAACCAAAGGAACACTGTCTCACCCACAGGCTGGAAAACTGCACAGCCGAGACCCACTATCACTCAAATGGCTCCCAAGATCCCAGATCTAACACCAAAGTCACTCTCCCAAAGAAATCTGGTCTACAGACTGCTAACAACTCCACTCGGTCCCCAGACACGAGTGTAAATGCATCCCACAATAATCCGACCTCTCGGCCCACTACTTGGGCGAGTAAAACTCTAAGTCCAGAGTGATAAAAGAATAGTGCAGTGGGAATGTCTAGAGCAATAAAAACCTAGCCCAAGTTGAGGTTTTCTACAGTCTGGCTGAACATGCATCATATGGCAGTGGTGCTAGGTCAAGTTCCAAGATAAACAATAATTAACAGCTTGTAGGGAGCAAGATAATAATAATCAACAGCTTAAGGGAGAAGATAATCACATGATCATCAAACCACAACAGGAATATCAATTCACACATTCTAGCATGCTGGACATCAAACATTAAAATATGCAAGTCCCTAAAGCTAGAATTAGTACACAGTCCGCTGATCTTGAAAAAGAGGTCACCCACCTGATGCGCTGATCTGTCCAAATCTTACAGCTGAAAATACCAAAACCACAGCAACTCACTGTCCAGTACGCTCAATACAGTCCAAAATCCCACCTGGGTACAACATAGGCTACAGTTATACACAAATCTCCAAAAATCTGTCCAAATATCACATGCTGGATTTCAGCTGTAAAGATGCTGAAATTTCACCTGTAGATAGTGCTCAGTAAATTCCAATAAAAATATCCTGGCGTTCCTCGCGTCGATAGCTTCGAAACAAGTACCTGCACGCCCAAATCGGAGTTCCGTAGGCCAAGATATAAATTCCACAACACGGGCGCGCGAAAACATACAACCACATAACTGTAAAATCTTGCACAGATGAAAAGGAAAATATATACCTCCGGGAAGATCTCATAAAATTCCAAAAAAAATACCACGATGATCCTTGCGTCGAGTAGATGAAAAAAGTCTATAAGCACGTCCTGATCCGAGATCTGTGCGCGAAGATATCCTCAAAGGAAGCCGCTGTCCTCACCAAAAGCTCACAGAAAAAGGGTCCCAATGAGCACGAGAAAACACCTCGAAAAACGCGAAATCTGAAAATGTCCGTGAAACCCAAAATCGTAGCCTCACCTGTCACGAATCCAGTGGCGAAGAAATCGCTCGAAAAGATGGTCGGAGTAGGTCGGGGGAGCTCGTACACCGAAGAGCGACGGAAGAAACACCGAAGAACGAGCGTCGCGCCGCGCCAAGAAAATGAGAACCTCGAAAAGCGTGCCCCCAAAAAGTCCCAAAATCTGTAGATGGATGGAGCTCTGCGAGGGGAAGAATTTCTCTGAAGACCTCACAGAGAAAAGGGGAGGAAAAAGTGAGCTAAAGGGCCCTTGAAGCCTATTTATAGGCTCAGCCCAAAGGCTGAGTGGGCCGGGTTTCGGGCGCAGTTTCCGGGCGCATTGCGCCCGAAATCCGGTCGGACCAATCCCGTCCGACGCGCCCGGAAGTTCCTGGTGACGCCACGTCACCCCCAAACAGGAAACAGCGGTGCGGGGGTCTTCGCTGCGCGCCACGTGGCCCTCCCGCGGTCAGCGGGGTAGGTACGGACCGCCAACCGCGTGCCGACGCGTGGCGCACTCGAGTGCGGCGACCACTCGCGTTGCGACGCGTGGCGCACTCGAGTGCGGCCGACAGCCGCGTCAGCGCCCCCCTGTGCGCCCACTGTCCCGAGGCGGGTCCCCACGCACCCCGTGCGCCGCGCGAACTGAGCCCGCCACTCAGCTGCCGCCACGTGTCCCTGCGCCGGGTCTATGCACCCGCGCGGGGAACTCCGTGGACCGATCCTCCAGCGCCCGCCAATCGGAGGCCGAAACGTGGGTCCCGCACAGTAATCCTGCACCGGCGCTCAATCAATGCACCAGCCGGTCAGAATTCCGTGGACCGCGCACCAAAGGCCTGCCAAACAGGCGGCGCCACGTGTCATGCGCCGGGTCCGTGCACCCAGCCGCGGCCCTCTATGGACCGCGCGCTGCAGACCGGCCAATCATGGGCTGCCACGTGGCAGCCGGCGGTCCACGGCCCCTCCCATGCACCGAAATTCACCGTAAACTTCCGGGAGTCCGTTTTTGGGCATCCGGACTCAGAATTTAACAAGCAAATAGCCGTTTTCAAGCGTTTTTCCGCGCTGAATCCATATCCAACCTCTGTTTGGCCAAAATCCTTTTCTAAATTTCGGCAAACACAGCCGAAGGCCAACACAGCTGTAGATATCTCACAGGGTCCATCTGTAGCATCTCCTTGACGCACAATGGGCCAGACACACCAACAATAGGTGTTCTAAACAAGGGATTCACCAGAAAAGCTGCATGGGAAACTGGGCCACCACATCCTCCCCCACTAAAAGGGAGTTTCGTCCCCGAAACAAGAAACAAACAGGCGTACCTCAAACAGAAGTCTCGAACAGGAAGGGATAGGTATCCCGCATCACCGTCTCCAGCTCCCAAGTAGCCTCCCGCTCCTCGTGATTGCTCCACAAAACCTTCACATAAGGTATGGCCCGGTTGCGCAATTCTCTCACCTCTCGAGCGAGAATTCGCAACGGGCGCTCCTCGTAGCCAAGATCCTCAGCGATCTCCAAAGAAGTGAAGTCGATCACGTGCGAGGGGTCGAAAACATATCTCCTCAAAGCTGAGACGTGGAAGACGTCGTGAACTCCGGCCAGGCGAGGTGGAAGAGCAACTCTATAGGCCACAGGGCCAATCCTCTCAAGTACCTCAAAGGGTCCAATAAAGCGGGGACTGAGCTTTCCCCGAACTCCAAATCTCCTGACCCCTTTCGAAGGCGAGACCTTCAAAAAGACATGATCACCAATCTGAAACTCTAGGTCTCGCCGCCGAGTATCAGCATAGCTCCTCTGGCGACTCTGGGCTACCTCAAGATGTCGGCGAACCAATCTGACTTTCTCCTCTGCCTCCAGCAGTAAGTCCGGTCCCAAAGTCCTCCTCTCACCCACGTCACTCCAATACAGGGGTGACCGACACTTGCGTCCATACAACGCCTCAAACGGAGCCATCTGGATGCTCGCTTGATAGCTGTTGTTGTACGCAAACTCAACCAATGCTAAGTGCCGGTACCACCCTCCTCCAAAATCCATAACGCACGCTCTCAACATGTCCTCAAGGGTCTGTATGGTGCGCTCAGACTGTCCATCGGTCTGTGGGTGGAATGCTGTGCTAAAACGGAGCTGGGTCCCCAAGGCTGACTGAAGACTCCCCCAGAAGTGTGAAACGAACCTCGGGTCCCTATCTGATACAATCGAGGCGGGTATGCCGTGCAGTCTCACTATCTCATCCAAGTATAACTGCGCAAGTCGCTCCAACGGCAAAGTCATCTGTACAGGCAAAAAGTGTGCAGACTTGGTGAGTCTATCCACGATAACCCAAATCGCATCGGCCCCACTCTGCGCCCTCGGCAGTCCAGTGACGAAATCCATGGTGATGTGGTCCCACTTCCACTCGGGAATTGGAAGACTCTGCAACTTGCCAGCAGGAACGCGATGCTCTGCCTTCACTTGCTGGCAAGTTAAACAATGAGCCACGAATCTTCCAATATCCCGCTTCATTCCGGGCCACCAAAAATGTGCCTTGAGGTCCTTATACATCTTAGTACCACCAGGATGAATGGTATAAGGTGTATAATGGGCCTCCCTCAAAATCTGATCTCTGAGCTCAGTGTCCATAGGCACGCACACTCGGTCCCTGTACCGCAGTACTCCCGAGCTATCCACTACAAAATCCCCTAACTGATCAGCCTGAATCTGCGATCTAATCCGAGTCAAGTGGGGGTCCTCACTCTGTGTCTCTCTAATCCTCTCCAACAGAGTGGGCTGCAAGACCATAGACATGAGTCTAACAGAGACCCCAGGGGATACAACCTCAATCTGTAAGCGCCTCATCTGCTCCACAAGCGGTGCCTGCTGGGTGATCAACATGCTCAAGCTCTGCGCTGACCTCCTACTCAAAGCATCTGCCACTACATTGGCCTTGCCGGGGTGATAAAGAATACTCACATCATAGTCCTTTAGCAACTCCAACCACCGGCGTTGCCTCAAATTCAGCTCCTTTTGTGTGAACAGGTACTTCAAGCTCTTATGATCAGTGTAAATCTCACAATGCTCCCCATAGAGGTAATGCCGCCACAACTTCAGCGCAAACACCACGGCTGCAAGCTCCAAATCATGAGTAGGGTAATTCTTCTCATAATCCTTTAATTGCCGTGAAGCATAAGCAATTACCCTACCATGCTGCATCAGAACACATCCCAAGCCGCTGTGAGAGGCGTCACTGTAGATCACAAATCCATCGCCCATCACTGGAAGTGCTAAAACTGGTGCCGAGATCAATCTCCTCTTCAGCTCCTCAAAGCTCTCCTGGCACCGCTCAGTCCAAACAAACTTTATCCCCTTTCTGGTCAAACTGGTCAGGGGAGTAGAGAGCTTCGCAAAGCCCTCTACAAAGCGACGGTAGTAACCGGCTAACCCAAAAAGCTACGGACCTCAGTAACCGTCGTCGGTCTAGGCCAATCCCGAACAGCATCAATCTTCGTCGGGTCCACTGCCACTCCTGCGGCTGATACAACGTGGCCTAGAAAAGCAACCTCCCGGAGCCAGAATTCGCACTTTTTAAACTTGGCATACAGCTTCTTCTCTCGCAGAAGCTGCAGCACTATCCTCAAGTGCTCCTCATGCTCCAAATCACTCCGGGAGTAAATCAGAATGTCGTCAATAAACACAACGACAAACCGATCCAAGTACGGCTGAAATACCCGGTTCATTAAATCCATGAATGCTGCAGGGGCATTAGTTAATCCAAAAGGCATAACTGTAAACTCATAATGCCCGTACCGGGATCTAAAAGCCGTCTTGGGAATGTCCTCGGCCCTCACCCTCAGCTGGTGGTAACCTGACTGGAGATCAATCTTGGAGAACACAGACGCTCCCTGCAACTGATCAAACAGATCATCAATCCGTGGAAGGGGGTACTTATTCCGGATGGTCACTTTATTCAGCTCTCTGTAGTCCACACATAATCGAAGCGACCCATCCTTCTTCTTCACAAATAAAACTGGCGCTCCCCACGGAGATACACTGGGCCTCACAAAGCCCACATCCATCAAATCCTGCAGCTGAGCTTTCAGCTCTCTCAGCTCAGCAGGTGCCATCCTATAAGGCGCCTTTGAGATTGGTGCGGTTCCTGGAACCACATCAATCACAAACTCAATCTCCCTCTCCGGCGGCATGGTCGACAACTCTGAGGGAAACACATCTGGGAACTCGCGGACAATAGGGATATCCTCGAGTCCCAGTGCCGCCGTAGGCACCTCTACAATCGTCGCCAGGAAGGCGGTACAACCCCTACTCATCATCCGCCGGGCTCTCGCCGAAGAAACAGTCATGGCAAATAAAGTACTCTGGCAGCCTCTGTAAACGAACTCCTCCTGTCCAGGCTCGCGGAGGGTCACCGTCCTCTCTCTGCAGTCAATGGTGGCAAAATACCGAGCTAACCAATCCATGCCAAGTACCACGTCGAAATCCTGGAGCTGCCGCAAGACGAGCAAGTCTGCCGGCAGGACCCAGGGTCCCAACTGTACAGGGCAATCCCTACAACACTCCTCGACATGCAAGACATGGCCTGGGATCTGAACCTCTAATGCATGCGATAAAGAAACTACCTCTATACCATGTAGGGATGCAAATGCTCTACTAATGCATGAGTGCGATGCGCCAGTATCAAAAAGTGCTCGGGCATGAACTGCAGAAATCAAAATAATACCTGCGACGACGTGATCTGCGGCAGAAGCATCCTCAAACTGGGCGGCATAGACACGCCCGCTCTGTGCTGGTGGTCGTCGATCTGGCTGCCGCGAGGAGGATGGAGGATGATCAGGCCTACCATAGGCCACAGAAGGCCCTGCCGTCTGCTGAGGAAGAGGAGGTGCAGAAGCGGTGGAAGAAGCCGGAGAACCTGCTCTGGGGCATGAGCTCTGAATGTGACCGGCCTGCCCACAACGGTAGCAACGGCCGTGCCTCTGCTGACAATGCATCGGTAAGTGCGGCCCTCCACAAAAGATACAACGATCCTGCCGGGACTGCCGCGGAGTCTGCTGCTGCTGAGATGACTGCTGGGGTCGTGGTGGTCGACGCTGCTGCGAAGACTGACGAGATGATCCGATCTCTGGCGCCCCTGCGTCCACGACCCTGAGGATGGAATCGTGGGGGTCTCGGGGGTCCCTGCCTACTCGACTGCCCCTCATCCACCGGCGCCGGGCGCTTCGCCCCAGGAATCACTACGGGGGCTGGAGCCACCTCTGCCATAACTGCCTCTCCAGACTCAATATATAGCGCCTGCTCCATCGAGGCCTCCAAAGTCTGCAATCTGCGGGAGCGAACAAGCTGATAAATGTCCCGGCGCAGCCCCCGCTCAAACATGTAGATCCGGTGTGACTCGTCCCTGGCCACGTGAGGCATACTAGCCAACAGCTGATTGAATTCGGCTATGTATGCATGCACGGGCCGATCTCCCTGGCGGAGATCCTCAGCTGCTCCTCTAATCTCTGCCGTACACTCTCAGGAAAGAAGGCCCCCAAAAGAAGACTGCGGAACTCCGCCCAAGGAAGAAGCTGCGTCCCTGGCGGACCAGCGGGTCGCACACGCCGCCACCAAGCCTCGGCGTTGCCCTCCAGATAATGCGCTGCCAAGAAGACCCGAAACCGATCCTCAACAAACAAACTCTCAAAGTGACGCTCCATGGCCGTAACCCAAGTCTCGGCCTCCCACGGCTCAGCACCCAGACCAGAGAAACGGGGTGGATCGAACCGGCGGAACCTCATCAACAAATCCACCGCTGTACTCTGCTCAGAAGAAGTAAAAGGTCCCGTCGGCCCAGACGGTGGTCTGCACGAAACCGGCTCGACAGGAACTGCCGGTGCTGACGGAATCACAGGGGGTGCTGCAGCTGGCGAAGAGGGCACAGGCGAACTCTCAGGGGGTGCTACCACAGGCTGTGACCTCTGCTCTAACATAAGCATCATCCGACCCAAGGCCTCCTCCTGGCGTCGGGAAGCCTCCTCCTGGCGATGCGAGGCCTCCTCCTGGCGTCGCAAGGTCTCCTCCTGACGCTGAGAGGTCTCCTCCTGGCGCTGAACAGCCTCAGACATCTGTGCCAACTGGGCACGAAGCTCCTGCACCTCACCTGATGTCCCTGTCCCGAGTCCTCCTGCTCGGGCACAGAAGAAGAAGGCTGCGAGCGCGTCGACATCCGGCGTCGCGGAGGCATCACTCACCTGCGGGGAACCAGAAGAACAGTCAGAACCCCCAAACAAAACACGACCCAATCCAGCGAAAGTCAATGGCATGTCGCCCTTCCCGTAGCACTATGTTGTCTGCAGCCAACATAGTTGCCACCGAAGGAAGACATGTCGATCACTCATCCCATCCACTGGGAGAGTTAAAGACCCCAATCCAGACTCTCGCTAAAAAGTTACGTCTCTCACGTAAGTCATCCTAGGGTCCAACCATAAGCCTAGGGTTTCTAAGTCCTCAATGACCTACACCTAGGCTCTGATACCACTCTAATCTGTCACGCCCCGGGTCGAAACTGCGACCCGGGCTCGCCAACAGATCCGCCGCCCATACGGGAAGCCCCGTATAGACGTAGCGACTAACCTGCAAAAAGATCTACACTAAACAGATATCAGAGCTGAAAAGTAAAAGCTGGATAAAATAAAAACAACTCTCACAAAATATACAACCAGAGTCCTCACCAAATACAGATATCTCTCAAAAAAGAAGAGTACAACTCAATCCTCACTACAAGTCACTCGACATGAACTCTCAAAAGTAGGGAGGTACATCTACTCTCAGGCGACACTGGTAGGGATCTATCTCGCGACTCCCTTACCTCGATCAGTCGGGTCAGCAACAGGTGCGGCAGGAACTGGAGCAGAAGAAGAAGTCCCTGGGGAAAAGACACCACGACGGGTGTGAGAACTACGTCCCAAGTAGTTCTCAGTGGGTGCCGCCAACAAGCCCGACGGTCTGCCCACTAAGTCTACTAGAGGCAAAAGTAACAATGCAGTGCGGAAAGGGAAAAAGCTGGTAAAGTAAACTCTACAGCTACTATGCCTCTATCTAGATGCTCAATAGTGGAACAGAAAGAACATGATGCTACAACTAGCTCTCGACTCAAATCACCCAATCTCAACTGACTGCCGCATAGGGTCCAGTCAAACCTGCGCCTACCTACTGCCGTCACGTCCCGGGGGACCGGACTTACGTAGGGCGTCCGTGACTGCCACTAACTGGCCCAGCCAGAGGGACTGTGTCCGTGACTGCCACTAACTGGCCCAGCCAGAGGGAACACTGCGTCGACAAGTCGCGATAGAAGAACAGGCCCAACTCCGGAGTGGCTCTCGAGGGGAGCGACCCCACCGAGGAAAGTATCCGCGTATCTCTGTCGAGCTCAAATGTGGCTCATGCAGGCTATAATCCAAATCCTCGATCAACAAGATCGGCTGTAACCAAAGGAACACTGTCTCACTCACAGGCTGGAAAACTGCACAGCCGAGACCCACTATCACTCAAATGGCTCCCAAGATCCCAGATCTAACACCAAAGTCACTCTCCCAAAGAAATCTGGTCTACAGACTGCTAACAACTCCACTCGGTCACCAGACACGAGTGTAAATGCATCCCACAATAATCCGACCTCTCGGCCCACTACTTGGGCGAGTAAAACTCTAAGTCCAGAGTGATAAAAGAATAGTGCAGTGGGAATGTCTAGAGCAATAAAAACCTAGCCCAAGTTGAGGTTTTCTACAGTCTGGCTGAACATGCATCATATGGCAGTGGTGCTAGGTCAAGTTCCAAGATAAACAATAATTAACAGCTTGTAGGGAGCAAGATAATAATAATCAACAGCTTAGGGGAGAAGATAATCACATGATCATCAAACTACAACAGGAATATCAATTCACACATTCTAGCATGCTGGACATCAAACATTAAAATATGCAAGTCCCTAAAGCTAGAATTAGTACACAGTCCGCTGATCTTGAAAAGAGGTCACCCACCTGATGCGCTGATCTGTCCAAATCTTACAGCTGATAATACCAAAACCACAGCAACTCACTGTCCAGTACGCTCAATACAGTCCAAAATCCCACCTGGGTACAACATAGGCTACAGTTATACACAAATCTCCAAAAATCTGTCCAAATATCACATGCTGGATTTCAGCTGTAAAGATGCTGAAATTTCACCTGTAGATAGTGCTCAGTAAATTCCAACAAAAATATCCCGGCGTTCCTTGCGTCGATAGCTTCGAAACAAGTACCTGCACGCCCAAAACAGAGTTCCGTAGGCCAAGATATAAATTCCACAACACGGGCGCGCGAAAACATACAACCACATAACTGTAAAATCTTGCACAGATGAAAAGGAAAATATATACCTCCGGGAAGATCTCATAAAATTCCAAAAAAAATACCACGATGATCCTTGCGTCGAGTAGATGAAAAAAGTCTATAAGCACGTCCTGATCCGAGATCTGTGCGCGAAGATATCCTCGAAGGAAGCCGCTGTCCTCACCAAAAGCTCACAGAAAAAGGGTCCCAATGATCACGAGAAAACACCTCGAAAAACGCGAAATCTGAAAATATTCGTGAAATTCAAAATCGTAGCCTCACCTGTCACGAATCCAGCGGCGAAGAAATCGCACGAAAAGATGGTCGGAGTAGGTCGGGGGAGCTCGTACACCGAAGAGCGACGGAAGAAACACCGAAGAACGAGCGTCGCGCCGCGCCAAGAAAATGAGAACCTCGAAAAGCGTGCCCCCAAGAAAGTCCCAAAATCTGCAGATGGATGGAGCTCTGCGAGGGGAAGAACTTCTCTGAAGACCTCACAGTGAAAAGGAGAGGAAAAAGTGAGCAAAAGGGCCCAGGAAGCCTATTTATAGGCACAGCCCAAAGGCTGAGTGGGCCGGGTTTTCGGGCGCAGTTTCCGGGCGCATTGCGCCCGAAAATCCGGTCGGACCAATCCCGTCCGACGCGCCCGAAAGTTCCTGGTGACGCCACGTCATCCCATAACAGGAAACAGCGGTGCGGGGGTCTTCGCTGCGCGCCACGTGGCCCTCCCGCGGTCAGCGGGGTAGGTACGGACCACCAACCGCGTGCCGACGCGTGGCGCACTCGAGTACGGCGACCACTCGCGTTGCGACGCGTGGCGCACTCGAGTGCGGCCGACAGCCGCGTCAGCGCCCCCCTGTGCGCCCTCTGTCCCGAGGCGGGTCCCACGCACCCCGTGCACCGCGCGAACTGAGCCCGCCACTCAGCTGCCGCCACGTGTCCCTGCGCCGGGTCTATGCACCCGCGCGGGGAACTCCGTGGACCGATCCCCCAGCGCCCGCCAATCGGAGGCCGAAACGTGGGTCCCGCACAGTAATCCTGCACCGGCGCTCAAACAATGCACCAGCCGGTCCGAAATCCGTGGACCGCGCACCAAAGGCCTGCCAATCAGGCGGCGCCACGTGTCATGCGCCGGGTCCGTGCACCCAGCCGCGGCCCTCTGTGGACCGCGCGCTGCAGACCGGCCAATCATGGGCTGCCACGTGGCAGCCGGCGGTCCACGGCCCCTCCCATGCACCGAAATTCACCGTAAACTTCCGGGAGTCCGTTTTTGGGCATCCGGACTCAGAATTTAACAAGCAAATAGCCGTTTTCAAGCGTTTTTCCGCGCTGAATCCATATCCAACCTCTGTTTGGCCAAAATCCTTTTCTAAATTTCGGCAAACACAGCCGAAGGCCAACACAGCTGTAGATATCTCACAGGGTCCATCTGTAGCATCTCCTTGACGCACAATGGGCCAGACACACCAACAATAGGTGTTCTAAACAAGGGATTCACCAGAAAAGCTGCATGGGAAACTGGGCCACCACAGATGTAGCTGGAGTTTTTGGTGTACCCGGTTTTCTCAGACAGCTTTTTACTTTTTCTTTTGGGTCTGGCTTTTGCCAGCTTTTTGTATTTTTTTGGTGAGCTGGGAGAGTTGTTGTATTTATTTTTACAGTTGTACTTTTTACTTCCATCTTCTGTCTGAGATACAGTAGTTTTTATTTCAGCTCTGATTACTATGCTCTTTTATTATTATCTCTTATTTCTGAGCAGGTTACCGACGCTTCGTGTACGCGGGAAATACCGCATGCACGGCGGATCTGTAGACGGGCCCGGGTTCTGGTTTACACCCGGGGCGTGACACATGTGACGTGTTCCACGGGCGAAGCCGGGCAGGAGGGGCAGGTAAGGGGCAGGCGTGGCGGGCCACGCCGGGGGCTCCATGTGGCGCCCCGCGAATGGCCAGCGCCACCCGCCCCCTCCTGTCTGTCGGGCCACACGGCGTGGGGCGGTTGGCCGCGCCTCGCTGCCGCGTGTTTCGGGACACGTGGCGTGCCTGGAACAATCCGGCGCTGCTTAGGCTGTCCCGTGTTCGGCGCCCGGTTGTTCCGGGCGCCCGTAAACGTACCCCAAACTATGTTCCCCCCCCCCCATCTTTGGCTATAAATTGACCATTCCTCCCTCAAATTCAGGTTTTTGGAGGTTGCTCTTGGGTTCTCTCTTGGCAGAGCTCCTTCTTCATCAAGTCCCCTATACTTCTCAATATTTGGGGAATTTTTGGAAGCCGCGGCATCGATGATTTCTGCGATTCGGCTCACTGCGACGTTCCTCTTTTGGTGGCTTCTTCCGTCGCATTTCAGTCCGCGAGCTCCCCTGGGCTACCCCGAAGGATTTTTAGAAGATTCTCACGGAAGCGTCTCCATGACAGGCATGCCTACGTTTTTCGTATGTACCACTTCCCTCCATTTCGAGTTTTTACTGGGCTTTTTGGAGCATCTTTTGACCCCCTTTTCTGCGGCAATTTTTGGACAACGGAGGAGAGATCATAGGTTTTCTCGGCCTATGGGTGTCGGAACGGAGAGTTTAAATACTCATTTTGCATCTACACTTCGCGAGGATCGCAACGTTGATTTTTCTGGAATTTTTGGAGGACTTTTCGCAGGTGAAAATTAGCTATCTTTGAGACTGATTGCGCAGACAGCATAATGCAGTTTTCTGGGACTAAGTTTTACACTGTTCGACTTTGGTTACAGTTTTTGCTAGTATTTCGGTGTCTCTCGAGGATAGGAGAAGTTGAAACTTTTCTTCACGATCGAGGTGAGCATTTTCCTTTTTGGCCCCTGACAGAAATTGTGCTTGATTTCACATCTACGCCAATGTTGCGCGCCGCTGATTTTATACTGCATTGTTGGACAGCACTTCATTGTTTTGCTCGCCACCGTTGATCCGGGAGGAGTTTTTAGGAGATTCTTGTTTCGTTGGGACCGTAGACTCTGTGGGAACGCGCACGCCATATTTTCAGCCGAGGGACTTCAGATTTGCGCGTTTCAGGTGGATGGTTATTGTGCACCTCTTTTTACGACTTACTCACTAGGACTAGTAGAGTGATCCCCATACATTGTATATTGTTGCACCACCCCTTTTGTGGATTATGCATGGATGAATTATTCTGATTGTTGCTTAGATTATTAATGTGAGACAACCACTTTATGAGTATATGGATAGTATGTGGACAGTTAGTGGGTATGACATATTGGCTTATTTGTAGGTGTAATTGGTTCTTGACACTTTTCATTCATTGTTATTCGAGAACTATTGCATGCTTGTATGGACATCAAGATAGGCCACCTTTTATTGCTACACTATTATATTGGAACTTGACTTAGGAGAGAACATGCTTGCTTCCTTTTCCTCTTTTCCGGACATGGGTTTTACGTTGCTCGGGTTGCGAGCAGGGACTTGGGATA
>CM054939.1:9784971-9898788 GCA_029168755.2 Tillandsia fasciculata | reverse complement strand
TTTAGTTTTTTGACTGCTGCTTGCCTTCCCAAAAGAAAACAAATTTTGTTCTTCAATGACCTCCACAGAGTTTATGACTGCAGCCTGCGGCGTCTCATAAACATCGGAGCATGTTAAGCTGCAGAGGTTCTTAATTAGCTGTCATTTGGCCCAGGCTTCGACCAACACATTATAAATTAGCTCGGCCAGGGCTTCAGCAGCCTTCTGGTGCAATATTTCCTCCTGTGTCACAATGGTAAACATAATTATTTTAGGCCATTATTTGATTAAAATGATCTATTATCAATTGATATCAAGATGAAAAATCCTTACCTGTTCTCTTTTGACAGCAGCCATTAAGGCAAAATTACTGGATTAAGTCTACTAGGTAACTCTGACATCCATACTACAGCAGCAGCAACTAATGCTGAGACTGTAACATATAAATTATTCTGCACAAATACTTCAAATCAGAAAAATGCATGTGAAAGAAAAAAAATAATAAGTAGGCATGATCCATTCAAAAAAAAAAAAAAAAAAAAAAAAAACCTTTTATAGCTGTGGTGTTAAAATATTAAGAGCAACCACCCAGATCTAGAGCAAAATGATGTGAAAAGGATGGCACAAGCAATAGACCTGAACACATTTTAAGTAGCCTGCTGTAGACAAAAGTCGTTGTTTTGCTGATTCTGAGCATGCTATAGACCTGAACACAAGCAATAGACCTGAACAAGCAATAGACCTGAACACATTTTAAGAATCCTTTGTAGGAAATGCAGGATCTGAGCATGCTAGCAAATCCAGCAACCATTTTTTCACATGGTCCAAAAAACCAAGCAAGACTCGAGTTTATAGCGGGATCCCTGCTTTGAAGCTCTTTGACCAAGCTAAAAGAACCATAGATGCTACCTGCAAAAATAGACATTATTATTTTATCAGACAAGCAAAACTTATGAATCACTCAGCTCATCCATTTCCACAGAAGCAACCTGAATTTTCACATATACCCCTCAAGAGTCAAGAGTGCAGCTTCATAAAGTATACCTTTAAGTTTGGAGAGATCTAATTCATGACAGCAGAAAATGCTTTTATGAGGGATATATTTTTAAGTACTTAAGTATATATGCAAAATCTTAATTTTGACATGCATGTGTGAAAATTCAGAGTTTGCAGGGTTATATATGGGAATAAATAATCTTGCAGAGATATATACACATATATTCCAATAAAACTGGGATGCTTACTTGTCTCTGGACTCCTGAGAGAGAGATAAGGTCATTCCACAATGGATCAACGACAACTTGCCAGGAACTTTCAGGCAACTTAGAAGCAAGAATCCCCAGGCAGTTGCAGTGAGTACACGTGTATGAGTAACAGACTTCTCAGAGTCAGCACCTACAGCTATTTTAGTAACTGTAGTAGTAGTAACATCAAAAATTTTCTCTGGAGAAGTGCATTCTTTGGCAGAATTAAAAGAAAACACTTTATCAGTAGTATCATTTTCCAGTTTTACTGCTCTCATCTTAGCAGCAGCTCTGTAACGGCTTCTACAAAGAAAACACTTTATCAGTAGTATCATTTTCCGTTTTACTGCTCTCATCTTAGCAGCAGCTCTGTAACGGCTTCTACGAGGAAGTGCAACTTTGCAGAACATTTTTGTCGAGTCCAAAATGGATCCATATGGGGTGGTCGCGAGCTGAACCCAAAAACACAGAAGTAACGAAAGGTAAGAGAGTAAATTCACTAGTTTTATAGTTCAGGTTCAGTTCAATCTTCTTAAGATAAAATCCATATATTTTAACCTTCTTTGTATCTAGAAGAGCAAAAAGAAGCCAATCTGTTTGGAAGCGATCAGACAACCTGAAGCAGAAGCCACCAAACCCTCTCAGAAGACTGAAGAATCTCATCATTGGATTCCAAAAGTAGATTTTGGAAAACAATCCTCAGTTCGTCACATGTATACAATCTTGAGGGCAACCGACCTCATGCAGTCAACACCGGATGGGCCATGTGATGCCGGGCAGGTTAGTTCTGTTATAACTTCTAGGCATTCCAGATTATTAATTGTGATACTTATCAAATAAAACAAAGTACCATTATTTTTTTCCTTTTTGCGAACAGGCTGAGACAGATCCAAAGCCGTTGCACCGAGCAGCGAAGGTTTTAATCAATTTACAAATGGAGAATAGCGAGTTTCCTCAACAAGTAAGTGGACTATTATAACTGTAAAACAAATAATGATGCTTTTGTTCAATTCATGGCTGCATATTTTGAGCAGCTAGCATGTCACGCCCCGAGTTTTGAAAAGCAGGCTAAATTTTTTTTTTTTTTTTTTTTTTTTTTTAAATCAGAGTTCACAAACAGGGCGTAACAGACCGCCACATGTATAGTAAATTCCCTGCCCAACTGGACAGAGCCTTTCCTATACATGCACGGCTAACCATAATCAGTCAATACCAGAGTAGTCTAAACTACGCATGCAAAACTAGTCAATTTATAATAATTAAACTGAAATGCGGAAAATGAGATATACTGACTACATAGGGGTCGGTACTATCGCAATCGTCTCACCAACGTGTCCTGACATCCCAACACCCGACCGACCTGAAAAATGGTCACCCAGGGGGTGTGAGATACACTGTACATGTATCCCAGTGGGCACGACGAGCCGAGAAATAGCTAATCGTACCTACTGGATACCGTAATCTGCGGATAGTAATAAATCAATAGGTAAAGCTAAAAAGGCAGGTAATCAAGCATAAGGAAGCTATAGATAACAAATGCTAGAAATCAGGATATCACTGTGCAGATATGGGTATAGGAATAAACAGTAGAACATGCTAGAATATCGAAATGTCAGCTATGCATCAACAAAAGAACAGCAAATACTAACCGAAGCCACTATTGGTCACGGGGACCTCAGGCGAAGATATCTATGCCAAGCCAACCACAATCATCCTGGATTCCACCTAGCAGAACTGAACCGCAACCCCGTACCATTGATATAGCCGAGAGGATCCTCGTACCAAAAGGTACAGCCGAGAGTTTCCTCATATCGGTACCGCCAAGGGGCTCCCCGTACCCCTTGATACAGCAAGAGGGGCGAGCTCACGGGTCAAGCAGACCCTTTACCGGTAAAGAACGCAATGTGGGGGATCAATCCCACGGCGTACGCGAACGAACAGCAGGTGCACCATCATCACAATGCGAATGCTAAATCTCGCGGTCCACAGACCGGGTAATCGGCAACATGCCGGAAATCCCCACAGGGATGCAGATGTCTATATATCAATCATATATCATGCAGTCTAGAATACAAGAAATATGTATCTCTGAATAAAAGCAAATCTATGTAATGATCGAGCAAACATGATATATGTGTCCAATATGAGCTAATGAACTATCATCTAACTAATGACCAATCAAGCAGGTATATGTCCAGGTGTAAGCAAAGGATACTAAATCAACAGAGTAAGGCTCATAAGCATAATCTGGGCTAAAATAGAAGAACAGGTGTCCGACTGGACTAAAGCAAACAGAGGGCCGAAAAGATAAAGCCCGGACCGAAGATAACCCACCTCAATGTAGGCCGATCAACGACTCCAACAGAAAGCTCGGGGCCGGAGTCAGACTGCAAAGACCTGAATCACGAACACTGATCAGGAATGACTCACACATACCCAAATCCAATCCGGATCACGAAAGTCGCACCGAAAACCGTAAAACCGACAATTTCGCCGGTTTACGGAACGGAATCCGATTTCCGCTCAACGAAAACCTACAGACTTCTAATAAATTGCCTAACAAGTGTGTAAATACTGTCTAAAGACAGCTAGCATGCTACATTTGCATTTTGACCCCTAGGGTTTCCAGGAATCGTACTTCTATGCGTATTTGAGAGCCGTTTTCGCTCGTTCTTTTTATCGGAACATCATTTTAACGAACCGTCACCTCCAGTAGGTGACAATCGACTTGCTGAACACCGTACTCACCCATTTGCGGCAGCACGGAACCCGAGGAAAACTTCGGGCCATAATTTACTCTTCTAACATAGCTTATATGCATTTTTATTTCTTCGTCTGCTCAAAACCTAAATCCGACGCGAGCATCGCGTCCAGTGACCCCAAATTAGCCAGGGACACACTGTCGCGGCTTTGCAAACAGCCCCAAATGCTACTACGGGCAACTATTCACATAAGCTTAGTTTTTAATACAACTTTAAATCCATTCAACAAAAACCAAAATGTTATATATCAAAGTGTCTCTGGACAGTGCCAGGACACCAGGGCTCACCCTATTTTCAGTCCAAAACTGATGGATCAACCAGATCCAAGTCCCTCGCTCTCTAATGGACAACATTGCTCCACACACCAATCCACACAGCCAAGATTGGATCTGAAGTGAGCATCAAGCTCAGGGGAGTGTGTGTAACAACTTTCATATTTTGATCATGGCCAGAATCTGAACTTAGAATCATTGGGACATTTCATCGAGCATCTAATGGGCATCATTTATATACAAACAACTAACTCTTGCCCGAGCCCATGTTCAGCAAGAAGGCAAATCCTGGGGCTTTTAAGATGGAAGGGAAGCTAGAGCACAAGGTTTATGGATTACCTGGGTGGTTCCCCGGCAACCGGAGGCGGCGGCGGCCGAAGGTGCAAGCTCGGGCAACCTTGGGTGCAAACAATGGAAACTTCACTTCTACCACTCATGGTCCACATTCACCTATATGGGAAGTTTAATAGGAACTATTAGAGCATACCTGGGTCAAATCCCGGCGGCGGAAAGCGCCGGCGACGCGCGGTGGCCGGAGTTGCAAGCTCGGGTGCAATAAGTGGTGCAACTCCGGTGCGCACAAATCCCACGTTAGGATTTACATGCAAGTGCATGGGAGGCTTCACAGAGACCAATGGAACATACCTGGGCCGCTATCCCATTTGACGGAGCTCCGGAGATCGCCGGAGATCGAAATCATCAAAGCTCGGTGAAGATGGTCACCTCTAATGGCGGATTCCGGCCGGCGACCCCCGGGCCGGCGCAAGATGGACCAAAACCTTCCTCTCGGTCCCCCGGTGCTTGCTGGGTGGTTGTCCGGCGGCTGGGTCGAGCGGCGGCGCCGGTGGAGGGAAATCCGGCGAAGTGCACAAAAAGCCGGTTCTAGGGCATCCCCGTACGGCGCGGTCCCTCAACCGATCTTCTCCAAATCTTGGGAGTAGCTTGCAGTCATCGAGAAGACAAGGATCAACGGTTTTGATCTTGTTTCCAACGGCCGGATGAGGCTAGTGATCAAGCTCGATCAAAAATGGGACTTCCGGCGAGAAGAAGCTCCCGCCGGCGACCGGGACGTCGGAGGCGGCTCAAACTTCACAGGTGCGATGCACTCGACGTCAGGAACACAATGAATACACTCTTGGGTCGATTAAAACGAAAAGATTGCAACTTCTTACCTCGTCGGAGAATCAAGGAGGAAGAAGACGACCCGCTGCGGCGCCCGTGCGCTACCTCCGAGGGGTGCGGCAGAGGGAGAGGGAGGTCTCTTGAGGCTGCGGCTGGGTGCTAAGGTTTCTGGATTAGGGTTGCAAGAGAAGAACCCTAATGCATGAATATATATGCATATTGCATAAAATGCTATTATACCCTTCCATCTCATGGTATTTAGGGCCAAGTCCCTTACAGAAATGTTCACCTTCCAGCTTAGTCCCTCACCACAGAGTGGCACACTTTACGGAGCACAAAATATAGGGTTTCGCGCAATTTATCGCGTTTTCTGTCGTATTTCACGCTTTTCGAGGTATTTCTGTCGTCGAAACGAAAAATGGACTTCGCCACGACGTCCGGCTCGACGAAACCTATCAGGTAGCGATTTTTGTTTTTCGAGAAAACTCCCGGATAAACTTTCGGTCCATAAATACTGTGCTGAAATACAGTTTATCGCGCTTTTCGAGACTCTAGGGTCATCAAACGGAAATTCCGTCAGTGCCATTGCGTCCAGAATGACGAAACCGTTCAAAACGACTACCTGAATCACTATGTTCGGAATCCGAATAGTAAATTAGTCGGCGTTGCATTCGTCGACGTCCCGAAAATTGGGGTTACTGTTCATCTACAGTAATTCACTTAAGTGACCTCTGCGCAGACACTGTTACATTGGTCGCGGCTATTTCGCCCGTTTCTTCACTGATCTCTGGAAGATCCGACCGTCAGATCGAAAAGTGCTGAATATGAATCTCGCTCAGTTCGACGAGACGATCACAACGGTCATCTCGGATTTCCAAGATTACGTCCGGATTAGAAGATAGTCTTTTTGTCTAGTGAATTGTGCGACTTGCACACTTGCGATTGACCAAATAGGTCAACAAAGGTCTTTTGAATTCGAAACCAGTTCAAATTTCACTTTTAATCTATTTATTAAAAATAAGATATTTCGAATTACTACATAGCAATAATTATTATGGGGGATTTCTGCAATTTAGTCTTTTAGTTAAGCAAGAAAGTTAATACTATGTTCATTCAGAAATATATATTATTCTGGAAATATGTAAACTGCAGTAAATGGAAAATGTTCTGCAGAATTAGCTAAATCTATTGTTTTATTAAGGCCTGTTTGGCCTGGCTGGGGCTTTGATACAAGTGCTAACTGCTGGTTCATGAAGATACCTTATCACCTTCCTGCTTAGCTAGAAGCAGAAATTTCAAATTTGAGCTTTTGCATTTTAAGGACCAAAAGTTGGTTTGAGCTTGAAACCATGGCCAGTTGCTCTTCACTTGTTGTTTGCCAAAACAACTGGTTTCTACTTCTCAGTGTAGAAGCTGTTTCAGAAAGCAGGCAAAATAGTTACTAAGTGCTAAATCTACTAATTGGAATTTGCATCAGAAATGACTTGTGGCAAGTAGACTGAACATTTTCTGCACATAATGAAGTGCAACTTTTCTCATTTCTTTGTGTCCAACTACCTATAAATATATCAACCTAGCTACCTAGTTTATGCACGCAGAAAAAAAGTAGGAGAAATGTGATTCATAAGCATCCATCTGTCTGTCTACGCCTTACGTTATGGTGACAGATGTACATGTATCTGCTATACATTTGCTGCTGTGTAGGTCTCTGTCTTGGTCTTTATTGCTTTTTAAGTTCTTACTGAGTATAGACTTCGTTGAACCTGCTTATCGAAAACAGTAATTTAAAAAAAAAAAAAAAAAAAAAAAAAAACAAGCCTGCTGCATGGAAAACATTTGAAACTAACTCTGGATTTGTACTTATTCATCACTTGAGATTTCTAATGCCTGCTTTTGTTTGTCTTTGATCCCTTGTGGCAGGAAATAATGGGAGTATTCAACAGGAATTGCATGATCGGTTATTCGCAATACCTGTGACGCCCCAACTTCCCAGGGGGTCACCCATCCTAGAACTACTCTAGCTCTAGCACGCTTAACTCTCTTAACCTCTTGGGTCTTGCTACCACCCAAAATGCTATAGCCGGGTTAAGAGTTTTAGTCCTATTATATCATTTATATATAGGACTATTTCAAATTCCGGGGGTGTCACATTCCTCCCCCCTTTAAGCCCTGACGTCCACGTCAGACTCAAGCACACTCACTAGTACCAGGCGATGTGAGACTCGTCTCGCTAGCCTTAGCCGACCTTGTAGGGAGCTGCACTCCACCTACAACGGTCATTAGCCGGGGAGCCACACTCTACCCGCTATATAACCCTGGCTCAGCCGAGACTCATCTCACATTTCCGGCTGGTGATTGTCTCTGATACCAATTGTGACGCCCCAACTTCCCAGGGGGTCACCCATCCTAGAACTACTCTAGCTCTAGCACGCTTAACTCTCTTAACCTCTTGGGTCTTGCTACCACCCAAAATGCTATAGCCGGGTTAAGAGTTTTAGTCCTATTATATCATTTATATACAGGACTATTTCAAATTCCGGGGGTGTCACATCCCCACTTCCCAGGGGATCACCCATCCTAGAACTACTCTAGCTCTAGCACGCTTAACTCTCATAACCTCTTGGATCTTGCTACCATCCAAAATGCTATAGCCGGGTTTTGAGATTTAGTCCTATTATATCATTTATATATATATAGGACTAATCCAAATTCCGGGGGTGTCACAATACCGGAACATATTTCCTATATGGGCTCTTGGCGAATACCGTTGTCGTGTGTTGCTTTTAAACAAAAACAAGTAAAGTGAGGTTTACTTCTCTGCCTTTACATTGAGATCAGAATGTTGGCCATTTCGCCTTGTTCAAGCCTACTTGGCAAAACACCAAGAGGAAAATGGTATTAGGACGATTCTCTATTCTAAAGATATTTGCGAGAAAAAACCATGTGGTTTAATGATCTGAAGAGAATCTCGGGTTCAGTATGTTGTTGTTGTTGGGTATCTCTTGTATTTCTGGTAAGATAAGATGTTGTTCCTTGAATTGTATGCTCTAAACTTTTTGTTAGTTTAGAGGGCTCAATCTTGATAAATTATTGGGACAATATAGTTTGGAAGAATGAATGGTTTGAATAGCCATTTTCGCTGGAGATAGTGGCAGGTTAAAACATAAAATATATTTTGGCCCTCTACTGCTGTTTATCTGGAGGCACACCAAGTTATATTTTATTGTGAGTTTTGACTACTTTTTCTGCGGAACAGAGCCGGTAGAGTAGGTATGTTGTACCTGGTGAAGTTTGCTATATCAATAGTTAATAAGTTTTAATGTGCTAGCTCTGATCGGTAACAATCTGCTTTGGTAAAATTATATTTGAAAAGAGAAGGCCAATTAAAAAGAGAAGAGAAATACTGGAAAGGAGGATGCCCCAGTTGAACGGTGAGGCAAATTAAAAAGAAAAGAGAAATGTTTTGGTTGGCATTTTGTATTCGTGCGCAATCATATATTGAATATTTACAATATAAAAAGTTATAATTTAATTATATATATACAGTTTGAGATGATATATAAATTTATTAATATCACTGCCATTAAGCTAGGAAGCAACAAATTGTAAATTCGTACAAAAGATGGGAACAGATTTCCATAATTATTGGAAAACGCAGCTTTCTTAATCCAAGCTTAATCCTCGAATTATATGATACAGAGATAATAGGGCTAAATTCACAGGTATCAAACTTTTTCCAGATTGCACTTTGACCCGCGAACTTTAATTCGCGCAAATTGCCATGTTAGCTTATATATTTCCTGATGCAATTCCACGAATGGTTTTATATGGTGGAAAAAACTTGGCAATTGGCAAGTTCTTATTTTACCAAATCATGTGGGCCGAATTAATAATCTCTCACCTTTCCACTAGTCATTATTGAACATTCAGAAAATATAAGAAGTTTTTATTTAACTTTCGCAAGCAGTACAAATGATCATCACCAGCTTCTTTGGGGAGCGGAGGGTAGCTGTTGAACGGCAGCCAGTGGGTTCATCTGGACCGAGAAAGCAAGCCGCCAAGCATCAACCAGCGCTTTTCTCAGAGATAATAATTGTCTCGATACTATCCTGTGATACATCCCAGGAGAAACGTCTCATTGTTAGAACCTAAATATGCCATTGAATGGAAAGTTGCATGTGATAAATAATGACGGTATTCCTACAACAATCACAAAGAAAGCACGATGTGGTTACCCTGAATCTAGGTGCTAAACTTTTCTACAAATGAAGGAAATTTAGAGGAACGGCAATACTTGTCACGCCCCGGGTGTAAACCAGAACCCGGGCCCGCCAACAGATCCGCCGTGCACACAGAATTTTCCATGTACACGAAGCGCTGGTAACCTGCTCAGATAGATATTACATAATAAAAGAGCATATACAGAGCTGAACTAACAGAACTAAAAGTAATCTCAGACTGAAAATAAGATACAAGCTGAAATAAAGTACAATAAACTCCCAGCTCACTAAACAAAATACAACAGCTGGCTAAAGCCAGTCCCAAAAGTCAACTACTGTAGTCTGAGATACAAAAGGGGTACAATAAAAGTCCAGCTACTCTCACAGTCGGGGTAGATGATCTAGCTAGTCCGCAATCCTCTTACCTCGATCTGCCGCTGAAGGCCCAGCAGCTCCCACAGATGACTCTGCAAAACAAAGGGAAAGGGGAACAGAAAACAATGATGGGGGTGAGAACTACTAGATAAACCAGTAGCCTCCCCTAGTGGGTAAAACCTCTAATGCTGACGCACCCACTAGGAATAAAGAGGCAAAAAGGAAAGAACAGTGGTATGCAATAAAGACTGCTGAAAGGAAACTACCACTACTATGCCTCTAAATGCAGTGCCAAAGGTGACTGTATATATGCAACTATAAAGCTGACTGCCCAAAGACCCAATCAGAGGGCCAGGAATTACTGGCACTGCCTGCTCTGTCATCACTCACAACTCACCAACTGACCGGCACCCATCACGGTCTAAAAGCCTACTCCGGAGTGGCACTCGAGGGGAGCGACCCACACGAGTAAAGTATCTCTGTATCAATCATCTCTGTAACTGATGTCTCATAATAGCAGGACTGGATCATGACCATGATCAAAGTGGGAATACTCCATCCACTAATGCAGCCCCGATCCCCAATCTGGTGTGACAATAACACCCGGTCAACCGCCCAAAATCCGCGGCTACCGCTGAACCCATAGACCCCAATCTAATAAAGTAAAAACATCTGGTCAACCGCCTATCATCCGCAGTTGCCACTATGCCCCACAATCCCCTAAGACAATCCCAACTGTCCCAAACTCAAGGTTCAGACACCACTATCTCAAAATCCCGATCAGACTCGAGCAACATGCATCGATAGAGAAGAATAACAATAACACATGTTTTCTCCTAAGTCAAGTCCCATAATATAGTGCTGCAGTAAGATAGTGGCCTAACTAGATGTCCAATGAGCATGCAAGTGTTCTCTTTTAAAAACATTTAGAAAGGAACTAAGTTTCATGTGAAGAATAATTTTAGAACTATTTTAAAAATATTGTTGGGTTACTAATTTGCATGCGGTTCACGATATAGCAATTGTCCAATGTAGTAATCCAGAAATTATAAAGCCTCTGTTTGCTTTTAAAAAGTGTTAAATTATTAATTCTGGCAAAAGTGAAGAGATAGTGGGTCAATAGTGGACCCAGAAATATCGACTTTTGATCGGGGTCTGATCTGGAAAATCCGAGATCACCATTGCGATCGTCTCGTCGAAACATAGAAGTTTCATATTCATATGTTTTCAATCCGACGGTCGGATCTTCCAGAAATCAGAAATCAAAAAGTGGGCCCCGCGACTTAAGTGTGAATAGTAACTCGCGATTTTCGACCCCTCGCGAGCGACAGTTGGCCGAACCACTGTTTTAAAACATAGCCTAGGAGTATGAGTAATGGATCCTAGCTATTTTCGACGTTCTGAGCGCAATGGCACTGACGGATTTCGCGTTTGGCGACCCGGGTGCATCGAAGTGCGTGCCACGCGCTATGTTGAGTCGAACTTTATGGAACGACTTTTAATCCGAGCGTCGAACGAGCCAAACAAATGCGCTACCTGACAGGTCTCGACGAGCCGGACGTCGTGGTGAAGTCCGTTTCGCGAAACGACGACCGGATTGTCTCGAAATGCGTGAAAAGTGCTAGAAATGGACTAATTTGCATAAAATGTTGATATTTTATGTATTTTAATTTAAGGGGCTTATAGGATAGGGTGTTGGGTGCAATTTGCACCCACTAAGGAAGCCTCGGGTGCTAAGGGTTGGTGTGAAATGGGTTCATGGTTATTGTACAAAAGAATCTTATTAAACTCTTGCCTCTTAGACTTCTTGTAACTGCTCCACTCAGGAGTCTTTTGATTCCCTGCTGTCTTCAAAACCGAGCCCAAGTGGAGAGAAGCCAAAAGATGCAAACGCATTAGAGAGAGAGAGAGTAATACGAGAGAGAGAGAGAGTTGGAGAAGTTGGACCAAGTTTGATCTGGGAGGATCTGGGAGTACCTGAGGAGTTTCTTGGAGCCTCTGGACCTCGGTGAAGGTTGCCCGAGGCCGCGCGTGAAGAAGAACCCGAAACCGGCTTCTTCCTCTCTCCCACAACTCCGGCCAAGGTATGGACTTTAAACCTTTGATGGTTAGCCCCCGGGACCCATTGCAGTAGTTTGCCCATGTTCCAAGGATGCCTCATGCACAAGCCCGGGACTCCATGCACGCGGGTTGGCCGGCGGGGGGCAAAGTTGGCCGGAACCCTAGCCTAGCTCCGCCTCTTAATAACTTTGCAATCGTTTGACCATACCAGCTCAAAATCGGGGTGCTGGTACTGTAGAACATATGTAATATATCTACAAAGTTTGGTGGAATATAGTGGAGTAAATTGAGAGAAATTCGATGCCCAAATATTGTGGAAAATTGTACTTCGGCCGAGCCTCGTGCTCCGGCGCCGGCGGGCCTCTCCGGCGTCGGCCACCTACCCAGAAAGATTGTTGGGACCAAGAGGGTCCCAACCATGTAGTTGCATGGCTCCCATGCAAGCCATGGAAGGTAGGGCAGAGATGGGTTCGAAATGGAACCGCGAAGCCGCCGCCGGCACTCCGGCCACCTCCGGCCGGGGTGGGATGGACAGGAAGCTTTGTATGATCCTATAGAATCATTCCATCCAAGTTAGGGAGCTTCAAAATGCCCCTTTCAAGATTCACCATTAGAGGTGAAGAAGCTCGAATTGGAGCTTTCTCCACCGCGCCGCCGCCGCACCTCGGGGGCCAGCTGCACGCATGGGCAGTCTCAGTGAGGTAAATAGCACCTGCTGGTGCTTTTATTTTGATCCCAGAACCTACTTTTGAATGATCACAAATTTCAAGAAAAGGGGTCATCTTCCTCCTCGAGCCCGAGCCCAACCTGGGGTTTTGGCATGCTTCAACTTGATGAGAAAAGATCCCTGAACTTAGTAGAACATTTTGCTTCAAAAAATTCTGGATTTGGTCCAGTAACTGCTGAGAACCAAGCTTTAGTTTTGGTTATGTTATATGTATGTGAAAGATGCATGCCAAGTGTTTGATTAAATGCCCCAATGAACTTCCAAACTGAATTTGAGAAAACTTTAAATATGAAAGTTGCTTAGACACATTCCCTGAGCTCTGTGCTCACTTCAGATCAAAGTGATTCTGTGTGGAATGAAAGTTGGAGCAAGATGAACTTGTATGTTTGCAAGATGAGGGATCTTCTTGATCCAGCAGATCTGGGCTGCAACTAGGGTGAGCCCTGTAATCCTTGCAATATTTAAAGACCTTTTCATGTACAAAGTTTGCTGGTTTGAAGTTTAAATTAAAAGATGTAGTTGAATCAACCTTTTAGTGAAATGTTTAAATAAAACATGGTTCCGGGCTGTTTGCGAAGCCGCGATAGTGTGCCCTAGGCTAATTTGGGGTCACTGAACGCGATGCTCGCGTTAGAAACAGTGTTTGAAGTCCCGGAGAAACAAAAATTCATTTGGGCTATGTTAGAGAGGGTTGTTATGGGCCAAAGTTTTCCTCGGGTCTCGTGCTGCTCCCAAATGGTGAGCACGAGCTTCGTCATGTCATAACGGACACGCTGAAACTTACGGCGCTGTCATCGGACTTCTGGTTTGAAGGAACGAGCGAAAACAGCGCTCAAAACAGCATTAAAAGTATAAAAATAATGTTCGGGATAGGTGTGGTTAAGTAGTTTCCTAATCATCATTTTGATTTAGGTTGGCACAGTTTTCGAGCGTCCAGTTGGAGTCGAGTGTTCGCCTGCGCGTTGACAGGTGGGTTATCTTCGGTCCGGGCTTTATCAGTTCGGCCCTCGGTGTATGGTATTGGTTGGACTCCTGTTTTTGGTAACCTAATTTATCTTGAGCCTGTCTGCCTTTGGTTGCAATATATATTACTGTTAGTTGCTTTGACTGATTGGCCATTTCGTAGTTGCACTCCTATGCTTGATTATGATCTTCTTTAATGATCTTTACCATATATGCTGATTAGTTGTTTCCAGTGGTGATATTATTGCTCTACTTATTGCCATGCCGGTTTGGTCATCTGATAGTTGAGCCTGCTTCCTTGTTGTTCGCCTGTTATGCTACTAAGTACATGATCTTCTAAAATAAATATTTTTACCAAGCCTTGTAGGGTAGCCTGAGTCTGTTCTTGTTTGATAGGATAAGGGCAACGCTCTACGAGGGTTGGGACCCAAAAGCCTATTGTTTTCAAAGGATTTCTTAAAACATGTGTTTAGTTGCATAAGGGGTTAGTCTGTCTGATTGGTGTTGAGCTATGCCTGTTATCAGTTCTATTCTGCCTCACATGATTATTCATAGTGCCTCTGGTATTTATATCTTATCTTGGAACATTTCCATGTTTGATTGGTGAGCCTGTTTGTCCTGTCGATCAAATGATACACTGCTGAGCACATAGATTTGTTTAACTGATATTTTTACCGAGCTTCGTAGGGTCGCCGGAGTCTGTTCTTGTTTGATAGGACAAAGGCAATTGCTCTACGAGGTTTGGAAACCCAAGCTTCGTAGTGTCGCCTGAGTCTGTTCTTGTTTGATAGGACGAGGGCAATGCTTTTCGGGGTTTGGACTTTTCAAAACCGTTTTCTTAAAAAAAACATGTGTTTAAGTTTTGTATCATTTGGTTGGTTTGTGTGGTTGAGTTGAGTTTATCTGTGAGCTTCTGTTGAGAGAGATTTGCCTTGATCTTGCATATGAGCTGAGATTTGCGATTTCGTTGCTGAGTGTTCCTGCATGAGAGTTGAGATTCAGTTGATTTTGCCCTTGCATCCCAGTGGGGATTTCCCGGCTTGTTGCCGATTACCCGGTCAGTGGACCGTGAGCTTGAGCATTTGCATATGATTCGCCCGCACCGTTGTCTTCACGTACACCAGCGGACCGATCACCCGTAGCGGTGTACTTTACCGGTAAAGTGGTTAGCAGTAGCAACCCGTGACCCTAGTCTGGGGAATGTCAACCAGGTGGTGCCAGGTGGGCAGCCTCGCCTGAGGTCTTGTGGGACCAATATGGTAGCTTGAGATTGGGTACTTGTGGTTTCATCATTTTGATGCATGTGTTGTTAAGTTGCTTTAGCATGCTTCCTTGATTCTTTGATCTGGCTTCTAGTTATCTACCTTTATATGATTCTATGCGATGCCCTTGATTATAGTTCATTGCTATCTTGCTGATTGTCCTAACTCCTTGATGCCTTGATTATATTTCCTTGGTTATATTTCTGACTGACCTAACTCATGATTGATTCTATCCTCAAGGTGATAACAGACTTATGGTTACATTGAGTATATACCTGAATATCCTAGATCATGATTTTGCCATCCTTAAAGATAGTTCTATGATTACATATCTGTTATTTTAAACTTAAACATATATCTACTGATCTTCATGTTATCCCCATGAGTTGATATCTATTGATTTCATGATTATATATCTTTGTTGATTTCCCTGTTGCCTATCTGATTATTCTAATCCCTGATCTATTACTATCCTCTAGTATTGTATACCAGTAGGTACGATCTGCTATTTCTCGGCTCGTCGTGCCCACTGGGATACACTCCGGTGTGTCTCACACCCTCGGGTGACTGTTTTTCAGGTCAAGCGGGTGTTGAGATGTTGGGACGAATTGGCGAGGTATCGAGATAGATGTTCGACCCTGGACAGCCGTGTACTTAGCTAAAGAGTTTAAAAGTTGATAAGATTTTGTAATTTGGGAAAATGAGTTGTAATTTGTAAAGTTATTGTAAAAGTCTTTTTGTATTATTATTAGTACGTAGTTAGTACTCTGATGTTATTGCCAAGCTAGCCGTGCATATATAGGAAAGGCTCAATCCCAAAGGGGGATTGAGACTCTTCTATATATGTGGCGGTCTGTCACTGCCCTGGCTGTTTTGCAACTCTGATTTAGAAAAAAAAAAGAAAAAAAAAAAAAAAATTTAGACGCTGGTTTTTAAACTCGGGGCGTCACAGATTAGAAGGTATCAGAGCAATAGGAAACGCAAGTGTCAAGGTTTGGCTAGGAACGAACCCTATGATGACTCGTGTCACGAGAGAGCACAGGGTTTTGGTACAGTAAGTTGGGAACTTAGAGGTTATATCATCGGCATAGAGACTGTGAAGGAAGATATGTGATGTACCTTCAGTTATGAGTGGTGTCTCCAACAAGTTGTTGGCGACAGATTTGTGGTATTTCGCCTTTCTTTTGGTAAGCACGTTGGCTGCAGACAACGTACTTTCGAAAGAATTGAGAAATACTCTGCCCTGTGATGGGGAATATTCAGATTGGGTCTAACCTAGTAGCCTTGGAGATTATTGATGTCTTGTGACTAGTTGTCACTATCGTGAATCCATTAGAGACCTACTAGAAGTTTAGTTGTTAAGTTTCGGGGACGAAACTTCTTAGAAGTTGTGGGTGGTGTAGTAATCCAGAAATTATAAAGCCTCTGTTTGCTTTTAAAAAGTGTTAAATTATTAATTCTGGCAAAAGTGAAGAGATAGTGGGTCAATAGTGGACCCAGAAATATCGACTTTTGATCGGGGTCTGATCTGGAAAATCCGAAATCACCATTGCGATCGTCTCGTCGAAACATAGAAGTTTCATATTCATATGTTTTCAATCCGACGGTCGGATCTTCCAGAAATCAGAAATCAAAAAGTGGGCCCCGCGACTTAAGTGTGAATAGTAACTCGCGATTTTCGACCCCTCGCGAGCGACAGTTGGCCGAACCACTGTTTTAAAACATAGCCTAGGAGTATGAGTAATGGATCCTAGCTATTTTCGACGTTCTGAGCGCAATGGCACTGACGGATTTCGCGTTTGGCGACCCGGGTGCATCGAAGTGCGTGCCACGCGCTATGTTGAGTCGAACTTTATGGAACGACTTTTAATCCGAGCGTCGAACGAGCCAGTAAGATATCTATCAATAACAGTGCAAGGTAAGAATAATGCGTCAACAACAGAACTCAAGTACCCAATCAATGCCAGTATTGGTCACGAGGACCTCAGGCTCATACCACCTAACTGGCACCTAACAGGCTGACATAACCCCGCACCCACTGGTGCCTAACTGGGGGCTCACGGGTCCTTTCTCTAGACCACTTTACCGGTAAAGAACATCGCTGCGGTCATGACTCCGCTGATGTACGTGAAGTGCAGCATGCGTGGTAGTCATCATGCTATGATCAAAAGCTCACGGTCCAGTGACCGAGTAATCGGCAATAAGCCGAGATCCCAATAGGGAAATCATCTATCATATCGATCAGAATCTATCATGCATATCGGAACATCAAGTAGTATCTAACAATCATGCATATCGGAACGTCGAGTAGTATCTATCAATCATGCATATCGGAACGTCGAGTAGTATCTATCAATCATGCATATCGGAACATCGAGTAGTGTCTATCATAAAAGATCATCTGGCATATAGATATATGAATCATCAAGACAATCAAGAATAGGCAAAATCATCAGGACAATCAAGAACAGACAAAATCATCAGGAATCTATCATGCAATTTATATACTGGGATATAAGAGCTGATAAACAGAACATATAGTATGTCTCACATAGATCAAGGTATGTCAGGAATAATCATAGGACATGTCAATGCAATCATCAGGGCTAATCTAGACAAAGTCAGCAGATATATATGACGAGTCCAAAAGAATCAGTATCTATCAGGAAGATCGGGTGATATATGCAGTCATCATAAGTCATATAGGTCAAATCAACACGCTAATTCAAAAACAAGTGTCCGACTGGACTAAAGCAACCAGAGGGCCAAAAAGCTAGAGCCCGGATCGAAAGTAACCCACCTGAATGAAGGCAGATCTCCGAACTCCCGCACAGCTACTGGGGGGCTGGTGCTGCACAGCTGGGCCCTGAGTAATAAGATAAGATCAGTAATACTCACACAAACCCATCCCCGACGACATAACTATAACGCGACGCTAATACGGGAAATTATCACCGATTTACGGAATAAAATCAATTTCCCGATCGACGGGGGTCTACGGGCCCCTAATAAAATGTCCAGTAAATGTGTCAACACTGTCTAAGGACAGCCACCAAGTCCTATTTGCATTTTAGTCCATCATATATTTTAATTTGCATAAAATCATTGAATTGATCTGCTGTTTCGACTCGTTCTTACAATCCGAGAGTCCAAAAGCTGCGCCGTAACTTTCAGCGCGTTCGTTACGACGAGACGGAGGTCGTGCTCACAAGACTTGGGCCGAGACCAAGCCCATTTACAATTTGGCCCATAAACATTAGGGTTTCATTAAGGACTTTGTTATAACTTAATGTTTACATGGTCTATTCGGGAAATTATTGAAGCATGGCACTATATGATGATCAAAAAGGGTGGTGCTCACCTGAGGGTTGCCGGAGACTGGCCGGAACAGTGGCCGGAGCAACACCACCCGAAAGCCCAAGCTCGGTTTGGGGTATTCTTGGATCAACCCTGCTCAGACCTGTACCAGAGGGGAGCATCAGCTAAGGAGGTGTCCCAGAAGAAGTTTAGTGCATGCGGGGTCGAGCCCCGGCGGCCGGAGGCGGCGGCGGCCGGAGTTAAGCCCGCACTAGTGTTCTCGGGTGCAAGCTTGAACATCCCCCCACAGAGGTATTTCGGACCAAAACAAAAATAATAGGGGGCTTTCATAGGGCCTTTGGATCTTACCTAGGTCGTTGCCGGAGTTCCAAACCGGCGGGGATGGCCGGAGGTGAGCTCCAAAGCTGTCTCGGGTGCAGTCCTGGGGTTCGCAAGCCTAGCGTTAGGAGGGCCATGCAAGATGCTGGGGATGCTCTAAGAGGTTCAAGAAGCCTACCTGGGTGGTTTCCCGGCGACGAGAATCGCCGGAAGGACGAGGCGGAGGAGCTCGGTTGGAGCTTGGTGGCCGTTAATGGCAACTTCCGGCGCGGCGGCTCCGGGCCGGAACAAGTTGGACCAAAAGGTCCCTCTCGGGTCCAGGAGTTCTCTGGTGGCGATGAACGGCGGTGGGAGGCAGCGCCGGCGCCGGACGGCCGTGCTCGGCCAAGGTTGGAGAAAGCCCGAAATTAGGGCATCGCCGACCCGCTCCGATCTTGATCCGATCGTGGCGGGGTTTCGGGGAGGTGCTGCAGTCGTCAGGAGAGAGGATCCCAACGGTGCTGATCGGCTTCTTGACGGCCAGAAGGCGGCGGCGCGCGTGACAGCCCGAAACGATAATTTTCCGGCGGGGTGGCTTCCGCCGGCGATCGAGACGGCGGCCGCGCCCCGGGATGCTACAGAGTGATGCTCACGATGTCAGGAACCTCTTGGTAGGGTCCATGTGCCAATGTAAGAGAAGCAAAACCATCACTCACCTTCGCCGGAGTTGTAGAACTAGAGGAGATGTCCCGCGGCGGCGCACGGCGGCGGCAGGCCTCGGGGTCGGCTTGGTTCGGTTGCGGCGGCACAGACGACTCCTCTGGTGGGTACCTTGCTCATCCAAAACCCTCTCGATCACCCTCCTCAACCGGACCCCAAGATCAAGAAGGTTCTTGATCTTCTCCGGCAATGGTGGGCGGCGGCCGCTGCGGAGAGCTCCGGGGAGCGCGGCCGAGATGAGGAGGAGGTTCGAGGGTTGTTGAGATGCGCGGCTAGGGTAGAACTTGCGTGGGTTTAGGTTTTGTGGAAACCCTAGCTCGGCACATATATATATATATAGCCATATGCATAATTGCACTTTAGCCCCTCCTCAGTCCACAGCTACAGATCAGTCCCTCCCAGTACTTTTATTTCACTCTTAGGTCCTTCCCTAGGGAGTGGCACGCACTTCAAGGCAGATTTTTGAAGGTTTATAGTGTAAAAATCCCACTTTTCGCTGTATTTTATGCTTTTCAAGGCGATCCGGTCGCCAGATCGAGAAACGGACTGCGCCATGACGTCCGGCTCGACGAGACCTGTCAGGTAGCGATTTCTGATTTTCGAGAAATCGCCCGGATAAAATCGCGGTCCATAAAGTGCTGTCCCGGAATACAGTTTTCGCGCTTTTCAAGATTCCAGAGTCGTCAAACAGAATTTTTGACTGCGCCATTGCGTCCAGAACGATGAAGCCGTTCAAATCCACTATTTGAAGTGCTATGATCGGCTTCCAGATGGCAAATTAGCCGAAGTTGGCACTCAGGGGTATTCGAAAAAGGAGTTTACTGTTCATCTACAGTGCCAACTTAAGTGACACTGTGCGCAGAGGGCACTGTTACATTGGTCGCGAGCTTCGTCCACTTCTTCACTGAATTCTGGGAGATCCGACCGTCAGATCGAAAAGTGCTGAATATGAATCTCGCTCAGTTCGACGAGACGATCGCAACGGTCAACTCGGATTTCCAAGATCGTGTTCAGATTGGAAAATAGCCTTTTTGTCTCGTAAATCGTGCAACTCGCCCACTAGCACTTGGTTAAATAAATCAACTAGGGTCTTTTGAAATTAAAGGCCAACTCAAATTCCATTATTTTCCTTTTTATTTAATTACAAAAATTCAAGTTCTTACAGCGGACGGCGCGCAGAAATTGAATAGCAAACTAAATTATCCGAGATAAATTATCAAGCATGAGGATCATCCAGAAAATCTCTACAGCCCAGATAAACAATGTTACCTTTTTTTTTCTTTTTTTTTTTTTTTTGAGGAAGAGCAGAATTAAAAGCAAAACAGAAGTTTTCCGAGTAAAAAAAATAGTAGATATGGTCCATAATTACCGCTCGGCATCGTCGATTTTCTTCCAGATATCGAATTCCGAGACGAGGCCCATCCCCTCCTCTTTTTCCTCCTCCTTCCCCCTTCCCCCTTCCCCCCTCCCGTTTTATGCACGGCGTGCACACCCTAATAAGTTAGTTGTTATCCGAGGGTGCCGTAGAATTAGAACCGGTCGTTCCACCGGTTCGAACCCAAAAAAAGGTGATTTGATCGAGTCGGACCGGCCCAAGGCGAACCGAAGGGATGAATCTTATTTGACCGCGTCACTGAGTCCGCAACACAAGGGCAATCTCGTCACTCTACCCGGCCTCTTTCTTTCTCTACCGCTTTATCGCTACCGCATCCTCCTCTCTCCCTCGACCCAGCTCGGAAAGCTAGAGAGTACGGAACCATGGCGGCGGCGGAGGAGGAGGAGGAGGATCTGATCGAGATCGTGGAGACACCGATCGAGATCTCACGGTACGTGGACCGCGTGGGCGACCCCGCGGCGGGGGCGATCGTGACGTTCGAGGGCACGAGGCGCGACACGTTCGACGGGCGGCGCGTGGTGGAGCTCCGGTACGAGGCCTACGTTCCCATGGCGCTCCGCCGCCTCCGCGCCGCATGCGCCGCCGCTCGCGCCGCGTGGAGGAATATATATATATATATATATATATATATATATATATATATATATATATATATATATATATATATATATAGAGGCATCAAATTTTATTATGAAGAGGAAGCCTGATATTCCTTAATTCTCAACAAAATTCAAGAAGAATTGTCCTCCCCAAAGTCATGGTTCAGAAGAACTTAGCAAGATAAGAAAAAAAAGAAACCTGGATGTTATTTATCAAAGTCTGTGGTTCCTTATCCTCAAAAGTTTTGCTTAATTGTAAGACTTGCTGGTTATTGGTTGGAAGCTGACCGTCAGCACATATGGGTTTAAGAACCTCAGTTAGGCAATCCCACAATTTTAGAAGTTTATCAAATAGTGAAGGCCTAAACTTCTCACACAAGTACTTAAGTGCCATTTCTGACCCATGTCTGCTTATGAAACCTTCCACCTTTGACCTATCTTCACTGGCTGAAAGCACTGGAAGTTTAGTTTTTTGACTGCTGCTTGCCTTCCCAAAAGAAAACAAATTTTGTTCTTCAATGACCTCCACGGAGTTTATGACTGCAGCCTGCGGCGTCTCATAAACATCGGAGCATGTTAAGCTGCAGAGGTTCTTAATTAGCTTGTCATTTGGCCCAGGCTTACGACCAACACAATTATAAATTAGCTCGGCCAGGGCTTCAGCAGCCTTCTGGTGCAATATTTCCTCCTGTGTCACAATGGTAAACATAATTTATTTTAGGCCATTATTTGATTAAAATGATCTATTATCAATTGATATCAAGATGAAAAATCCTTACCTGTTCTCTTTTGACAGCAGCCATTAAAGGCAAAATTATTGGATTAAGTCTACTAGGTAACTCTGACATCCATACTACAGCAGCAGCAACTAATGCTGAGACTGTAACATGTAAATTATTCTGCACAAATACTTCAAATCAGAAAATGCATGTGAAAGAAAAAATAATAAAGTAGGCATGATCCATTCAAAAAAAAAAAAAAAAAAAAAAAAAAAAAAAAAACCTTTTATAGCTGTGGTGTTAAAATATTAAGAGCAACCACCGAGATCTAGAGCAAAATGATGTGAAAAGGATGGCACAAGCAATAGACCTGAACACATTTTAAGTAGCCTGCTGTAGACAAAAGTCGTTGTTTTGCTGATTCTGAGCATGCTATAGACCTGAACACAAGCAATAGACCTGAACAAGCAATAGACCTGAACACATTTTAAGAATCCTTTGTAGGAAATGCAGGATCTGAGCATGCTAGCAAATCCAGCAACCATTTTTTCACATGGTCCAAAAAACCAAGCAAGACTCAAGTTATAGCGGGATCCCTGCTTTGAAGCTCTTTGAACCAAGCTAAAAGAACCATAGATGCTACCTGCAAAAATAGACATTATTATTTTATCAGACAAGCAAAACTTATGAATCACTCAGCTCATCCATTTCCACAGAAGCAACCTGAATTTTCACATATACCCCTCAAGAGTCAAGAGTGCAGCTTCATAAAGTATACCTTTAAGTTTGGAGAGATCTAATTCATGACAGCAGAAAATGCTTTTATGAGGGATATATTTTTAAGTACTTAAGTATATATGCAAAAACCTTAATTTTTGACATGCATGTGTGAAAATTCAGAGTTTGCAGGGTTATATATGGGAATAAATAATCTTGCAGAGATATATACACATATATTCCAATAAAACTGGGATGCTTACTTGTCTCTGGACTCCTGAGAGAGAGATAAGGTCATTCCACAATGGATCAACGGCAACTTGCCAGGAACTTTCAGGCAACTTAGAAGCAAGAATCCCCAAGGCAGTTGCAGTGAGTACACGTGTATGAGTAACCAGCCATTTTCCTATATCCATCCTAGTATGTGCATTTGGTAACATCATACCCTTCACCAGTGCAGGTTTTTCTTCTGCTCTGCCATCGACAGAAATTCTCATTCAAACTATCCTACGCATGCTTGAAGCCCTTTTCCTTGTAAGAACTTGAATTTTTGTAATTTAATAAAAAAAGGAAAATAATGGAATTTGAGTTGGCCTTTAATTTCAAAAGACCCTAGTTGATTTATTTAGCCAAGTGCCAGTGGGCGAGTTGCACGATTTACGAAACAAAAAGGCTATTTTCCAATCCGGACACGATCTTGGAAATCCGAGTTGACCGTTGCGATCGTCTCGTCGAACTGAGTGAAAACCATATTAAGCTTGTTTAGATCCGACGGTCGGATCTTTCAGAAATCAGCGATCAAGCAGGCAGGACCTGCGACTTAAGTCGCAAGTACATGAACAGTAAACCCCAATTTTAAATACCCCTAAGTGCGAACGTTGGCCAAATCGCCGTCTGGAAACCGATTATAGCACTTCAGGTAGTCGATTTGAACGGTTGCGTCGTTCTGGACGCAATGGCGCTGACGGAATTTTTCGTTTGACGACTTTAAAGCCTCGAAAAATGCTAAAACTGTATTTTGACACAATATTAATGACCCAAAATTCATCTGGGCGTTTTCTCGAAAAATAAAAATCGCTACCTGATAGGGTTCGTCGAGCCGGACGTCGTGGCGAAGTCCGTTTTCTGTTTCGACGACCGAAAAGCCTCGAAAAGCGTGAAATAAGGCGAAAATACAGTAAATAGCACATAGAACCCTATAGAACTTGCTTCTAATTGCATGCTGCCCCTTGGGGAAGGACCTAAGTGTGGGACTGAACTATTGGAAGGGGACCTAAACCCAAAATAGCTAGTGTGGGAGGACATATTGGCAAGTTGTGCAAGGATGCACTTTTCGAATTCGAAATTCGAATTGAGCCTCCCACTTTAAATTCCGTAGCCCACTCTCTCAGCCGCAGTTCCAAAAACCTCACCTCCCTCAGCCGCACTCCACGGAGCACCCGCACCGGCCGCCGTCTCCCCTCGCCGGAGAAGGAAGCATCAAGAATCCTTCTTGATCTCGGGTCTTGTGGAGGGAGAGGCTTGGGAGGACCCTGGGTGGACCGGGTCTGCACCGGAGGCATCCTCTGTGAAGCCGCAGCCGAGCCCGAGGGAGCCGGCACCCCGGCATCGCCGCGCGCCGCCGGAGCCACTCTCTCTTCTTCCTCTCTCCGGCAAGGTTAGTGGGTTAAAATTATTTGTTGAGTGTCCTAAACCCTAAGTTTATAATTTTATTTGAATTATTTTCTCATCTTTGATTTGCTGATGTTGGAATGGGTAATTCAATTCGTGCTGGTTTGTTGGAAACTTGGAATCTAATTGAATCTATCGTAGCTGTTGAATTCGGATGTAAAACATCAGAAAATGAAATGGTGAAAAATGTTTGTCATACTCAATGGAATAGAATCATGTAAACTAAATAAATTGTCTAATAAACTGTTAATTTTGATATCTCTGATAAAATAAAATACTGGTTGAGTGCAGCTTAAATATAGGTTCAGATATGGGATTGACGTGATGTTCTAGTTCATTTAAATGAAGGGTTGGTAGGGTTGAAGTTGATGCAATTTTTATAAAATCAGTAATTAGGACAAGCTAAAGTGCAGGGTTTTTTTTATTTTGTGCTAATCCAGTCTTGTATTTTTGAATTAAAATCATTTAAACCATCTAACTTTATTCGTCTTGTAATGTGTGAGAAAATTATCTAAATTATTTTCCATTTCAATTTGATTCATGAAGTTTAATTTGGTAAAGATGGAAAGAGCTCAGTAGGAGCTAATGTTGTTAAGTCAACTGGTTTGTTCATGAGGCTTCGTAGAGCAAATTAAACTTTGTGGGTAGACTTTAGTTGGTTGTATTAAGTGAAACTTGTAATGTTAGAAAATTGGTGAGTGTTATTTACCAAGTCAAGCTAGCTTTAGAGATCAGAGTACAATGAGAAATAAGTTGGTGGGCATTTTCACATCAAATGAGTTGAATTTCAAGAAGAGAAAACCTACTTGGGTTTTGCCCCATTTTTTTTAATTATGGATGATTGATTAAAGATAAGCTGATTTGCAAATTTGGGATTTAAGTTTAGTTATTAGTATATATATAATGCCCACATTATGTTTGATAAAATGCCACAAAGAGTTTTTATTTGGAGTTAGGGTTAGTGATGAATATGAAAGTTGTTCAGAATCATCCCCTGAGCTCCGTGCTCACTTCAGATCAAATGGGATCTGTGTGGATGTGTTGTGGTGCCTTGTCAAACTGTTAGAAAGCAAGGATCATGGATCTAGTTGATCCATCACTTTTGGACTGAAAGTAAGGTGAGCATCGGTATCCTGGCACTGTCCAGAGACACTTTCATATACAAAGTTCGTCTGTTTGACGATCGGATTAAAAGTTGTAGTGTAAACAACCTAAAAATGTAATATTTGAACAAAATAATGTTCCGGGCTGTTGGCGAAGCCGCGACAGTGTATTCCTGGCTATTTTGGGGTCACTGGACGCGATGCTCGCGTTAGATTTTGGTTTTGAAGAGCCGGAGAAACAAAAATTCTTTTTGGCTATGTTAGAGAGGAAAATCATGGCCCGAAGTTTTCCTCGGGTCTCGTGCTGCTCCCAAATGGTGAGCACGAGCTTCGTCTTGTCGTAACAGACGCGCTGAAACTTACGGCGCAGCTTTTGGATTCCCGGATTGCGAGAACGAGTTAAAACAAGCCATTAACTTAGTGTTTTTATGCAATTTTAAAAGATTTTATGGACCCGATTGCGTTTTCGGGCGTCGTGTCAACTCCAAACAGCGAGCACGGCGTTAGTTAGGTCGAGAACTATCTACTGGTACCTTCAGTTCATGTTAGAACCTCTCGGATATTTCTAACGGGTCGAAATTGTGTAGCAAGTAAAGGTTATTATGCATTTTAGTGAAGTTTAATGTAGTGCACCGATTTCTGCGAAATAGCAAAACTCGGTAAAAATACCTGTAACGCATTTCAAATATGATTACAAGTGGGTTTGAAGCATTTTGAATCAACACAAAAGCCGTTGAGTCGAAAAGTGAGTTGTGGTTGAGAAACGAAGCCTCAAATTGCAAAATTGGGACTCGTGTTCGCCGAGTTCGCAAAATAGCAAAATTCGGCGAGAGGACTTGTAACGTGTTTTAAACATGATTACAGTCGAGTTCGGTGCGTTTCGGGCTGACGCGAAGGGCATCGGGTCGAAAAGTGACTTGAACCCGAGGACTTAGCCAAATCTGGAAATTCTGAAATTTTTAATCGCGAAGCATTTTCGGAGCCCTGTTTCGGAAACTTTGAGTGCCCCAAAATTTTAAAAGAAATCGTGGGGTGTCTCACAAAAGTTTTCTTATTAAAAGGGGCGAAAAACCTAGGTATGTTATTAAGGAAAAATCGGAGAACGAAGCGAAGAAAAATGCTTCGTGAATTCTGAAAACTGCAGTTTTGACAGCGCAAGTTAATCGCGAAGCATTTTCGGAGCCCTGGTTCGAGGGCTTGGAGTGCCCCAAAAATTTAAAAGAAATCGTGGGGTGTCTCACAAAAGTTTTCTTATTAAAAGGGGCGAAAAACCTAGGTATGTTATTAAGGAAAAATCGGAGAACGAAGCGAAGAAAAATGCTTCGTGAATTCTGAAAACTGCAGTTTTGACAGCGCAAGTTAATCGCGAAGCATTTTCGGAGCTCTCTTTCGAGGGCTTAGAATAGTCCAAAAGTTTAAACAAAATCGTGGGAAGTTTAAGAAAAATTTGTAGATTAAAGGGGCGAAGAAAAATTTCGATTTGGATTTCTCAGTTGACGGGAAAACGTGGTGAAAGAGGGCTACCCGAAATTGCTCACTGCAGGAAATTCTGCAGGAAAAGAGGGCAATTTGGGAAAATGGGTTTGATTGGAGGGCATTTTTGTAAAATCCCCTCCCCTCCCAGCTACCCCCCTGCAGAGGCATTAATGCTCTCTCTCTCCCTCATTTTGAAACCACCTACTCTCTCTCTCTCTCTCTCAGCTGGGAAAAAAACGAAAGAAAGAAAGGAGAAGGAAAGGAAGAAGAGGAAGAGAAGAAGAAGAAGAAGAAGAAGAAGAGGAAGAAGAGAAGGAGAAAGAAGGTACTAAATGTTCTCTCTCTCTCTCTCTCTCTCTCTCTCTCTCTCTCTCTCTCTCTCTCTCTCTCTCTCTCTCTCTCATGGCAGGATAAAAAAAAAAAAAAAGAGGGGGGTTGGGGTTGGCTGCGGCAGCAGCTTGGGCTGCAGCTGCTGCTGCTTCAATGCAGCAGCAGCAGCTGCTCCCTGCTGCTGCCCAGCTGCTGCTGCTAGCAGCAGCAGCTGGGCAGCATGGCTGCTGCGCAAGGCAGCAGCAAGGCTGCCTTGCGCAGCTGCTAGAGCTGCTGCAGCTGCTGCTGCTACCAGCAGCAGCAGCAGCTGCAGGCTCTGCTGCTTGGGCAGCAGCTTGCTGCTGCTGCCCAGCAGCAGGGTAAGTTTACAAAAAAAAAAAAGAGAAAAGAAAGAAAGAAAGAGAAGAGGAAAAGAGAAAGAAAAGAAAGAAAAGAAAAGAAGAAAAGAAGAAAAGAAGAACGATAGAGAATTCTTCTCTTCTCTTTTCTCCAATGAGGAAAATGCAATTTCTCAAGTTTGCCAAATGCAAAAATTTCAATTTCTCGATTTTGCAAAATGCAAAATTTAGGAATTTGGGGTGGGGGAAATTGCTTAATTTGAGCTCCTCTAAAATTTAGAGAGCATTGGGCTTGCTTCCAATGTGAAATTGCAATTCTTGACTTTCCAAGAAGCAAAATCGACGAATTGGGAGAAAATAGCTCAAATTGAGTTTTTTTTCAAAATTTGGAGGGCTTTTTGACCCCGGGTTGAGTTGAGCAGGTTTCTTTTTGGCAACACGCCATAAGATAATTATTTCCCTCCCATTTGTATGAATCGATAAAAAGTTAGCCTTTTGGGGGGGGAAAACGATCAAATAGGAACTTTCCCCTCTTTGTTGTCAAAAGAGGTTAATTTAATCGTCTTATTAAATTTAAAGAATCATGTAAAGGCAATTACTTTATTTTGCCTTCCTTACGATTTAGGGAAGCCTCAAGGACCAAAGGAGCTGGAATTGCTTCCTGCAAGGACCGATAGAACACACCGAGGTGGGGGATTCTATCGAGCGAGGGTGACCTCTCCCCTTATCTTTTGCTTTTCTTAGAAGCATGTTAATAGAGTGGCTAGGATAGTATTTTCATGCTTATGTAGAAGTGGTTGTGGTTTATGGAAATCTTGACTTAGGAGAAAACTTAGATTAGGCTCTAATGTGTGGCATTCACTATAGGACTTCACGAGTGGCATGTTTGTTCGAGTCAAATAAGTGTGTGATGGAATTAGGGCATAATTTAGAGTCATGTCTCTAAAGAAAGCATAGTTTAGTTGAGGTTAGAGTCCAAAGTATTTGAAATCCCTAGAGTTGTCATAGGGAGTTGGGTTAATATACCTACACTTTAACTTCAACTTGAGCATAATGAAAGTCAAGAATTGAGTCTAAGGGACTCATGTATCTTAAGGCATGGACCTAGGGTAAATGCATGAGTATATTAAAAAGACAAGCTAAAAGCTTAATTGCAAAGAAGGAAAAAGGGCTAAGAGGCAATGTGAGCTATAAGCTCGATTGAGATGGAAGCTAAGTGCTAAAGAGTAAAAGAAAGGCAAAGGCTTAAAAGAGCAAAGAGGCTAAATGCAAAGCAATAAAAGAAATAATAAAACGAGCGTACCTACGGGGTGAAACGTGGCCCATGTTGGAGTAGCAGGCAGTGTCCCTCTCCCGGGTAGAGACCCGTTCGGGACGTTTCCCCGTAGGGCGGGGTAACACTTGCGGGTGTTATCGGCAACCTTAGAGGACTTGTCTTATGGCAGCATGTCTGCCGGGCTAGGGCCCGTTGGGCAAGCTTCTCCGAGGGTTTAGCAACTTGAATTGAAACACAAGAAAGTTAATGAAAGTAATTTGGCAAGGGACAGGTTGGTTAGTTTGGCATCCTATAGCGACATAGAGCAATGTCATGGCAAAGGTAAAAGTATTAAGCATGCTAGCTAAGATTTACAGCTTTTATTTACTGTATTTCATTCTCTATTATATTGCTTCCATTAGACTAAGCGGTGCAGGGCATTTTCTCTCGGTGGTTGAACCCACTGGGAACTTGGTTGTAGTTCTCACACCCTTTGGGTGACATCCCCACAGGTCCAGGTACATCGGGCGAGGCACGCGACAAGGGCAAGCGCCCAGCAGAGTAGCGACCTAGCAGTCTAGAGTCGCCAGCACCATTTTGGAGTTTCTTTTTCTTGAGCGAACTTTTGTATGTGAGGAACAATGTAAATTCTAAATGTTTAAGTTTCAAGTGGGAAAAGAAAGAAAAAAAAAATATGGATGTATTTTGGTATTGTAGTTCATGCTAAAAGAGAGTTGTAATATTAAACAAAAGTGTATGTCTTCGCTCAAGTATTGTACTTTCAGTTCTTTTAACTACTTGTTGAATGATTGAAAGTTTAAACTTATAGTTCTTTCCTCTGATTGCTTACTCTTCCGCTATATTGAAATGATATTGTTGGATTAAACCGTTCCTTTCGGGTCTTGAAAGGTCATGCCCGATTGGCGGGTCTGTTGGCGCGCCCGAACTGTTCAAATTGACGGTCTCGGGGCGTGACAGATTAGAGTGGTATCAGAGCCTAGGAGATAGACCTAGGTGGTTAGCGAACCTTAGGAAGACCCTAGGGTTTAGGCACGAGAGCGTGTGTGGATCTTTTGGCGAAAGTACATAATTGGGTTACTTGATTCCCAAGAAGGACTTTGGGAATGGATTGAGGGAAAATGGACTTCCACTAGCTAACGTTATGTTGGGCGGCCGACAACGTAACGTTAGGGGTGGGAAGAAGTATTCCTTTTACTTTCGCATGATTGGGTTGACGAAGCCTTTTCTGATCGTTGAATTTTCTGCATTCAATTCCGCGAATGCCTAAGTTGTAAGCGTTGGACTAATGTTTTTGTGGCGTGCAGATAGCTATGCCACCGCGAAGGGAGACACGTCTTACGCGGCTCGAGCCGGGGGAGGGCTCCGGGTCGAGTGATGTTCGCGAACTGAGGGAACAAATGGCCGCGCTTATTGGCGTGGTACAGCAGCAGGCGGAGGCCTCTCAGCGACAGGAGGAGGCTTCCCGCCGACGAGAGGAGGAGACCTCTCGTAGGCTGGAGGAGGCTTCCCGCCAACGGGAGGAGGAGACTTCTCGCAGGCTAGAGGAGGCGCTGCGGCGCCAGGAGGAAGCGTCGAGGCGTCAGGCGGAGCAAATAGAGAGGCTCCAGGACATGTTGGCGCGGCAGATTGAGGCGGCGCAGACGACGCATGAGCGCACAGCCTCGCCCCAGGTGGGGGCAACTACTGAAGGAGTGGCTATGGCGGCCGAGCCTATGGCGGCGCGCCCAGCACCATCTGTCGGGGCTACTAGAGGAGTGCCCCGGCGGGCCGACTCGGAGGTGGGTGATGCCGAGTACGCGGCCCAGAGAGCGGAGCAAAATAGGGCGATGGAGGTCCTCGCCGACTTCCAGAAATTTCATCCTCCTACCTTCAGCGGCGACAAATCCGATCCAATGGTGGTGGAGTCGTGGATTGACTCCATGGAGCGAATGTTCCTAACCCTTCGGGTGCCGATGCGGGACCGTGTTACTGTGGCGGTTCCCCACCTCGACAATGTGGCACACCGTTGGTGGAAAGCAGAATTGGAGAGAAGGGCTGGGATGGCGTTGCCGGAGCCATCGTGGGAAGAATTCAAGGAGCTTTTCTTCGCCACATACTTCCCCGACAGTGCGAAGCAACAAATGGAGGATGACTTCAGAAATCTTCGCCAGGGAAGCCGCTCAGTTCAAGAATACGAGTGCGAGTTCTCTCGCATCGTTAGTTGCTTACCCACCGTGGTGCGCAACGAGTGGGACAAGGCGCGATGTTTCGAGAGGGGCCTTCGACCGGCGATCTACTCAAAGGTCCAACCTTTCAACATCGCAACTTATCGGGAGATTGTGGATAGAGCCCGCTTGGTAGAGAGGGGCGACATGGTGGTGCGCCGAGAGCGCGAAGCTTTTGAGAAAGATAAGGGTAAAGCGAAGGAAAAGAAGCGGCATCAAGGTGGCCCCGGGGGTCAGAGCCAATATCAACGGCCCCCGAAGCAACAACGACAGCAGCACTATCCTCGGGAGCCCCGACAGTTCACGGCCCCCGGGCGATGTGCCATTTGTGGTGGACCGCACCGACCTACTGAGTGTGCGGAGCGCGGGGGGAGATGCTACAACTGTGGCCAGCCGGGTCACCTAGCTCGAGAGTGTTGGAGGGGCACGCACCCCGCCCCGGCCACGCCGACGATCCAGGCTGCCCCGAAGCAACACAAGAAGACGGTGCCAGCTCTACCAGCTGCACGCCCCGCCGCTCCTCAGCGACCGCCGAGCGGGCGGGCTTTTGCCGCTCAGGCGAAGGAGGAGGAGCCCGTGGCTGACGATGTCGTGGCAGGTATAATTTTTATTAATGATGTTCGATGTAGGGCTCTATTCGACACAGGTGCATCGCATTCATTCATATGTAGATCCTTTGCCATGAGACATGGGTTGGATATATTACAGTCTACTAGTACTAAAACGGTCCATGTGCCTGATGGTTCTTTAGAGGTATCTGAGAGTTGTCCCGCCTGTCCAGTTCGGGTTGGCGAGTGGATTATGACAGTGGATTTCTTAGTTTTGAGACGGCTAGGAGATTATGATGTAATTTTGGGAATGAATTGGCTCTCCAAGTATTATGCCACTATCGACTGCGAGCGGCGGGTTATCATCTTCCGAGAGCCGGGACAAGAGGAGTATGTATTCAAGGCATGTAGAGGCTCTCTATTTGCCGCTGTGGTCTCGGCTTCGCGGGCCAAGAAGCTTATCGATAAAGGATGTGTGGCTTACTTAGCTACCGTGGTGGAAGGGCACAAGGAGGAACCTAATGTACAAGACATTCCCGTGGCGCGGGAATATCCTGATGTATTTCCTGCGGAGTTGCCGGGCATGCCGAAGGATCGGGAGATTGAGTTCATAATAGACTTGGTTCCCGGGACGGCTCCAGTTTCAAAGGCTCCTTATAGAATGGCCCCGGCGGAGTTAAAGGAGCTTAAGGCTCAATTGCAAGATTTGCTGGAAAAGGGTTTCATTAGACCTAGCGTATCCCCTTGGGGAGCTCCGGTCCTATTTGTGAAGAAAAAGGACGGATCGCTGCGGTTATGTGTGGATTATCGGGAGCTCAACAAATTGACAATCAAGAACCGATATCCATTACCGAGGATCGATGATTTGTTCGACCAATTGCAAGGTTCCCGGGTATTCTCAAAAATTGATCTTCAATCGGGATACCATCAATTAAAGATTAAGCCGGAGGATGTGCACAAAACGGCTTTTAGAACGCGGTATGGACACTATGAATTCACTGTCATGCCATTCGGGTTGACGAATGCCCCGGCGGCATTCATGGACTTAATGAACCGCGTTTTTCAGCCTTTCCTAGACCGATTTGTCGTTGTCTTCATTGACGACATTTTAGTCTACTCTCGAAGTGACGACGAGCACGAGGATCACCTACGACAGGTTCTACAAGTGCTTCGAGAGCGGAGCCTATTCGCGAAGCTGAAGAAATGCGAATTCTGGCTCCGGGAAGTGGCATTCTTAGGACATGTGATTTCTGAGACGGGGGTGTCTGTAGACCCCAAGAAAATTGAAGCAGTGAAAGATTGGCCGCGACCGACAAATGTCACCGAGATTCGAAGCTTTATCGGACTCGCGGGCTATTATAGGCGGTTTGTGGAAGGGTTCTCTAAAATTACCATTCCACTCACCAGCCTTACAAGAAAAGGAGCTAAGTTCATTTGGAGTGATGCCTGTGAGAGAAGCTTCCAATTGCTCAAGGACAAGTTGACGACGGCTCCAATTCTTGCTCTACCCGTTGCGGGAAAAGGGTTCGTGGTTTATAGTGATGCTTCAGGGACTGGGTTGGGGTGTGTACTCATGCAAGATGAGAGGGTTATAGCCTATGCCTCCCGGCAGCTGAAGAGTTATGAAAAGAACTACCCCACTCACGATCTCGAGCTTGCCGCGGTGATTTTTGCACTAAAGATATGGCGGCATTACCTCTACGGGGAACATTGCGAGATTTACACGGATCACAAAAGCCTCAAATATTTGTTCACTCAGAAGGAATTAAACCTGAGGCAGCGCCGATGGCTGGAACTCCTAAAAGATTATGATGTTAGCATCTTGTACCACCCGGGGAAAGCAAATGTGGTGGCCGACGCGCTAAGCAGGAAGTCCGTGGAAAATCTTGCCATGATCATCACCGACCAATACCCGTTGCAATCCGAAATGAGACGGATGGGCTTGGAGGTTGTGGCTTCCGGTGCCCCCGCGAAGCTTATGACGCTCGTTGTGCAACCTACCTTGTTGGAGAGAATTAAAGAAAAGCAAATGGCAGATGAAAAGCTCCAAAAGGTGAGGTCTGATCTAGAAAGCGGGGAGGCAAGGGATTTTACTGTGGATTCTGAGGGAATCCTAAGGTTTCGGGGTCGCGTGTGTGTACCTAATGACGAGGATATTCGTGAAATGATCCTTCAAGAAGCACACCGATCGCCGTATACTATCCACCCCGGCGGCACAAAAATGTATAAGGACCTGAGGGCACAGTTTTGGTGGCCAGGCATGAAGAAAGATGTTGGACACTTCGTGGCTAGATGCTTAGTGTGCCAACAAGTCAAGGCTGAACATAGACTCCCTGCGGGCAAGCTTCAAAATCTGCCGATTCCCGTGTGGAAATGGGAGAACATCGCTATGGATTTTATCGTGGGCTTGCCTCGGTCTCAAGCAGGCCACGACGCTATTTGGATGGTTGTGGATAGGTTAACCAAGGCGGCTCATTTCCTGCCTGTCCACACCACCTGGTCTAGGGATAAATTGGCGCAGTTGTATATTGATGAGATTATGCGCCTTCATGGAGTTCCTGTTTCTATAGTGTCGGATCGGGATCCCCGATTCGTGTCACAATTTTGGAAGAGCTTCCACGAGACTTTGGGAACACGCTTGGATTTCTCTACGGCTTATCATCCTCAGAGCGATGGTCAATCTGAGAGGACCAATCAAATCCTCGAAGATATGCTCAGGGCGTGTGTCCTGGATTATGGCCCAGGGTGGCAGCGATATTTGCCGATGGCGGAGTTCGCCTACAATAACAGCTATCAAGCCAGCATTGGAATGGCACCTTTTGAGGCACTATATGGCAGAAAGTGCAGGTCTCCACTGCATTGGAGTGAGGTCGGCGAGAGATCATCACTGGGTCCTGATGTATTACAGGAAGCCGAGGAAAAAGTGCAAATTGCGCGTCAACGCCTGGTGACAGCGCAAAGTCGGCAAAAGAGCTATGCGGACAAAAGGCGGCGCGACCTAGAGTTTAAGGTCGGTGATCATGTATTTTTGAAGGCGTCGCCCATGAAGGGGGTAGTGCGATTTGGGATGCGAGGAAAGTTGAACCCTCGTTTTCTTGGACCTTATGAGGTTTTGGAGCGGATTGGCCCAGTGGCCTATAAAATAGCTTTGCCCCCAGATTTGGCGGGAATTCATGATGTGTTCCATGTGTCACAACTCCGCCAGTATGTCCACGACCCGACGCACATAATCAACTACCCACCACTCGATCTACGGGAGGATATGAGCTACGATGAGTTCCCGTATAAAATTATCGATCGGCGTGATAGGAAGCTCAGGAACCGCTCCATTCCTTATGTGAAAGTGCTTTGGACGAGGCATAGCGAGGAGGAGGCCACGTGGGAGCCTGAGGCTGTGATGCGGGAGCACTATCCTCGCTTGTTCGAGGAATAAATCCCAAGGTACGTGAGTTTTAGTTTCGCGGACGAAACTCCTAAAGGAGGGGAGAATGTAGTGCACCGATTTCTGCGAAATAGCAAAACTCGGTAAAAATACCTGTAACGCATTTCAAATATGATTACAAGTGGGTTTGAAGCATTTTGAATCAACACAAAAGCCGTTGAGTCGAAAAGTGAGTTGTGGTTGAGAAACGAAGCCTCAAATTGCAAAATTGGGACTCGTGTTCGCCGAGTTCGCAAAATAGCAAAATTCGGCGAGAGGACTTGTAACGTGTTTTAAACATGATTACAGTCGAGTTCGGTGCGTTTCGGGCTGACGCGAAGGGCATCGGGTCGAAAAGTGACTTGAACCCGAGGACTTAGCCAAATCTGGAAATTCTGAAATTTTTAATCGCGAAGCATTTTCGGAGCCCTGTTTCGGAAACTTTGAGTGCCCCAAAATTTTAAAAGAAATCGTGGGGTGTCTCACAAAAGTTTTCTTATTAAAAGGGGCGAAAAACCTAGGTATGTTATTAAGGAAAAATCGGAGAACGAAGCGAAGAAAAATGCTTCGTGAATTCTGAAAACTGCAGTTTTGACAGCGCAAGTTAATCGCGAAGCATTTTCGGAGCCCTGGTTCGAGGGCTTGGAGTGCCCCAAAAATTTAAAAGAAATCGTGGGGTGTCTCACAAAAGTTTTCTTATTAAAAGGGGCGAAAAACCTAGGTATGTTATTAAGGAAAAATCGGAGAACGAAGCGAAGAAAAATGCTTCGTGAATTCTGAAAACTGCAGTTTTGACAGCGCAAGTTAATCGCGAAGCATTTTCGGAGCTCTCTTTCGAGGGCTTAGAATAGTCCAAAAGTTTAAACAAAATCGTGGGAAGTTTAAGAAAAATTTGTAGATTAAAGGGGCGAAGAAAAATTTCGATTTGGATTTCTCAGTTGACGGGAAAACGTGGTGAAAGAGGGCTACCCGAAATTGCTCACTGCAGGAAATTCTGCAGGAAAAGAGGGCAATTTGGGAAAATGGGTTTGATTGGAGGGCATTTTTGTAAAATCCCCTCCCCTCCCAGCTACCCCCCTGCAGAGGCATTAATGCTCTCTCTCTCCCTCATTTTGAAACCACCTACTCTCTCTCTCTCTCTCTCAGCTGGGAAAAAACGAAAGAAAGAAAGGAGAAGGAAAGGAAGAAGAGGAAGAGAAGAAGAAAGAAGAAGAAGAAGAAGAGGAAGAAGAGAAGGAGAAAGAAGGTACTAAATGTTCTCTCTCTCTCTCTCTCTCTCTCTCTCTCTCTCTCTCTCTCTCTCATGGCAGGATAAAAAAAAAAAAAAGAGGGGGGTTGGGGTTGGCTGCGGCAGCAGCTTGGGCTGCAGCTGCTGCTGCTTCAATGCAGCAGCAGCAGCTGCTCCCTGCTGCTGCCCAGCTGCTGCTGCTGCTTAGCAGCAGCAGCTGGGCAGCATGGCTGCTGCGCAAGGCAGCAGCAAGGCTGCCTTGCGCAGCTGCTAGAGCTGCTGCAGCTGCTGCTGCTACCAGCAGCAGCAGCAGCTGCAGGCTCTGCTGCTTGGGCAGCAGCTTGCTGCTGCTGCCCAGCAGCAGGGTAAGTTTACAAAAAAAAAAAAGAGAAAAGAAAGAAAGAAAGAGAAGAGGAAAAGAGAAAGAAAAGAAAGAAAAGAAAAGAAGAAAAGAAGAAAAGAAGAACGATAGAGAATTCTTCTCTTCTCTTTTCTCCAATGAGGAAAATGCAATTTCTCAAGTTTGCCAAATGCAAAAATTTCAATTTCTCGATTTTGCAAAATGCAAAATTTAGGAATTTGGGGTGGGGGAAATTGCTTAATTTGAGCTCCTCTAAAATTTAGAGAGCATTGGGCTTGCTTCCAATGTGAAATTGCAATTCTTGACTTTCCAAGAAGCAAAATCGACGAATTGGGAGAAAATAGCTCAAATTGAGTTTTTTTTCAAAATTTGGAGGGCTTTTTGACCCCGGGTTGAGTTGAGCAGGTTTCTTTTTGGCAACACGCCATAAGATAATTATTTCCCTCCCATTTGTATGAATCGATAAAAAGTTAGCCTTTTGGGGGGGGAAAACGATCAAATAGGAACTTTCCCCTCTTTGTTGTCAAAAGAGGTTAATTTAATCGTCTTATTAAATTTAAAGAATCATGTAAAGGCAATTACTTTATTTTGCCTTCCTTACGATTTAGGGAAGCCTCAAGGACCAAAGGAGCTGGAATTGCTTCCTGCAAGGACCGATAGAACACACCGAGGTGGGGGATTCTATCGAGCGAGGGTGACCTCTCCCCTTATCTTTTGCTTTTCTTAGAAGCATGTTAATAGAGTGGCTAGGATAGTATTTTCATGCTTATGTAGAAGTGGTTGTGGTTTATGGAAATCTTGACTTAGGAGAAAACTTAGATTAGGCTCTAATGTGTGGCATTCACTATAGGACTTCACGAGTGGCATGTTTGTTCGAGTCAAATAAGTGTGTGATGGAATTAGGGCATAATTTAGAGTCATGTCTCTAAAGAAAGCATAGTTTAGTTGAGGTTAGAGTCCAAAGTATTTGAAATCCCTAGAGTTGTCATAGGGAGTTGGGTTAATATACCTACACTTTAACTTCAACTTGAGCATAATGAAAGTCAAGAATTGAGTCTAAGGGACTCATGTATCTTAAGGCATGGACCTAGGGTAAATGCATGAGTATATTAAAAAGACAAGCTAAAAGCTTAATTGCAAAGAAGGAAAAAGGGCTAAGAGGCAATGTGAGCTATAAGCTCGATTGAGATGGAAGCTAAGTGCTAAAGAGTAAAAGAAAGGCAAAGGCTTAAAAGAGCAAAGAGGCTAAATGCAAAGCAATAAAAGAAATAATAAAACGAGCGTACCTACGGGGTGAAACGTGGCCCATGTTGGAGTAGCAGGCAGTGTCCCTCTCCCGGGTAGAGACCCGTTCGGGACGTTTCCCCGTAGGGCGGGGTAACACTTGCGGGTGTTATCGGCAACCTTAGAGGACTTGTCTTATGGCAGCATGTCTGCCGGGCTAGGGCCCGTTGGGCAAGCTTCTCCGAGGGTTTAGCAACTTGAATTGAAACACAAGAAAGTTAATGAAAATAATTTGGCAAGGGACAGGTTGGTTAGTTTGGCATCCTATAGCGACATAGAGCAATGTCATGGCAAAGGTAAAAGTATTAAGCATGCTAGCTAAGATTTACAGCTTTTATTTACTGTATTTCATTCTCTATTATATTGCTTCCATTAGACTAAGCGGTGCAGGGCATTTTCTCTCGGTGGTTGAACCCACTGGGAACTTGGTTGTAGTTCTCACACCCTTTGGGTGACATCCCCACAGGTCCAGGTACATCGGGCGAGGCACGCGACAAGGGCAAGCGCCCAGCAGAGTAGCGACCTAGCAGTCTAGAGTCGCCAGCACCATTTTGGAGTTTCTTTTTCTTGAGCGAACTTTTGCATGTGAGGAACAATGTAAATTCTAAATGTTTAAGTTTCAAGTGGGAAAAGAAAGAAAAACAAAATATGGATATATTTTGGTATTGTAGTTCATGCTAAAAGAGAGTTGTAATATTAAACAAAAGTGTATGTCTTCGCTCAAGTATTGTACTTTCAGTTCTTTTAACTACTTGTTGAATGATTGAAAGTTTAAACTTATAGTTCTTTCCTCTGATTGCTTACTCTTCCGCTATATTGAAATGATATTGTTGGATTAAACCGTTCCTTTCGGGTCTTGAAAGGTCATGCCCGATTGGCGGGTCTGTTGGCGCGCCCGAACTGTTCAAATTGACGGTCTCGGGGCGTGACATTTAATTCTTTAACTTGCGAATGTAACAATACGAACAGTATTTAAACGGTGTAAACATGTCTCTAAACAATTTAGTAGAGTGTCGTAGACCCTCGTTGAACAGGAAGTGGATAATGTTCGGTAAATCGACGATGTCATCCCGTATAAGCATTCTGTTATAGTGTTGTCGTCGGGATGGGTATGTGGGTGTCTATTACTGATTGTAGCTTCTTATTCAGGGCCCAGTTGTTCAGCACCAGCCTCCCAGTAGCTGTGCGGGAGATCGCGGATCGGCCTACACTCAGGTGGGTTACTTTCGATCCGGGCTCTAGCTTTTTGGTCCTCTGGTTGCTTTAGTCCAGTCGGACACCTGTTTTTGAATTAGCGTGTTGATTTGACCTATATGACTTATGATGACTGCATATATCACCCGATCTTCCTGATAGATACTGATTCTTTTGGACTCGTCATATATGTCTGCTGACTTTGTCTAGATTAGCCCTGATGATTGCATTGACATGTCCTATGATTATTCCTGACATACCTTGATCTATGTGAGACATACTATATGTTATGTTTATCAGCTCTTATATCCCAGTATATAAATTGCATGATAGATTCCTGATGATTTTGTCTGTTCTTGATTGTCCTGATGATTCATATATCTATATGCCAGATGATCTTTCATGATAGACACCGATCCCTTTCGACACATCATGTACACCTGCTTGTCAGCTGTTACACTTATAGTACATAGATGTCATGATCGATTATACTTGTTGATTCCTGTCAGCCGATATATTGTTGATATTTCGATATGCATGATTGATTGATCCTGATTGATAGATACTACTCGACGTTTCGATATGCATGATTGATAGGTACTACTTGATGTTCCGATATGCATGATTGATAGATACTACTTGATGTTCCGATATGCATGATAGATTCTGATCGATATGACAGATGATTTCCCTGTTGGGATCTCGGCTTATTGCCGATCACCCGGTCACTAGACCGTGAGCTTTTGATCATAGCATGATGACTACCACGCACGCTGTACTTCACGTACACTAACGGTTTGGCCACCGTCACAGTGTTCTTTACCGGTAAAGTGGTCTAGAGGAAGGACCCGTGAGCCCCCAGTTAGGCACCAGTGGGTGCGGGGTTATGTCAGCCTGTTAGGTGCCAGTTAGGTGGTATGAGCCTGAGGTCCTCGTGACCAATACTGGCATTGATTGGGTACTTGAGTTCTTTTGTTGACGCATTATATTTTATTTTGCACTGTTATTGATAGATATTGTACCCTGTATCTCTACTGCTCAGTGCATGTTTGATTAGCTCATTTATATCCAGATTCCTTGCATCACTTACCTGCAGTTATTGTGCTTGGATACTATAGCTCTACATTGATTTCTAGTAATTATTACTTGCAGTTCCATTACCCTTGATTACCTGCCTATTCATTTATCTGTGGATTTTGTTGATTATCAGTAGATCTGCTTTATTGTTCAGCTTTACCCTATGATTCTTACTATCCGCAGATTATTGTACCCAGTAGGTACGATTAGCTATTTCTCGGCTCGTCGTGCCCACTGGGATACATGTACAGTGTATCTCACACCCCCTGGGTGACCATTTTTCAGGTCGTTCGGGGAGCGGGGTGTCGGGACGATCCAGTGAGGCTGTCACGATAGAGCTGTCCCCTTGATATAGATTGATGATTGTGATCCCAGATGATCTGTAGCTGACTTTCCTTTATGTTGTTTCAGCTTTCAGTTTATTTCGATATTCCAGATTGATGTTAGCATGTTTATTTGGATTATTTCTACTGATTAGTCATTGTTTAGTTTAGATGTTGATTGATCTCTGATTGATGATTGTTTTAGACTAGCCGTGCATGTATAGGGGAGTCCCTATATGTGTGGCGGTCTGTTACGCCCGTTTTGCAAACTCTGATGATTTCAAAAAAAAAAAAAAAATTTAGACCTGATTTTAAAACTCGGGGCGTGACAGATTAGATGGTATCAGAGAATAGGTATACGGTACCTAGGAAAGATGGATTAGGAATTGGTTAGGATGAACCTTAGGATGACTTGTCACGTGAGAGCGTTGGGTAGGACGAATATAAGGGTTGGAAACTCAAAGTATGTTATTGGAGTCTGTTTCTGACCCGATTGTGTATTGCAGCTATGGCTCGTCCTCCAGGTCGTGGACGCGGACGGGGCACAGGCCGTGGATTCGGCCGACCACCTAGTACGCCGAGCGAGCCCGTCGATCAGGGCCGTATGGACCGGCTTGAGGCCCAAATGGCGACTCTAGCCGGGATGTTCCAGCATTTCATGCAGCAGCAGGCTGCTGGCCCCTCTACTCCTGCCCCGCCTGCTCCTCCACCTGCTGTACCTGAGGTCACACCGCCGGTTGCACCCCCTGCTGCACCGGTCGTCGCCGAGCTAGAATGCTTGGCAGAGCCAGATGCATACCCCGCACCACCACCGGCGAGGCCCGTTCCAGCTTCAGCCCCTGCCGCAGCCTCCAGAGCGGTACCGGGGGTTGCTGCAGCCCCTAAAGCCGCTGCCACTACCGCGTCTGCTTCCTCTCGCTCTATTTCTCCCGCTGCCGATGCTGAGGCCGATCGGGCAGAGAGGGCCCGAGCGAAGGCGGCCTTGCTAGAGTTTAAAAAGTTCAAGCCGCAAACCTTCGACGGCAAAGATGAGGACCATTGGGCGGTCGAGGAATGGATCGACCATATGGAGAAGTTATTTCAAGACGCCTACACGGAGGACCGAGACAAGGTCCACATCGCCGCTCACTGCTTGGATGGCCGGGCATCCAAGTGGTGGAGGCGACACCGAGAGCGCTACTTCCCAAGTCCAGCTGATCCTACCTGGGAAGATTTTAAAGCCGCCATGTACCACCATCACCTCAAGGAGACCACCAAGGAAGGTCTCGAACGCGAACTAGAAACTATCAAATAGGACGACAAAAGCGTCCGGGAATATGAGCTGGAGTTCCTGCGCATTGCCGATCTGGTTCCACAGGCGGTGCGCGTGGAACGCCGAAAGGTACGCTTGTTTTCGCAGGGTTTACAGCATGAGATCCGCCGACACCTCGCATCCCACCTTTCCACCGACTTCGACAATTGCGTGGAGCGGTGTCTGGCTATCGAGGCGGAGGCCCAGATGTCCCGCGCTGAGCGGAATGCGGCGGACAAGGGAAAGGGCAAGAAAAGAGCCCCTTCTGTGAGCGGTGGTGGATCATCCAGTCAAAACAAGAAGGCGAAGCTATCCCGACCGTGTGTCTTCTGCGGGGGTACCCACCGGGCGCACAACTGCAAGCAGAGACATGGCCGATGTTTCACATGCGACCAACATGGACATGTTTCGGCGACGTGCCCGCAGGGTTCCGCACCTGCGCAGATCACAGCCCCTGTACCTGCACTTCCCCAACGACGACAAGAACCGGCGCCTAGCTTTGCTTCATCTGGGCGTTCCCCTTTACCTCGACCACCTACTGGAGGGCATCAGTCAGCAGGTGGACGTGTCTATGCACTGACCCCTCAGGGAGAGCCAACGGAGGGAAACCCGACGACTGATTTCGTACCTCTTGAATAAATTTTTATAAGCATGAATTTAAGTTGTAAGCTTTGGGAATAATTTTTTTTTTTTTAAGTTATAAGTTTCAGGGACGAAACTTTCTTTTTGGTGGGAGAGATGTAAGAACTTGAATTTTTGTAATTTAATAAAAAAAGAAAAATAATGGAATTTGAGTTGGCCTTTAATTTCAAAAGACCCTAGTTGATTTATTTAGCCAAGTGCCAGTGGGCGAGTTGCACGATTTACGAAACAAAAAGGCTATTTTCCAATCCGGACACGATCTTGGAAATTCGAGTTGACCGTTGCGATCGTCTCGTCGAACTGAGTGAAAACCATATTAAGCTTGTTTAGATCCGACGGTCGGATCTTTCAGAAATCAGCGATCAAGCAGGCAGGACCTGCGACTTAAGTCGCAAGTACATAACAGTAAACCCCAATTTTAAATACCCCTAAGTGCGAACGTTGGCCAATCGCCGTCTGGAAACCGATTATAGCACTTCAGGTAGTCGATTTGAACGGTTGCGTCGTTCTGGACGCAATGGCGCTGACGGAATTTTTCGTTTGACGACTTTAAAGCCTCGAAAAATGCTAAAACTGTATTTTGACACAATATTAATGACCAAAATTCATCTGGGCGTTTTCTCGAAAAATAAAAATCGCTACCTGATAGGGTTCGTCGAGCCGGACGTCGTTTTCTGTTTCGACGACCGGAAAGCCTCGAAAAGCGTGAAATAAGGCGAAAATACAGTAAATAGCACATAGAACCCTATAGAACTTGCTTCTAATTGCATGCTGCCCCTTGGGGAAGGACCTAAGTGGGGACTGAACTATTGGAAGGGGACACTAAACCCAAAATAGCTAGTGTGGGAGGACATATTGGCAAGTTGTGCAAGGATGCACTTTTCGAATTCGAAATTCGAATTGAGCCTCCCACTTTAAATTCCGTAGCCCACTCTCTCAGCCGCAGTTCCAAAAACCTCACCTCCCTCAGCCGCACTCCACGGAGCACCCGCACCGGCCGCCGTCTCCCCTCGCCGGAGAAGGAAGCATCAAGAATCCTTCTTGATCTCGGGTCTTGTGGAGGGAGAGGCTTGGGAGGACCCTGGGTGGACCGGGTCTGCACGGAGGCATCCTCTGTGAAGCCGCAGCCGAGCCCGAGGAGCCGGCACCCCGGCATCGCCGCGCGCGCCGGAGCCACTCTCTCTTCTTCCTCTCTTCGGCAAGGTTAGTGGGTTAAAATTATTTGTTGAGTGTCCTAAACCTAAGTTTATAATTTTATTTGAATTATTTTCTCATCTTTGATTTGCTGATGTTGGAATGGGTAATTCAATTCGTTGCTGGTTTGTTGGAAACTTGGAATCTATTGAATCTATCGTAGCTGTTGAATTCGGATGTAAAACATCAGAAAATGAAAATGGTGAAAAATGTTTGTCATACTCAATGGAATAGAATCATGTAAACTAAATAAATTGTCTAATAAACTGTTAATTTGATATCTCTGATAAAATAAAATACTGGTTGAGTGCAGCTTAAATATAGGTTCAGATATGGGATTGACGTGATGTTCTAGTTCATTTAATGAAGGGTTGGTAGGGTTGAAGTTGATGCAATTTTTATAAAATCAGTAATTAGGACAAGCTAAAGTGCAGGGTTTTTTTTATTTTGTGCTAATCCAGTCTTGTATTTTTGAATTAAATCATTTAAACCATCTAACTTTATTCGTCTTGTAATGTGTGAGAAAATTATCTAAATTATTTTCCATTTCAATTTGATTCATGAAGTTTAATTTGGTAAAGATGGAAAGAGCTCAATAGGAGCTAATGTTGTTAAGTCAACTGGTTTGTTCATGAGGCTTCGTAGAGCAAATTAAACTTTGTGGGTAGACTTTAGTTGGTTGTATTAAGTGAAACTTGTAATGTTAGAAAATTGGTGAGTGTTATTTACCAAGTCAAGCTAGCTTTAGAGATCAGAGTACAATGAGAAATAAGTTGGTGGGCATTTTCACATCAAATGAGTTGAATTTCAAGAAGAGAAAACCTACTTGGTTTTGCCCCATTTTTTTAATTATGGATGATTGATTAAAGATAAGCTGATTTGCAAATTTGGGATTTAAGTTTAGTTATTAGTATATATATAATGCCCACATTATGTTTGATAAAATGCCACAAAGAGTTTTTATTTGGAGTTAGGGTTAGTGATGAATATGAAAGTTGTTCAGAATCATCCCCTGAGCTCCGTGCTCACTTCAGATCAAATGGGATCTGTGTGGATGTGCTGTGGTGCCTTGTCAAACTGTTAGAAAGCAAGGATCATGGATCTGGTTGATCCATCACTTTTGGACTGAAAGTAAGGTGAGCATCGGTATCCTGGCACTGTCCAGAGACACTTTCATATACAAAGTTCGTCTGTTTGACGATCGGATTAAAAGTTGTAGTGTAAACAACCTAAAAATGTAATATTTGAACAAAATAATGTTCCGGCTGTTGGCGAAGCCGCGACAGTGTATTCCTGGCTATTTTGGGGTCACTGGACGCGATGCTGCGTTAGATTTTGGTTTTGAAGAGCCGGAGAAACAAAAATTCTTTTTTGGCTATGTTAGAGAGGAAAATCATGGCCCGAAGTTTTCCTCGGTCTCGTGCTGCTCCCAAATGGTGAGCACAAGCTTCGTCTTGTCGTAACAGACGCGCTGAAACGTACGGCGCAGCTTTTGGATTCCCGGATTGTGAGAACGAGTTAAAACAAGCCATTAACTTAGTGTTTTTATGCAATTTTAAAAGATTTTATGGACCCGATTGCGTTTTCGGGCGTCGTGTCCAACTCCAAACAGCGAGCACGGCGTTAGTTAGGTCGAGAACTATCTACTGGTACCTTCAGTTCATGTTAGAACCTCTCGGATATTTCTAACGGGTCGAAATAGTGTAGCAAGTAAAGGTTATTATGCATTTTAGTGAAGTTTAATTCTTTAACTTGCTAATGTAACAATACGAACAGTATTTAAACGGTGTAAACATGTCTCTAAACAATTTAGTAGAGTGTCGTAGACCCTCGTTGAACAGGAAGTGGATAATGTTCGGTAAATCGACGATGTCATCCCGTATAAGCATTCTGTTATAGTGTTGTCGTCGGGATGGGTATGTGGGTGTCTATTACTGATTGTAGCTTCTTATTCAGGGCCCAGTTGTTCAGCACCAGCCTCCCAGTAGCTGTGCGGGAGATCGCGGATCGGCCTACACTCAGGTGGGTTACTTTCGATCCGGGCTCTAGCTTTTTGGTCCTCTGGTTGCTTTAGTCCAGTCGGACACCTGTTTTTGAATTAGCGTGTTTTGATTTGACCTATATGACTTATGATGACTGCATATATCACCCGATCTTCCTGATAGATACTGATTCTTTTGGACTCGTCATATATGTCTGCTGACTTTGTCTAGATTAGCCCTGATGATTGCATTGACATGTCCTATGATTATTCCTGACATACCTTGATCTATGTGAGACATACTATATGTTAGTTTATCAGCTCTTATATCCCAGTATATAAATTGCATGATAGATTCCTGATGATTTTGTCTGTTCTTGATTGTCCTGATGATTCATATATCTATATGCCAGATGATCTTTCATGATAGACACCGATCCCTTTCGACACATCATGTACACCTGCTTGTCAGCGTTACACTTATAGTACATAGATCATGATCGATTATACTTGTTGATTCCTGTCAGCCGATATATTGTTGATATTTCGATATGCATGATTGATTGATCCTGATTGATAGATACTACTCGACGTTTCGATATGCATGATTGATAGGTACTACTTGATGTTTCGATATGCATGATTGATAGAATACTACTTGATGTTCCGATATGCATGATAGATTCTGATTCGATATGACAGATGATTTCCCTGTTGGGATCTCGGCTTATTGCCGATCACCGGTCACTAGACCGTGAGCTTTTGATCATAGCATGATGACTACCACGCACGCTGTACTTCACGTACACTGACGGTTTGGCCACCGTCACAGTGTTCTTTACCGGTAAAGTGGTCTAGAGGAAGGACCCGTGAGCCCCCAGTTAGGCACCAGTGGGTGCGGGGTTATGTCACCTGTTAGGTGCCAGTTAGGTGGTATGAGCCTGAGGTCCTCGTGACCAATACTGGCATTGATTGGGTACTTGAGTTCTTTTGTTGACGCATTATATTTTATTTTGCACTGTTAGTGATAGATATTGTAACCCTGTATCTCTACTGCTCAGTGCATGTTTGATAGCTCATTTATATCCAGATTCCTTGCATCACTTACCTGCAGTTATTGTGCTTGGATACTATAGCTCTACATTGATTTCTAGCAATTATTACTTGCAGTTCCATTACCCTTGATTACCTGCCTATTCATTTATCTGTGGATTTTGTTGATTATCAGTAGATCTGCTTTATTGTTCGCTTTACCCTATGATTCTTACTATCCGCAGATTATTGTACCCAGTAGGTACGATTAGCTATTTCTCGGCTCGTCGTGCCCACTGGGATACATGTACAGTGTATCTCACACCCCCTGGGTGACCATTTTTCAGGTCGTTCGGGGAGCGGGGTGTCGGGACGATCCAGTGAGGCTGTCACGATAGAGCTGTCCCCTTGATATAGATTGATGATTGTGATCCCAGATGATCTGTAGCTGACTTTCCTTTATGTTGTTTCAGCTTTCAGTTTATTTCGATATTCCAGATTGATGTTAGCATGTTTATTTGGATTATTCCTACTGATTAGTCATTGTTTAGTTTAGATGTTGATTGATCTCTGATTGATGATTGTTTTAGACTAGCCGTGCATGTATAGGGGAGTCCCTATATGTGTGGCGGTCTGTTACGCCCGTTTTGCAAACTCTGATGATTTCAAAAAAAAAAAAATTTAGACCTGATTTTAAAACTCGGGGCGTGACATTCCTAGTTAAGTGTTTTGAAGTGAAGCATATAATTTCCTATTATAGCACTCGTGGAACATCAATACCGACCAAGCATAATAAAAAATCTACCAACCACGGAAAAACTAGACTCAAATTCATGTATCTAGCATGTTATTTATTCAACATGCAAAATATTGCCTGAATGACACAACCGCCTCTCCGTACCTCACACCTCACACCCTACCCAGAATCTCACTTTTAGTCTATTTCTCAATTGCTCTCTGCTCCTTGCTTCCAACTTGACGAATGAGAATGAGATGTAGATATAGTCGGTAGATTCAACAACTACTTCTTCTTTTTTCCCCCTTAATTAAGAGAAAGGAAAAAAATGAGATACCTCCCCAGTTCCTTCAGTGACTGTATAAGCACCATTCCAGCTGCTTCGATCATTTCAACCAATTGAATATCATCAGTCGCTTGTTCTAATTGAGTAGCCTGAATATGCCGATTAATAGAAGCCGCCAGGGATGCAGCCTCCTCAAACATGTTGCCGACTAGGCAGCTGGACCATAAAACAGTATAGCAATAAAGATCAAATAGAAGAAATTACAGAATCATGCAGCAAGTTCTATCTCGACGGAGAGCGGACGGCGCGCAGAAATTGAATAGTAAACTAAAATTATCCGAGATAAATTATCAAGCATGAGGATCATCCAGAAAATCTCTACAGCCCAGATAAACAATATTACCTTTTTTTTTTTCTTTTTTTTTTTTTGAGGAAGAGCAGAATTAAAAGCAAACAGAAGTTTTCCGAGTAAAAAAAATAGTAGATACGGTCCATAATTACCGCTCGGCATCGTCGATTTTCTTCCAGATATCGAATTCCGAGACGAGGCCCATCCCCTACTCTTTTTCCTCCTCCTTCCCCCTTCCCCCCTCCCCCTTCCCCCCTCCCGGTTTATGCACGGCGTGCACACCCTAATAAGTTAATTGTTATCCGAGGGTGCCGTAGAATTAGAACCGGTCGTTCCACCGGTTCGAACCCAAAAAAAGGTGATTTGATCGAGTCGGACCGGCCCAAGGCGAAACCGAAGGGATGAATCTTATTTGACCGCGTCACTGAGTCCGCAACACAAGGGCAATCTCGTCACTCTACCCGGCCTCTTTCTTTCTCTACCGCTTTATCGCTACCGCATCCTCCTCTCTCCCTCGACCCAGCTCGGAAAGCTAGAGAGTACGGAACCATGGCGGCGGCAGGGGAGGAGGAGGAGGAGGATCTGATCGAGATCGTGGAGACACCGATCGAGATCTCACGGTACGTGGACCGCGTGGGCGACCCCGCGGCGGGGGCGATCGTGACGTTCGAGGGGCACGACGCGCGACACGTTCGAGGGGCGGCGCGTGGTGGAGCTCCGGTACGAGGCCTACGTTCCCATGGCGCTCCGCCGCCTCCGCGCCGCATGCGCCACCGCTCGCGCCGCGTGGAGGAATATATATATATATATATATATATATATATATATATATATATATATATATATATATATATATATATATATATATATATATATAGAGGCATCAAATTTTATTATGAAGAGGAAGCCTGATATTCCTTAATTCTCAACAAATTTCAAAAAGAATTGTCCTCCCCAAAGTCATGGTTCAGAAGAACTTAGCAAGATAAGAAAAAAAAGAAACCTGGATGTTATTTATCAAAGTCTGTGGTTCCTTATCCTCAAAAGTTTTGCTTAATTGTAAGACTTGCTGGTTATTGGTTGGAAGCTGACCGTCAGCACATATGGGTTTAAGAACCTCAGTTAGGCAATCCCACAATTTTAGAAGTTTATCAAATAGTGAAGGCCTAAACTTCTTACACAAGTACTTAAGTGTCATTTCTGACCCACGTCTGCTTATGAAACCTTCCACCTTTGACCTATCTTCACTGGCTGAAAGCACTGGAAGTTTAGTTTTTTGACAGCTGCTTGCCTTCCCAAAAGAAAACAAATTTTATTCTTCAATGACCTCCACAGAGTTTATGACTGCAGCTTGCGGCGTCTCATAAACATCGGAGCATGTTAAGCTGCAGAGGTTCTTAATTAGCTTGTCATTTGGCCCAGGCTTACGACCAACACAATTATAAATTAGCTCGGCCAGGGCTTCAGCAGCCTTCTGGTGCAATATTTCCTCCTGTGTCACATTGGTAAACATAATTTATTTTAGGCCATTATTTGATTAAAATGATCTATTATCAATTGATATCAAGATGAAAAATCCTTACCTGTTCTCTTTTGACAGCAGCCATTAAAGGCAAAATTACTGGATTAAGTCTACTAGGTAACTCTGACATCCATACTACAGCAGCAGCAACTAATGCTGAGACTGTAACATGTAAATTATTCTGCACAAATACTTCAAATCAGAAAAATGCATGTGAAAGAAAAAAATAATAAAGTAGGCATGATCCATTCAAAAAAAAAAAAAAAAAAAAAAAAAAAAAACTTTTATAGCTGTGGTGTTAAAATATTAAGAGCAACCACCCAGATCTAGAGCAAAATGATGTGAAAAGGATGGCACAAGCAATAGACCTGAACACAATTTAAGTATCCTGCTGTAGACAAAAGTCGTTGTTTTGCTGATTCTAACTCGTCCAAAAGGTGTTTTTCAATATTAGAGGTGGCATGTGATTCAGCAGGTGATGGGAGCATCGAAGCGAAATTAATTGCCTCATCAATACTGAGCATGTCCAGATTAGAGTTAAATCTAGACAAATATTCTTTGAAAATGCCACAAGAGTCAACTATGTGGAACAAATTGCCGGCCTCATTACGCATCTTAGAGTATGTTCGTGAAAGTTCAGCATAAGGGAGAAGGGAGAATTGAATCCTTTGTAGGAAATGCAGGATCTGAGCATGCTAGCAAATCCAGCAACCATTTTTTCACATGGTCCAAAAAACCAAGCAAGACTCGAGTTATAGCGGGATCCCTGCTTTGAAGCTCTTTGAACCAAGCTAAAAGAACCATAGATGCTACCTCCAAAAATAGACATTATTATTTTATCAGACAAGCAAAACTTATGAATCACTCAGCTCATCCATTTCCACAGAAGCAACCTGAATTTTCACATATACCCCTCAAGAGTCAAGAGTGCAGCTTCATAAAGTATACCTTTAAGTTTGGAGAGATCTAATTCATGACAGCAGAAAATGCTTTTATGAGTGATATATTTTTAAGTACTTAAGTATATATGCAAAAACCTTAATTTTTGACATGCATGTGTGAAAATTCAGAGTTTGCAGGGTTATATATGGGAATAAATAATCTTGCAGAGATATATTGTAACGATCCGACCCACTAGCAATAATAACTCGTTGGGCCCAAACCACAGCCCAAAATGCTTAAGCCAGTTATTATTACTAGTGTCCATGTCTCATATAAACTCAATCACAATTCCATCCACATCCGATGTGGGACTATTGGGGGCGTCACATATATACACATATATTCCAATAAAACTGGGATGCTTACTTGTCTCTGGACTCCTGAGAGAGAGATAAGGTCATTCCACAATGGATCAACGACAACTTGCCAGGAACTTTCAGGCAACTTAGAAGCAAGAATCCCCAAGGCAGTTGCAGTGAGTACACGTGTATGAGTAACAGACTTCTCAGAGTCAGCACTTACAGTTATTTTAGTAACCGTAGTAGTAGTAACATCAAAATTTTTCTCTGGAGAAGTGCATTCTTTGGCAGAATTAAAAGAATACACTTTATCAGTAGTATCATTTTCCAGTTTTACTGCTCTTATCTTAGCAGCAGCTCTGTAACGGCTTCTACAAAGAAAACACTTTATCAGTAGTATCATTTTCCAGTTTTATGCTCTCATCTTAGCAGCAGCTCTGTAACGGCTTCTACGAGGAAGTGCAACTTTGCAGAACATTTTTGTCGAGTCCAAAATGGATCCATATGGGGTGGTCGCGAGCTGAACCCAAAAACACAGAAGTAACGAAAGGTAAGAGAGTAAATTCACTAGTTTTATAGTTCAGGTTCAGTTCAAATCTTCTTAAGATAAAATCCATATATTTTAACCTTCTTTGTATCTAGACGAGCAAAAAGAAGCCAATCTGTTTGGAAGCGATCAGACAACCTGAAGCAGAAGCCACCAAACCCTCTCAGAAGACTGAAGAATCTCATCATTGGATTCCAAAAGTAGATTTTGGAAAACAATCCTCAGTTCGTCACATGTATACAAATCTTGAGGGCAACCGACCTCATGCAGTCAACACCGGAAAATGTTCTGCAGAATTAGCTAAATCTATTGTTTTATTAAGGCCTGTTTGGCCTGGCTGGGGCTTTGATACAAGTGCTAACTACTGGTTCATGAAGATACCTTATCACCTTCCTGCTTAGCTAGAAGCAGAAATTTCAAATTTGAGCTTTTGCATTTTAAGGACCAAAAGTTGGTTTGAGCTTGAAACCATGGCCAGTTGCTCTTCACTTGTTGTTTGCCAAAACAACTGGTTTCTACTTCTCAGTGTAGAAGCTGTTTCAGAAAGCAGGCAAAATAGTTACTAAGTGCTAAATCTACTAATTGGAATTGGCATCAGAAATGACTTGTGGCAAGTAGACTGAACATTTTCTGCACATAATGAAGTGCAACTTTTCTCATTTCTTTGTGTCCAACTACCTATAAATATATCAACCTAGCTACCTAGTTTATGCACGCAGAAAAAAAGTAGGAGAAATGTGATTCATAAGCATCCATCTGTCTGTCTACGCCTTACGTTATGGTGACAGATGTACATGTATCTGCTATACATTTGCTGCTGTGTAGGTCTCTGTCTTGGTCTTTATTGCTTTTTAAGTTCTTACTGAGTATAGACTTCGTTGAACCTGCTTAACGAAAACAGTAATTTAAAAAAAAAAGAAAAAAAAGAAGCAAGCCTGCTGCATGGAAAACATTTGAAACTAACTCTGGATTTGTACTTATTCATCACTTGAGATTTCTAATGCCTGCTTTTGTTTGTCTTTGATCCCTTGTGGCAGGAAATAATGGGAGTATTCAACAGGAATTGCATGATCGGTTATTCGCAATACCGGAACATATTTCCTATATGGGCTCTTGGCGAATACCGTTGCCGTGTGTTGCTTTTAAACAAAAACAAGTAAAATGAGGTTTACTTCTCTGCCTTTACATTGAGATCAGAATGTTGGCCATTTCGCCTTGTTCAAGCCTACTTGGCAAAACACCAAGAGGAAAATGGTATTAGGACGATTCTCTATTCTAAAGATATTTGCGAGAAAAAACCATGTGGTTTAATGATCTGAAGAGAATCTCGGGTTCAGTATGTTGTTGTTGTTGGGTATCTCTTGTATTTCTGGTAAGATAAGATGTTGTTCCTTGAATTGTATGCTCTAAACTTTTTGTTGGTTTAGAGGGCTCAATCCTGATAAATTATTGGGACAATATAGTTTGGAAGAATGAATGGTTTGAATAGCCATTTTCGCTGGAGATAGTGGCAGGTTGAAACATAAAATATATTTTGGCCCTCTACTGCTGTTTATCTGGAGGCACACCAAGTTATATTTTATTGTGAGTTTTGACTACTTTTTCTGCGGAACAGAGCCGGTAGAGCAGGTATGTTGTACCTGGTGAAGTTTGCTATATCAATAGTTAATAAGTTTTAATGTGCTAGCTCTGATCGATAACAATCTGCTTTGGTAAAATTATATTTGAAAAGAGAAGGCCAATTAAAAAGAGAAGAGAGATACTGAAAGGAGGATGCCCCAGTTGAACGGTGAGGCAAATTAAAAAGAAAAGAGAAATGTTTTGGTTGGCATTTTGTATTCGTGCGCAATCATATATTGAATATTTACAATATAAAAAAGTTATAATTTAATTATATATATACAGTTTGAGATGATATATAAATTTATTAATATAACTGCCATTAAGCTAGGAAGCAACAAATTGTAAATTCGTACAAAAGATGGGAACAGATTTCCATAATTATTGGAAAACGCAGCTTTCTTAATCCAAGCTTAATCCTCGAATTATATGATACAGAGATAATAAGGCTAAATTCACAGGTATCAAACTTTTTCCAGATTGCACTTTGACCCGCGAACTTTAATTCGCGCAAATTGCCATGTTAGCTTATATATTTCCTGATGCAATTCCACGAATGGTTTTATATGGTGGAAAAAACTTGGCAATTGGCAAGTTCTTATTTTACCAAATCATGTGGGCTGAATTAATAATCTCTCACCTTTCCACTAGTCATTATTGAACATTCAGAAAATACAAGAAGTTTTTATTTAACTTTGGCAAGCAGTACAAATGATCATCACCAGTTTCTTTGGGGAGCGGAGGGTAGCTGTTGAACGGCAGCCAGTGGGTTCATCTGGACCGAGAAAGCAAGCCGCCAAGCATCAACCAGCGTTTTTCTCAGAGATAATAATTGTCTCGATACTATCCTGTGATACATCCCAGGAGAAACGTCTCATTGTTAGAAGCTAAATATGCCATTGAATGGAAAGTTGCATGTGATAAATAATGACAGTATTCCTACAAGAATCACAAAGAAAGCACGATGTGGTTACCCTGAATCTAGGTGCTAAACTTTTCTACAAATGAAGGAAATTTAGAGGAACGGCAATACTGGAGGTCTCCTTCTTTCAGGGTTTACTACAACTGTACTCACTTTAAACTGGAGGACCCTGATTTCAGCTAGACGTCCTCAGAGTCCCGATTTTAATAATTCTGTTTCAATAGTTTGCCCCCATGTAACAATCAAGTCTTTCTGCCGGCCTACCATCTAAAGGAAAAATGTCATATCAGCATAATCATCAAAATCAAGATCTAAAAACTAACATGTCTAACGTGGCCTCTATGCTCAGATCAAATTTGTAGTTATCCCTTTTTTCACAATTAGGATGTGTGTTTATTTAGCCCAGCATGAGAGAGGAATGGTATAGGAAGAGAATCTCACCTCTTCAATACAATTCTTTGCTTTCGAAGAATATAGTAAGTCGAAAAGATTAATGAGACAATTAGCACCAACTTTGCACCCTGAAGCACCAGCTGCACTTTGCCAAATTTAATCCGGACCGTCCGAAACCACCAAAAACAAGGGTCGACCCGTTGGATGGATGGATGAAGGGATTTTAAAGGGCCTTCTTTTAACTTATCCCCACTTGACAAGTAGTGCGGTTGGATGGCCTTGGGAAATCCTTCAACCTCTGACGGTTTAGTGACTGAAGCAGGATGGTTCTCCTTGTTGCTTGTTTTTCGCTGAACCAACAGGAGATCTGGGGTTTGTAGTAGATTGCAATAAGTGCAAATTCCTCAGTAAGTCCTATAGAACCAAAATTAACCAAAACATTATGAATGCAATTATGACAAAATTTCTTTCAAATCTGTTAAAACTTAAAGGAGCTCCACTTATGTAGCATCCTAGTAGGTATAATCATATGAGGCAGCTCATCTTCGAAATAGTCAGTTTTCTGAAGTGCTTTACATGAATGAATAGGTGGCTTGTATGATTACACTCTTAATTAGCTCCCCGATTTAAATACCCACGTGAGTTGGGCGAGTATTACAGAAAAAAAAAGGCGTAGAAAAAGGTCCTCCTGTAGTGACCCGACTCTTAGGGGTATTTTTGAACTCACATGTAATCGCTTAAGCCTTAAGCGAAATAAAATTATTTAATTTTCAAAAGTCGGCCGGGACAAGGTGTGTGTATTTTTCTGCGATAGAGCGCGAAAAACGATGACCGACGGCGCGATCGGGTTCGAAATCCGATGTCGGGATCTCCCGGAACGGGATCCTTAGCGACGCGGTAATTAGTCACGCTTCGGAAACCGTGCAAAAATATCTTGCACCCGTTAGAGATGAGGTGGGTTATCTCGTAGGGGATAATTAATTAATTAATTAATCAATTATCCGGTGACGGAAATTTAAATCCTCCTACGTTCGAATAAAAGGGGGGATTTTATCTCGCGGATTGGATAAGAGATAAAATCCAGATACTTAAATTTGGAAATTTATCTTCCCAAGATTATTTAATGAAGGGGATTAAATAATCGGTGACCGGGATTTGAAAATTGGAAATTTAAATAACCGATGATTTAAATCCAAGTGGGAATTTATTCCCCATGATTATTTAATGAAGGTGATTAAATAATCGGTGGCCAGGATTTAAAAGGGTGAGATTTTATCTCGTAAGTCAGATATTTATTTGAGAAATAGAAACAGGATGTTTTGGGTTTTCCTAGTTACGCACGTGTAAGATAAAGCGGATATTAATTAAATAATTAAGTAATAGGGTTATCGGTAAGGACTAATTAATTAATAAATTAATTAATCGGAGTCAAAATATCCGAAAGGATTTTGACGGTGCGTATGCGTGAAATTGGATAAAAGAATAAATAGATAGGGAGATCTATTTATTCCCCCGTTTACCGAACGAAACCCTATTTTTAAAATACCGCCTCCTCAAACCCTCCTCTTTCGTGCGTACCGAAACCCCAACCGGTGAAGAAAAGGAAAGAAAAGAGAGAACGGAACCCTAACCGGAGGAAGGAGAAGGAAAAGAGAAGGAGCCGATCGTCCCAAACGCCGACCCGAAGGCAAGAAACACGACCGGACACCTTCCCGACGATCTCCGGTTAGTAGAATATTTTTTTAGTAATTTTTCGGATTTTTCCTGTCGCCTTTTCGTCAATTTCTTGAGTTTCTCCGCCGTCCCCGTTACCGTCGCTGTCGTCGTAATTGTGCTAGAAGGACGGAACGGACGGCGGAGACGCGCGGTGCCGCTAGGGCATCGCGCGGGGAGGGGGAAAACGATCGCGGACGACCGGACGCCGCCGCAAGCGGCGACGGCGCCGCGCGGGTCGCACCCGCGCGGGCGCCGCGCGGGGTGCCGCGCGGGCGCCGCGCGGTCACCCGCGCGGGGTGCCGCGCGGGCGCCGCGCGGCGCCGCGGCCTCGCGCGGGCACCGCGCGGGCACCCGCGCGGGGCGCCCCGCGGCCCCGCGCGGGCGCCGCGCGGGCACCCGCGCGGGCGCCGCGCGGGCACCGCGCGGGCGCCGCGCGGGCGGCCGCGCGGGCGCCGCGCGGGCCCGTGTCCGCACGAGCACCGCGCGGACGCCGCGCGGGGCACTATGCGGGCGCCGTCCGCGGAGCCACGCCGCGCGCGGCTCCGACGGACGGCGACGGCCGCTCAAGGCAAGGGTGTCCCGCCGGACAGCGGGACGGTGCCGGACTCTTCGTACATAATAGAGTGGGGTATTTCTGTTGCAATATGTTAGTATGTATTCTGATCTTAGTATCCGTGCGGACTTTTATAGGTCCAGGTGCGCAGCGGGAGAGTGCAGAGGGCTCGGGTGACCCGTCTTCTCTCCAACCAGGTGGGTAGGGTTGCTATAAGTGCAACAAGTGCAGTAAGTGCATTTATCGCCATTAAAGTACTCTTAAATTTACCTAACAAAGTAGATGGACAGTTTAACCTTTCGCTTAATGATGTTTTATCTAACAATTTAAGCGGCTGCGGTCGCGGTGCTCACCACACGCCAATCTTGGCAATCCGGTTTCGGATGCTGCACGTACACCGGCGGATCGGGCCACCGCATGGTGTACTTTTCCGGAAAAGTGGTCTTTTTGACCCGTGTGCCTCACAAAGGGGTGGGAGCCGTGAGGACCTCTTCACGGCAGCTATAGGGGCCGCACTAGCCCCGTGAAGAGGTTAAAAGCATCAAAAGGTGTTTGTGCACGAGGGGGGACTTTAGTCTCCCCGACAGGTACTCTGGGGTTGGTGCCCAGTTTAAAATATGCACAGGGGTTTAACGAAAGGTTACGGTGTACTCGGTGTTTTCGGTTCGTTTTTCCTTCCTTGGTACTATTAGACATCTACTTTGTTTGTCACTGACGTTACCCACTCCGTGACAGGTACTGCTACTAGGTGCGTCAGCCGGGGTGACGGTGGGCTGCGTCGTGAGGACCGTAGTCGGACACTTGGTTATTATGATTATATCTCATTTCCTTTTTCGTATAAATACTTAATTTGCTTGTGGATGGCTTTAGTTGTGAACATGTATTAATTAGCTCTGTGGATGAGGTGTATTCTTATGTTTTAATTACGTTTAGTGGCGTTCCTTTTATGCGGCATGTTTTCATGATAAATTAAAGGATTGCGAAAATGTTTTCTCAAAACGAAGTGCCGTGTGGGCACGGGTTTTGCAAACGCTGGGTTTTATCCTTTCCAAACACTGACGCCGCTTTATAAACTTGCTTTAATTGGTGATGAATGTCTACGGTATGGTTGTTGGTTGGTGATTAATGTGTGATGAATTGTATGTTGTAAATGAGACGCCGTGCATATACAAAGGAGACTCTGTCCGTGGACAGAGTGAATTTGTGTATGTGGCGGTCTGGCACGCACCGGGGTTGAGGTTTATATCACCTTATTAAGAAAAAAAAAAAATAGACACGCAATTTTTCGCTTTAAATGACTCAAAAACCCCCGGGGGCGTGACAGATTAAATGGTATCAGAGAAATACAACCACAACCATGGTAGACGTGACTTACATCCACAGTGCGAGGTGCCACAAGCAAATGGGACATGAGATAACCAAGGTATAGGTGCGTAGTACGTGAGAGTACGGGGAAATGGGAACGTAACATAGGTGAAATCGTGAGACGGTGTGATAGGGTTATAACCATAGGGTTGACATGGCTTCTTTGGTGACAGCAAGCAATGGCTCGGACTAGGTCGTCCACCGAGAATGCGGACGCGGACGGAGCGGCCTCAGCCGCCGCGGAAAACCAGGCCCTCCGGCGACAACTGCGGGAAATGGCCGGGCAGTTAGCGACGCTGACGGAGCAGGTTCGTCAGCTGACGCAGCGACAGGCTACCGCAACCACCGAGCGTGAACCGATCCCTCCGCCCGAAGCCACAGCACCCACTACGGAGCCCCAAGGGGGGGGTGGTACGACGACGGAACAGCCCCCAGCCCCAAGGGAAGTACCCACCCCAACGACTTCGGGGCCCGTGTTGGGAGCGACAGCGGGGGAGGCAGGGACGACCCCTACCCTTGGGGGATCCGCCACCGCAGGAGGGATCGCAGAGCAGCGAGCGACGCGGGAGAGGGTCAGGACGAATTTGACTGAGTTCAAGAAGCATGACCCACCCACCTTCGAGGGAGAAACGACCGACCCATGGGTCGTCGAGAAGTGGGTGGATACCATGGAAAAGCTTTTCGAGGATTTACTGATAGAGGAACAAGAGCGGGTCCCACTAGCTGTCCACTTTCTGGAAGGGAATGCACGCATCTGGTGGAAGACGGTACGTCCGGATCCGTCCACCAACGACCCGCAACCGACATGGTCGGTCTTTAGGGAGGAACTCTTCGGTGCGTTCTTCTCTGAAAGCGTCAAGCGGCAACTGGAAGACGATTTGAAGAACATCAGGCAAGGGAACCGCTCAGTCGTGGAGTATCAAAGGGAGTTTGTGAGGTTGGTCAATTGCGTCCCGTTTGTTGTACGGGATGAACCTCACAAGGCCCGTCTTTTTGTGGATGGGCTGCGGAGCGACATCTTCGAGATGGTTCAGGCGGCGGACCTGCGCACGTTCCGAGAGGTGGTGGACAGGGCCACCATCGTGGAGCGGGGGTTCGCCATGACCCGAGCTCGACGGGAGGGATCGGAAAACAACCGGGAAAAGAAACGGACGCAGACCTACCCGGGAGGGGGCCCTCCTGGCGGGAGCCGGCCCCCAAAATACCCCAAGACGCAGCAGGGAAACAAGAGTGCGCCGGCCGGGAGACCTCGACCAGCAAACAAGTCGTGTGTTATTTGCGGAGCGTTGCATCCGGTGACTGAATGCCCTAAGAAGCAAGATCACTGCTACCGCTGCGGCAAACAGGGACATTTCCGATTCAACTGTCCCCTGAACCCTGGAGCGGCATCTTCCGCAGCTTCCACTCCAACGGCGCAGCCACCGGGACGGGGTAGGGCGCCAACGGGAATGCCCCCGCGCCCTTCGGCACCGAGAACAGAAGGAGAATCGCGACCACAACCAGGAGGGAGGCTCTATTCCATGGGTCAGCATGGAGCGGCACTGCCAGAGGAGGTGGTCGCAGGTATTACTTCCGTTTCTAATTTTCGAGCTCGAACTCTGTTTGACACCGGGGCGACTCGCTCCTTTATTTCCCGTACCTTTGCGCAAACCCATCAGCTAGAAAGTAGTCCTCTGGATGTCTTAATGACCGTCCAGACCCCTGGGGGGCCCTGTCACGCCCCGGGGTCGAACTGCGACCCGGGCTCGCCAACAGATCCGCCGTCTGTACGGAAACTGCCGTACAGACGAAGCGTCTAACCTGCAAAGGAGCTCAAAAGCTACACAAGTATCAGAGCTGTAAGGAAGCTAAACATAAAAGAAGCAGCTAAAACACTAAGTGAAAAAGTCCAAGTACACAGGTTCACTACTCCCCAAAATAAAGGTACAAAAGTGGAAACCAAAAGTACAAGTGACTCTAACACAGACTCCACAGACTCGGGTAAGAACTAGTCTGCCACGCTCCTTACCCCGGTCAGAAAACTCCGAACGAGCCAAACCTGGAACGATCACCTCAGGAACACCTGTCATCACAGCGGGGGGAGATTTCCTGCCATAGGCAGATCTCAGTGGGTACCGACGCCAAAACCCGTGGTACGCCCACTGAGTCCGCTGGAGACCAAAAGCAGATAGATAGATAGATAGGTAGATAATATTTATGCTGGAAAAGAATCTACCACTATGTGTTTCTATGCAATGCAGAGAAAGTTCTCAATCTCCCTTACGGGAGGCCTGGAAGTTCTGAACGACTGTCATCTACAACCCTATCAAACAAGAACTGGTTATAGGCATAGCCGCTCATAGTTTCCGCCCCCGCACTGGAAATGCTGAACTTTCACATGACATTAAAAAGTCGTCTCCATTTCATTCAATTAACTACCTGGTAACTCAGCCAGGGCAATTACCCACCTGGTGACTCGGCCAGGGGCATTCTCTCATCTGGTAACTTAGCCAGTGATACTTACTCATCTGGTAGCTCGGCCAGTGTTATTTACTCATCGGGTAACTCAACCAGTGGTATTCTCCATCTGGTAACACAGCCAGTGGTACTTACTCATCTGGTAGCTCGGCCAGTGTTAATTACTCATCTGGTAATTCAACCAGTGGTATTCATCCATCTGGTAACTCAGCCAGTGGTATTTACTCTTCTGGCAACTCAGCCAGTGATATTCGTCCATCTGGTGACTCGGCCAGTGCTATTCATACCCATCTGGTGACTCGGCCAGTGGTATCTGTCCATCTGGTAACTCAGCCAGTGGTATCCGCTCATCTGGTAACTCAGCCAGTGATTCATACCCATCTGGTGACTCGGCCAGTGGTGTCTACCCATCTGGTAACTCAGCCAGTGGTGTCTACTCATCCGGTAGCTCAGCCATTGATTTATACCCATCTGGTGACTCGGCCAGTGGTGTCTACCCATCTGGTAACTCTGCCAGTGGTATCTGCTCATCTGGTAGTTCAGCCAGTGATTTATACCCATCTGGTGACTCGGCCAGTGGTATCTACTCATCTGGTAACTCTGCCAGTGGTATCTGCTCATCTGGTAGCTCGGCCAGTGATTTATACCCATCTGGTGACTCGGCCAGTGGTATCTACTCATCTGGTAACTCTGCCAGTGGTATCTGCTCATCTGGTAGCTCGGCCAGTGATTTATACCCATCTGGTGACTCGGCCAGTGGTATCTATTCATCTGGTAACTCTGCCAGTGGTATCTGCTCATCTGGTAGCTCGGCCAGTGATTTATACCCATCTGGTGACTCGGCCAGTGGTATCTACTCATCTGGTAACTCTGCCAGTGGTATCTGCTCATCTGGTAGCTCGGCCAGTGATTTATACCCATCTGGTAACTCGGCCAGTGGTATCTATTCATCTGGTAACTCTGCCAGTGGTATCTGCTCATCTGGTAGCTCGGCCAGTGATTTATACCCATCTGGTGACTCGGCCAGTGGTATCTATTCATCTGGTAACTCTGCCAGTGGTATCTGCTCATCTGGTAGCTCGGCCAGTGATTTATACCCATCTGGTGACTCGGCCAGTGGTATCTACTCATCTGGTAACTCTGCCAGTGGTATCTGCTCATCTGGTAGCTCGGCCAGTGATTTATACCCATCTGGTGACTCGGCCAGTGGTATCTACTCATCTGGTAACTCTGCCAGTGGTATCTGCTCATCTGGTAGCTCGGCCAGTGATTTATACCCATCTGGTAACTCGGCCAGTGGTATCTATTCATCTGGTAACTCTGCCAGTGGTATCTGCTCATCTGGTAGCTCGGCCAGTGATTTATACCATCTGTAACTCGGCCAGTGGTATCTACTCATCTGGTAACTCAGCCAGTGATTTATACCCATTTGGTAACACAGCCAGTGGTATATACTCATCTGGTAACTCAGCCAGTGGTATATACCCTCAACATATCACGGCTGTCCAACAGTCAGTGGACAGAGGTATAATGTAAAAAGGGGGTTACAATACCTTACATTCGGAAGTATTATGAGCATACCATACTTCCGGGAGAAAACCAACCCACCTGTGAAGAATCTGCAAAACCGCGCGCCAAACGGAGGTCCCGATGCGATCCCACAGCTCCATGCGGCAAATACGCGCCACCGGCCGCGTAGAAGCTAACACCATGCCACAACTGTGAGAGGAGGAGGCAAATCGGGATCAGAAAACCTGCGGTCAAAACCGCGCAAACAAAGGCGAAGGAAAAACCATCCGGCGACGAGAAACGCCGCGCGTTGCGCGGAAAAACCATCGCGCACACGCCGCGGCGCGTCGCCGAGTCGCAGCCTGCGCGGACAAGGCGGCGCAGCTGCACGGCCCAAAACCCAGCCCTGCGACACAAGGGCTGCCCGCGCGGGGCCCCTGCGGGCCCAAGCGCGCGGTCCGCAAGCCCGCACGGCCCGCGGCCGCCGCGCGGGGCCCCTGCGGTGCCGCGCGCCCAAGCGCGCGGCCCGCAGGCCCGCGCGGCCCGCGGCCGCCCGCGCGGGGCCCCTGCGGTGCCGAGCGCCCATGCGGTGCCGAGCGCCCATGCGCGCGGCGCGCAGGCCCGCGCGGCCCGCGGCCGCCCGCGCGGGGCCCCTGCGGTGCCGCGCGCCCAAGCGCTCGGCCCGCAGGCCCGCGCGGCCCGCAGCCGCCCGCGCGGGGCCCCAGCGGTGCCGCGCGCCCATGCGCGCGGCCCGCAGGCCCGCGGCCGCCCGCGCGGAGCCCCTGCGGTGCCGAGCGCCCATGCGCGCGGCCCGCAGGCCCGCACGGCCCGCGCGCAGTGCCGCGCGCCCAGCGCGGCCTGCGGTGCCGCGCGGCCCCTAGGGCACCCGCGCGGCCCGCCCGCAGTGCCGCGCGCCCAGCGCGCGGCCTACGGTGCCGCGCGGCCCCTAGGGCACCCGCGCGGCCCGCCCGCAGTGCCGCGCGCCCAGCGCGCGGCCTGCGGTGCCGCGCGGCCCCTAGGGCACCCGCGCGGCCCGCCCGCAGTGCCGCGCGCCCTGCGCGCGGCCTGCGGTGCCGCGCGGCCCCTAGGGCACCCACGCGGCCCGCCCACAGTGCCGCGCGCCCTGCGCGCGGCCTGCGGTGCCGCCCAGCGCAGGGGCCGCCCGCGCGGCACCCCTGCAGTGCCGCGCGCCACTGCGCGCGGCCTGCAGGGCTGCCCCGACGCAGGGGCCGCCCGCGCGGCACCCTGCAGTGCCGCGCGCCACGCGCGCGGCCCGGGGCGCTGCCGCCGCCGGCCCGGCGCCCTGCTGCACAGCAGCAGCAGCAGCAGCGGCAGCGGCAGCAGCTGCAGCGGCGGCAGCTGCAGCGGCGGCAGCTGCAGCGGCGGCAGCAGCAGCGGCGGCAGCAGCAGCGGCGGCAGCAGCAGCGGCGGCAGCAGCAGCGGCGGCAGCAGCAGCAGCGGCAGCAGCAGCAGCTGCGCGCGGCGCCCACAAAACAAGAAAGGTAATTAATTACCTCGACGGAGTCCGCCTCGCGCGCATCGCCCGGCTCCACGCACTGCTCCGCGCCCTCGCTCGGGGAAGAAACGCCCAAGAAAAACTTCCTCCAAGGCCCTCTTCTTCCTCCTTCCTTTTCCTTCTTCTCTCTTTCCTTCTTCTCTGCTACAGAGGGAGGTGGGTGGGCTTGGAGGTGACGAGGCAGGTGGAAAGGGTCACTTCCTTAAATAGAGCCACCACTTAATTAACCCTTTACTTAATTAAAACCTAATTAAGCTTAGAAAGGGATTAACTTAGAAGTAGTAATTCCACTTACCTCATCTCACCACCCTCAACCCACACTCACTGTCACCAAGTAGAGAAGACCCTTAATTAGCAAAGCTAATTAATTAAATCAATAAAATAATCCAAAGGTGCCCCGCCAACTCACTTTTTGGCTTCGGGCCTTCCGCCGCAGTTCGGAACCTCCCGAACTCCGCTGTAATCGGAAAATACACATGCTCACAGCTTTTTCTCCTCAAAAAGCTCAACCGTGGAGTCGGTGTGCTCAATCCAAAAACCGGCTCCAAAACTGCCAGTTCCGACTCACTTTTCAGCTCCGGGGTCTCCGCACGGGTCCGAAACCTCCCGTACCCCGCTGTAAATATAAAATACAGCTGCTCCAAGTGTTTTCCCAAATTTTCTGCACACCACGGTGGAGTCGGTGCTTCCCAAACCAAACCTCAAACGGCGAACACTGCCCGGAAAACCCCGAATCAACATGGGGCTTCCGCGTTGATCCAAATCAACCGAATCACAACAGTAAACTAAACTGGGACACCTCCCAGGCAAACTCTCCTTCCCACGCCAGCCCTCGGGGTCGGTGCGCTATCCGAAGCTCCGGTACATTACAGGCCCATCGCGGCAACTGGCCTGGTAACCTCATGTTCAATAAGGCTGGGAAGGTTGTCGTGCCCCTGGGATCTGGTGGTCATACCGCTAAAAGAATACGACGTGGTCTTGGGCATGGACTGGCTCACCGAGTATCAGGCGGTCATCGACTGCGAGAAGCGACAGGTGCAGCTACAGAAGCCGGGATTCCCAGAAAACGTGTACTTGGCGTGCAAAAGTACTTCCTTCCTGGCCGTCATCTCCGCGTCAAGAGCTAGGAAGCTGATAGAGGGCGGGTGCGTGGCTTATCTAGCCTCTGTAGATCTAGCCACCCGACCCGTTCCCTCGCCTTCAGAAATTCCCGTGGTAAGGGAATTCCCGGATGTATTTCCGGTGGAGCTTCCCGGAATGCCGCCGGAACGAGAGGTTGACTTCCCAATTGAACTGCTCCCCGGCACCAAGCCCATCACCAAGGCACCGTACAGGATGGCCTTCGCGGAGCTGAAGGAACTCAAGGCACAGTTGGAGGACCTTTTGGACAAAGGTTTCATCAGACCAAGCGCGTCACCTTGGGGCGCGCCCGTCCTGTTTGTGAGAAGAAGGACGGAAGTCTCCGGTTGTGCATCGACTACCGGGAGATAAATAAGGTCACGATCAAGAATAAGTACCCCCTGCCAAGGATCGACGACCTCTTCGACCAGTTACGGGGGGCGACGGTGTTCTCAAAGATTGACCTGCAGTCGGGCTATCATCAGGTCCGGGTCAAGGGGGAGGACATCCCCAAAACGGCTTTCCGTACTCGCTATGGCCATTACGAGTTTACGGTAATGCCGTTCGGGCTCACAAATGCCCCGGCGGTGTTCATGGATATGATGAACAGGGTATTCAAACCCTTCCTGGACTTGTTCGTGGTGGTCTTCATCGACGATATCCTCATCTACTCGCGTACAGACGAGGAACATGAAGAACACCTGCGCACAGTCCTCCAGACCCTACGGGAACAGAAACTCTACGCCAAACTCAAAAAGTGTGAGTTTTGGCTCCGAGAGGTCGGTTTCTTGGGGCACGTAATCTCGGCGGCTGGAGTCGCGGTGGATCCGAAGAAGATAGATTCGGTGACGGACTGGCCCCGACCGACCACGGTGACGGAAATTCGAAGCTTCCTGGGATTAGCCGGGTATTACCGGCGCTTCGTGGAGGGCTTCTCCAAGATAGCCACCCCCTTAACCCGTTTGACAAGAAAGGGGGAAAAGTTCATCTGGACGGACAAGTGCCAGAGAAGCTTCGAGGAGCTCAAGGATAGGTTGACGCGAGCCCCGATTCTCGCCCTGCCAGAGCCAGGGGAGGATTACGAAGTATATTGCGACGCGTCGCGAAATGGATTGGGTGGAGTACTCATGCAACGGGGAAAGGTCATAGCCTATGCATCAAGGCAGCTCAAGGAGTACGAGCGGAATTACCCCGTGCACGATTTGGAACTCGCAGCGGTGGTGTTTGTCCTCAAGCTTTGGAGACACTACCTGTATGGGGCACACTGCAATGTGTACTCAGATCATAAGAGCCTCAAGTACCTTTTCACCCAAAGGGAGCTAAATCTGCGACAAAGGCGGTGGCTTGAGCTATTAAAGGATTACGATCTAACGATCCACTATCACCCGGGAAAGGCCAACGTGGTGGCCGACGCCCTGAGTCGCAAAGGACAGGCCGTGGAGGCGGATGTAAGCGCCATTACACAGCAGGATAGTCTGATTGCGGAATTTTCGCGATTGAGACTAGAGGTAGTACCGGCAGGGACAGTCGCACAACTTCTGACACTGGTGGTCAGACCTACTCTGCTGGACAGGATTCTCGAAGGCCAATCGACTGATGATCAGCTCCAGCTGGTGCGGAGTAGAATAACCGCCGACAAGGAGAGCGATTTCATGGTGAACTCCGACGGCACGATACGATTTCGGGGACGAATCTGCGTGCCGGATCTACCGGAACTCAAGGAGGAGATCCTGCGGGAGGCGCATACTGCCCCATATGCAGCGCATCCCGGGGGAACGAAGATGTACAAGGACGTCAAGCAAACCTTCTGGTGGCCCAAAATGAAGGGAGACGTGACGCGATTTGTGGCACACTGCCTGGTGTGCCAACAGGTGAAGGCCGAGCATCAACGCCCGGCAGGAAAATTGCAACCTTTACCGGTGCCCGAGTGGAAGTGGGACATGATTACCATGGATTTTGTGACCGGATTCCCGAGATCGCCACAGGGACACGATGCGATATGGGTGATCGTGGACCGTTTGACGAAATCGGCCCACTTTTTGCCCATACACACGACGTGGACTCGGGAACGACTGGCGCAAACATACATCGATGAGATAGTAAGGTTGCACGGTGTACCGACATCCATCACGTCGGACAGAGACACACGTTTTGTGTCGAACTTTTGGCGAAGCCTGCAACAAGCGATGGGGACCAAGTTGCACTTCAGCACAGCTTTTCATCCGCAAACCGATGGGCAATCAGAGCGGGTGATACAGATCGTGGAGGACATGCTTCGAGCATGCGTTCTGGACTTGGGCGAAGGGTGGGCACGGTGTTTGCCCCTGGTGGAATTTGCCTACAATAACAGTTACCAGGCCAGTATTCAGATGGCGCCGTACGAGGCCCTGTACGGGCGCCGCTGTCGGTCTCCAATATGCTGGGACGACTTAGGTGAGCGAAAGTTTCTGGGCCCAGATTTGGTGGAGGAGACCGAAGCAAAGGTGCGATTGATTAAACAAAGGCTACTGACCGCCCAGAGCAGACAGAAAAGCTACGCGGACAACAGACGCCGAGACTTAGAGTTCATGGTGGGCGAGCATGTGCTGCTCCGGGTTTCACCCTCCAAGGGAAACCGACGTTTCGGCATAAAGGGAAAGCTAAGCCCGAGGTACGTGGGACCGTTCGAAATCCTGGAGCGCGTAGGACCGGTGGCGTACCGGTTAGCCCTGCCACCGAACCTCGAACGAGTCCACAACGTGTTCCATGTTTCAATGCTCCGGAAGTACCTGGCAGACCCCTCTCATGCCTTGGATGCCTCCACCATCGAGTTGCGAGAGGATTTGAGCGTCGAGGAGACGCCGGTGCGGATTTTGGCAAGAGAGGACAAGAAGTTGCGCAACCGAACGATCCCCTATGTGAAGGTCCAGTGGAGCAACCACGAAGAGCGCGAGGCGACGTGGGAACTGGAATCGAAAATGAGGGAATGTTTTCCCGAGGTGTTTAGTGAGGTTTGAGTTTAAGTTTCGGGACGAAACTTTTTATAAAGTGTGAGTGGTGTAGTGACCCGACCCTTAGGGGTATTTTTGAACTCACATGTAATCGCTTAAGCCTTAAGCGAAATAAAATTATTTAATTTTCAAAAGTCGGCCGGGACAAGGTGTGTGTATTTTTCTGCGATAGAGCGCGAAAAACGATGACCGACGGTGCGATCGGATTCGAAATCCGATGTCGGGATCTCCCGGAACGGGATCCTTAGCGATGCGGTAATTAGTCACGCATCGGAAACCGTGCAAAATATCTTGCACCCGTTAGAGATAAGGTGGGTTATCTCGTAGGGGATAATTAATTAATTAATTAATCAATTATCCGGTGACGGAAATTTAAATCCTCCTACGTACGAATAAAAGGGGGGATTTTATCTCGCGGATTGGATAAGAGATAAAATCCAGATACTTAAATTTGGAAATTTATCTTCCCAAGATTATTTAATGAAGGGGATTAAATAATCGGTGACCGGGATTTGAAAATTAGAAATTTAAATAACCGATGATTTAAATCCAAGTGGGAATTTATTCCCCATGATTATTTAATGAAGGTGATTAAATAATCGGTGGCCAGGATTTAAAAGGGTGAGGATTTTATCTCGTAAGTCAGATATTTATTTGAGAAATAGAAACAGGATGTTTTGGGTTTTCCTAGTTACGCACGTGTAAGATAAAGCGGATATTAATTAAATAATTAAGTAATAGGGTTATCGGTAAGGACTAATTAATTAATAAATTAATTAATCGGAGTCAAAATATCCGAAAGGATTTTGACGGTGCGTATGCGTGAAATTGGATAAAAAGATAAATAGATAGGGAGATCTATTTATTCCCCCGTTTACCGAACGAAACCCTATTTTTAAAATACCGCCTCCTCAAACCCTCCTCTTTCGTGCGTACCGAAACCCCAACCGGTGAGGAAAAGGAAAGAAAAGAGAGAACGGAACCCTAACCGGAGGAAGGAGAAGGAAAAGAGAAGGAGCCGATCGTCCCAAACCCGACCCGAAGGCAAGAAACACGACCGGACACCTTCCCGACGATCTCCGGTTAGTAGAATATTTTTTAGTAATTTTTCCGGATTTTTCCTGTCGCCTTTTCGTCAATTTCTTGAGTTTCTCCGCCGTCCCCGTTACCGTCGCCGTCGTCGTAATTGTGCTAGACGGACGGAACGGACGGCGGAGACGCGCGGTGCCGCTAGGGCATCGCGCGGGGAGGGGGAAAACAATCGCGGACGACCGGACGCCGCCGCAAGCGGCGACGGCGCCGCGCGGGTCGCACCCGCGCGGGCGGCCCCGCGCGGGCGCCGCGCGGGGTGCCGCGCGGGCACCCGCGCGGGCACCCGCGCGGGGTGCCGCGCGGGCGCCGCGCGGGCACCCGCGCGGGGTGCCGCGCGGGCGGCCCCGCGCGGGAGCCGCGCGGGCACCGGCGTGGGGTGCCGCACCGGCGGCCCCGCGCGGGCGCCGCGCGGGCACTCGCTTGGGCGGCCACGCGGGCGCCGCGCGGGCCCGTGTCCGCACGGGCACCGCGCGGACGCCGCGCGGGGCACTATGCGGGCGCCGTCCGCGGAGCCACGCCGCGCGCGGCTCCGACGGACGGCGACGGCCGCTCAAGGCAAGGGTGTCCCGCCGGACAGCGGGACGGTGCCGGACTCTTCGTACATAATAGAGTGGGGTATTTCTGTTGCAATATGTTAGTATGTATTCTGATCTTAGTATCCGTGCGGACTTTTATAGGTCCAGGTGCGCAGCGGGAGAGTGCAGAGGGCTCGGGTGACCCGTCTTCTCTCCAACCAGGTGGGTAGGGTTGCTATAAGTGCAACAAGTGCAGTAAGTGCATTTATCGTCATTAAAGTACTCTTAAATTTACCTAACAAAGTAGATGGACAGTTTAACCTTTCGCTTAATGATGTTTTATCTAACAATTTAAGCGGCTGCGGTCGCGGTGCTCACCACACGCCAATCTTGGCAATCCGGTTTCGGATGCTGCACGTACACCGGCGGATCGGGCCACCGCATGGTGTACTTTTCTGGAAAAGTGGTCTTTTTGACCCGTGTGCCTCACAAAGGGGTGGGAGCCGTGAGGACCCCTTCACGGCAGCTATAGGGGCCGCACTAGCCCCGTGAAGAGGTTAAAAGCATCAAAAGGTGTTTGTGCACGAGGGGGGACTTTAGTCTCCCCGACAGGTACTCTGGGGTTGGTGCCCAGTTTAAAATATGCACAGGGGTTTAACGAAAGGTTACGGTGTACTCGGTGTTTTCGGTTCGTTTTTCCTTTCTTGGTACTATTAGACATCTACTTTGTTTGTCACTGACGTTACCCACTCCGTGACAGGTACTGCTACTAGGTGCGTCAGCCGGGGTGACGGTGGGACTGCGTCGTGAGGACCGTAGTCGGACACTTGGTTATTATGATTATATCTCATTTCCTTTTTCGTATAAATACTTAATTTGCTTGTGGATGGCTTTAGTTGTGAACATGTATTAATTAGCTCTGTGGATGAGGTGTATTCTTATGTTTTTATTACGTTTAGTGGCGTTCCTTTTATGCGGCATGTTTTCATGATAAATTAAAGGATTGCGAAAATGTTTTCTCAAAACGAAGTGCCGTGTGGGCACGGGTTTTGCAAACGCTGGGTTTTATCCTTTCCAAACACTGACGCCGCTTTATAAACTTGCTTTAATTGGTGATGAATGTCTACGGTATGGTTGTTGGTTGGTGATTAATGTGTGATGAATTGTATGTTGTAAATGAGACGCCGTGCATATACAAAGGAGACTCTGTCCGTGGACAGAGTGAATTTGTGTATGTGGCGGTCTGGCACGCACCGGGGTTGAGGTTTATATCACCTTATTAAGAAAAAAAAAAAAATAGACACGCAATTTTCCGCTTTAAATGACTCAAAAACCCCCGGGGGCGTGACACCTCCCCACAGTAGAAACCTGCAAAAAACAAGTTGCTCAAACACTGCATGAAGATCATTACAGAAAGTCTTCTGAATAGAGTAATGCTCTTCTTTTATGCCAACCCATTACCGTTACCCTTCTATTCAAATTAACATGAATATGGAACTAAGTTTACCAGAGACCTAGTATTTATAGCTTCTTTGTCCTGAATTGAGCTTAAAAGCTCTAATTTTGCACATTTGCATGTCAATTTATTCTCTGTGGACCTGCCCTACATTTTAACCTAGCTACCAAAATACTGCAGCTACCTTTTCAGAGCATTGTGAAAAGCATTATCTGTTAGGAAAATAAATCGCACTAAATCTGATTGTGATTAAATTATCTAACTAATTTTATGATTAAATTTGAATAACAGAACTTACCTTTAATCGTTATGAAAATTCCAGAAATTGTAGTAGAAAGAAGCCGAAATAAATTAATCCGGAAGCGTGCGAGGCACTGCCTAAGGTGTATTTCCGTCCTTCGTGCGGATTAATCGAAGATGCCACCCCAAGGTACGACCGGAACTCTCCTTCCTACGAGCACGACCGCGGAAGAAGTTGACGAAGTTTCTTTCAACACCCAATATAAAAAATAAAAACGAAGCAAAAGAGAATATTAGATGAAGTAAATATTTTTCTCAATCCTTCTCTCTTGTATTCTTTATTTTCTTTCATATATGCTACTGTAAAACAGTAAGCAATATATATAGAGAGGTGGCAATAAATGTCCAACGTTACTATTGCAACGTTGCTATTGCAATGTTCAATCCAGAGAGAGTTACACTTTTGCTTTAAAAGCATTTAAAACAAAATTAATGAGAATTAAAACTTATTAAATAATAATAAATAAGAATTAATTAATTAATTAATTAAAGCATATATTATTATTGGAGATTTTGAATTTCATTCTATCAATCCCCCACAAATTCAAAATTTCAAAATAAAAAATTAAAATCAATAATTAAAATTCAAATAAAATAAAAGTATCGGGTGTTTATACTATGCAATAGGTAAGGTGTCTTTAAGAGAGTTAACCCCACTTAGTGTAAGTAGCTTCTATCAGAAGGAATCGGAGTGAACCAGGTCTTGAACTACGTTCCTTTGACTCTGACTTCAACTACTACACACACAGTACAAAATTCTCCGTCGCGAGTCTGTGCGTTAAAGGCCATGCACAGTACCTTGATTTTTCATAAGAATTTCTATGGACAGCCCACATCTCATAGTCGCGGCCTTATAGGAATATTCTTATATAGGTGGTCTCCTCCAGGGATGTGTGTAGAGTCACATCTCGCAAAAATTATCGCCTCGGATTCCATTAAGAGCCATAAGCTCAACCTCAACCACTACACAGAGCACAGCTTATCATAGGGATGGAATTGGAACTAAAGTTCCTCTGAATAAACTGTAGAAAGTGCTCTTTGGCCAACCTGACAGCTTGTTTTTACCACATTGAACATTTTTCAAGGGATCTCCTATCACAAAGGTTGGGTTCCCACTGCAGGAAGGCCCTTTATGGGCAAAGTCCCATCCCCCTCGATGACTCTAGGACCTTAGTCCTATGCAGGCCTTTCGTCAAGCAGTCTGCAAGATTCTGTTCAGATCTGATAAAACTTAAAGAAACAACATCATGAGAAGTTAGCCATCTAACAGTCTTCAATTTAATATGTCGACTAGCCTTAGAATTTATTAAATTTTTTTTACAAAAATCAATTGCAGCTCGAGAATCACACCGAATAGAAATAGGTGGAATAGAAGTAGAAATCAATGGAATCGATGACAAAAGGTTCTTGAGCCACTCGGCTTCAAGACAAGTAGTGTCAAGGGCAACCAACTTAGCTTCCATAGTGCTTCTGGCTATTATAGTCTGTTTGGTGGATTGCCAAGAAACTGCACTGCCACCAAGTATAAAAACATAGCCAGAAATGGATTTGATATCCAAAGAATCATAAATCCAATTGGCATCGATCGCTGTATCCCTCAATTACAGCAGGATAGCCAACGAATCTGAGAGCAAAAGAAATAGTACCTTTAAGATAGCGAAATACTTTTTCCAGAGCAATCCAATGAATCATACTAGGACTACTAGTATATCTACTCAATCATGATATGACATAGACAATGTCAGGTCTAGTTCTATTGGTTAGGTACATCAGAGAACCAATGATCTAGGCAAATTTCTCCTGATTTACTGGATTACCAGTGCTCTTCACAAGTTGAACACTGGGATCAAAAGAAGTAGAAACAAGAGAACAATCAGAATATCCAAATTTATCAAGTACCATTTGGGTATAATGAGATTGGGTCAGGATAATAGAGTCAGATGATTTAAGAATTTTCATTCCTAAAATCACATCTGCTTCACTAAGATCCTTCATATCAAAATGGTCTGATAAAAATGATTTAACTTGGTTAATCAGATCAAGATCAGGAGCAAGAATTAGGATGTCATCAACATAGAGGCAAAGAAGGACACAACGATCATCAAATCTCTTGAAATAGAGACAGTTGTCATAATCGTTAGTTAGAAATCCATATGATGCTATAACACTGTCAAATTTCTCGTGCCACTGCTTAGGTGCTTGTTTTAGTCCGTATAAAGAGCGAACTAATTTACACACCTTATTTTCTTGACCAGGCACAGAAAAACCTTCAGGTTGAGTCATATAGATTTCTTCGTCAAGATCACCATGAAGAAAAGCGGTCTTGATATCCATCTGGTGAATCAAGAGTTTATGAATGGATGCTAATGAAAGAAGAATTCGGATAGTAGCAATGCGAGCAACAGGAGCATATGTGTCAAAGTAGTCAATAACAGCCTTTTGCCGAAAACCTTGAGCAACAAGACGTGCCTTATACTTTTCTACTAATCCGTCAGTCCTAAGTTTCTTTCCAAAGATCCACTTACATCCTAGGGGTTTACTACCAGGAGGTAAATCAGTGAGAATCCAAGTGTTATTACTAATAATTGATTCTATCTCACTTTTTATAGCCTCCTTCCAAAAAGAAGCTTCAGGAGAACTCATTGCTTCCTTATAAGACGAAGGTGTAATTTCAATTAAGAAAGTAAAGAAGTCTTCACCAAAGTTTTTCTCAAAGCGAGTTCTCTTACTTCTTCTTAATTCAGGTATAGGATCAGGTTCTACAGGATCTAAACTATAATGCAAATCAAATACAGGTATATGATCAGAAATATATGCATGATCAAAAGTAGACTGATAATCAGGGGTTGATCTAGAGATGCGAGTTTTGAAAGGAAAAATATTTTCAAAGAAAGTTGCATCTCTAGATTCAATCAAAGTGTCATTGGAAATTTCAAAAATCTCAGAGTTGATCACTAGAAATCTATAGGTATTGCTATCTAAGAATATCCAATAAATATAGCATCTACAGTTTTAGGTCTAAACTTCTTTCTTTTAGGTTCAGGAATAGATACCTTAGCCAAGCACACCCACACTCGGAAGTAACTCAATCTAGGTGCTCTTCCTTTCCAAAATTCATAGGGTGTCTGGGTTCTATCCTTAGAGGAATCCTATTGAGGATATAACAAGCTGATAAAAGAGCCTCCCCCCACAAGTTCTGAGGTAGAACTTAAAATCATGGCATTAACCATGTCTAATTGGGTTCGGTTCTTTCTTTCAGCTACACCATTAGATTGAGGTGAGTATGGAGCAGTTACTTCATGAATTATTCCATGTTCCTCACAGAATAGGTTTAATTCATTTGAAGTATACTCGCCTCCTCTATCAGACCTTAGAATTTTAATCCTCTTATCTAATTGGTTTTCAGCCTCAGCTTTAAAAGCTTTAAACTTATAGAGGACTTCATCTTTGGTCTTCAAGAGATAGGTGTAACAATACTTGGAGTAGTCGTCTATAAAAGTCACAAAGTAGCGACTTCCTCCACGGGTAGGTACTCTATTAGAATCACAGACATCACTAAGAATCAATTCAAGAATCTGGGTATCCCTATAAGGAACAGATTTAAAAGATTTCCTAGGCTGCTTAGCTTGGGTACAAATATCACCTTTAGATTTGGAATCAATCTTGAGTTTGGGTAAAAGATTAAGATTGGTCAATTTCAGAATTGATTTAAGGTTCACATGCCCTAATTTGCCATGCCATACATCACAAGATTCAGTATTTAACGCAATAGAAGAAGAAGTAGAAATTGAAGAAGAAGACTTTTTATTATCAACAAAAGAAAGTGCATTCAATTTGAACAAACCCTCAGATACAAAACCTTTTCCAATAAACATTTCCCCCGTAGAAATTACAACTTTAATAGATTCAAGTACAATCTTATAACCTAATTGCACTAATAGTGATCCACTAATCAGGTTCCGTCGGATATCGGGAACATGCTGCACATTGTGAAGGATCAAAGTCTTTCCAGAAGTTAACTTCAGTTTGACTGTTCCAATCCCCAGCACATTGACAGCTTTTTCGTCTCCAACAGTCACACATCCTCCACCTGAGTCCTGATAGGAGGAGAATAGGGACGTATTAGTACAAACATGGACATTGGCTCCTGAATCTAACCACCAATCTAAATCATGATAGGTGAGGTTAACATTAGGTATAAAAGAGACTGACCTAAAAGTGGAGTTCGAAGGTTCAGCTTCAACCATGTTGACTTGAGGTTTAGGATAATTGTTCTGATTATTTTGGCCCTTCTTGTAGACAACCTTCTCTTTCTTCCGATAAAAACATTTTGAAGCAAAATGATTGTCCCGGCCACAGACATAACAGAATCCATCCTTCTTCTTATTCCCGCTAGATTGGTTGGTGTTGGGTTTATAGGTATAGTTTTGGTTTCGGTTTGGGTTCTTACCCTTAAAACCTTTACCCCTTAGGTTTAAAATTTTTACCTTTGGGTTTAGACTCAAGGCTTTGGTTCGAAATCTCGATCAGGTTTATGTTTGATCTGTTATTGGTCGGTTTAACCTCCCTAAGTCGATATTGGTCTTCTATTCTAATAGCTTGAATTACAGATCTAGGTTGAAGAGTTCCCTGGGTTCTTCTAAGTTCATGGGCAAATTTTGACCAGGAAGAAGGTAATTTGTCCAATAGGCAGGTAGCTTGATAGGTATCATCTAAACTTGAACCATTTCTGTTAATCTCTTTGTAGTAACCGAGAATTTTAAAAGGTTTAAATAAATTTCTGGATTTATAAATAGCAGAAAATAAGTAAATTAAACCCCAAAAATATCGCTTTTTGATCGGGGTCTAATCTCGAAAATCCGAGTTCACCATTGCGACCGTCTCGTCGAAACATGAAAAATTCATATTCACTTGTCGACGATCCAACGGTCGGATCTTTCGGAAATTCGCAAAGAAGCTGCGGGCCCCACGACTTAAGTGTGAATAGTAAACTCTGGTTTTCGGTCCCCTCTCGATCGACCGTAGGCCAATTCACTGTCTGCAAATTGAGACTAGCAGTATGAGTAGTCGATCCTAGCTAATTTCGACGTTCTGAACGCAATGGCACTGGCGGTTTTCGTGTTTGGCGATCCGGGTGCATCGAAATGCGTGTGTCGGATTATGACTTACAGAACTAGATGGCCCGAGAATTCATTTGTGCACCAAATCGAACAAATGAATAGCCTATCTTGAAGGTCTCGACGAGCTGGACGTCGTGGCGAAGTCTGTTTCGCATTTCGTCGAGCAAATTGTCTCGAAATGCGTGAAAAGCGCCAAATTATCATTTTTCTTCAAATAACTTAATGGTGCTTGGGCCAAAGCCCTTGGGACTTTGTTGAATGGGCCTCTGCTAACCTAAGAAGCCCATTGCTGTGCAGAGCTCGGGACTTGGAGGGTGTGTGTGAACCGGGTTTGAGAAAAGTTGCAAAGAATCTTGCATTTATGTTGGAGTTGCCTCTTGGACTGCCCTGGGCCAGAGCACGAGGGGTTTGGGGATAATTCGAAGCACCAACTTCCCCTCTGTGTTTCCCAAACTTAGCCTGAGAGGGGGGTGGCCGAGGGGACAAACACCATTAGAGAGGAGCTCGGGAGAGAGAGAGAAAGAAGAAGATGGAACTAACGTCTTCCAAGTTTTGATTTGAAGATCCAGTGGAGTTCCTCAGTACCAGAGGAGTGTTCCTGGAGCTTGCCGTGGCCGCGCGTGGAGAAGGGACCAAGAACCGGCTTCCTCCTTCTTCCACAACTCCGGCCAAGGTAAGATCACCCTAACCCCGGTTTGTTTTAACCCTAGACCCATAGCAGTAGCCTAATTAGGCTCTTAGCATGCTCCCTACAAGGCCTGAGCTCCCCATGCACGTTGCATGGCCGGCGGAAGCAAAAGTTGGCCGGAAACCTAACAATGCTCTGCCGCGGCCGATCTCTTTAAATAATGAACCAAAATAGCTAAAAAAATTTGTATGCAAGGACTGTAGAATATGTAGATTAATTCTGAAAAATTGAACAAATATGATAGAGTATTTTGGGAGAAAATCTATGCCCTAGCTTTTTCGGTTTTGTGCATGTGGCCGAGCTTGGTGCTCCGGCGCCGGCGGGCTTCTCCGACGCCGGCCATGCGCCCAGAAGTCTTCCTGGGAGTGAGAGGAGTGCCCCCATGCATTTGCATGGCATCCATGTAGCACCAAAGTGGTGCGGCCATGGATGGACCGAGAGTGGAATGAAACGCGGCCGCCGGCGCTCCGGCCATCTCCGGCCGGGAAGGAATGATCGAGAAGCTTTGTATGGTCCAGTAGAACAACTCCGTCCATGTTGGAGAGCTTCATGTTGTCTCTGGAAAAAATTCGCCATTAGAGGGATCAAGCTCGAAATGGAGCTTTGCTCCACCGCCGTCGCCGCCGTGTTTTGTTGCCGGCCACAGGTACAGGAAGTTCCCCCGAGGGATTTAGCACCTGTTGGTGTTTTTGGTTGGGTCCCAGAACCTCGGGTTGAGTGGTCACGATTTTCAATGCATTGAGGTCATCTTCAACCTCTAGTTCCGGCCAACCCGAGGCTTGCGGCTTGCTCCAAGATGGGGGGGATTGCTCAGAAAACTTAGTTGAATATTTTTCTGCAAGAATCTCTGCCCCAGGTGCAGAAATTGCGGAGAACCCAAGCTTGAATTTGGTTATATTGTATGTATACAATTAGTGCACACCAAGTGTTTGATAAAATGCCAAAGAGAAGAAATAATTGGAATTAGGGTTCGATTACAAAATGAAAGTTACTCCAAATGGTCCCCTGAGCTTGAGGCTCACTTCAGATCAAAGTTGATCTGTGTGGATTAACATTTGGAGTATTGTGTATATTGTTAGTAAGCGAGATGATGGTTCTGGTTGAACCAGCAGTGCTGGGCTGCAATTAGGGCAAGCCCCAGGGTTCTTGAGGTATTTTGAGCATGTGGTAAAAGCAGAATTTTATTTGGTGCAATAGAGATTAAGATTTAATGTTGTCAAGCTCTAAGTGTAATGTTTGGCCCAAAGTCAGTTCTGGGCTGTTTGCGAAGCCGCGACAGTGAGCTCTTGGCTAATTTGGGGTCACTGAACGCAATGCTTGCGTTTATTTTGGGTTTTGATGAGCCGAAGAAACGAAAATGCGTTTCGGCTAGGTTAGAGAAGTGATTCATGGCCCGAAGTTTTCCTCGGGCATTGTGCTACCACAAATGGGTGAGCACGGCGTTCAGCAAGTCAAATGTCACCTACTGGAGGTGACGGCTCGTAAAAATGATTCTCCGTTTAAGAGAACGAGCCAAAACAGTGTTAATTAGTGTATAAAACACATTCTGGATAAGCTCGAGGGACTTGCTGCAATTGTAACAATATGGAAAAGTTAGATGAATGCTCTAAAACATTGTTGACATTTCGGTGGGTTTCCTGGGGTTCCTGATAAGCTAAATATGCTTAATATTGCACAAATCGACGAAATGGTCGATTCGCGCTAGTTGCACTTTGAGGATTTGGTAGATCCTGAGTTGTCACCTGGTGTTGTTGTAGGCCCCAGTCATCAGGAGCCAGCCCGTGATCCGTCTTATGGTTATCGCAACCGTCTACCTTCTGGTGGAGTTGTTGTTCCTCCTATATACAGGTGGGTTTATCTTCGGTCCGCGTTTTATCAGGTTGGCCCTATTGGGTGCCGTGGTAGGTTGGACCCCTGTTCTTGGTGTAACCCTGAACCTATTCTTTAGCCTTACTATATGCTTTCATTCCAGCATTCAGTCATTTCATCTATATTGCTTGATTATACTGATGAGCCTTTCGTTATACTCTATTCTTCACTGCATGTTTAGAATAGGAGTTCTAGTCTCAGTACCTGGCATGATTTGCATCAGTATCGATATCCCGATGGGGATTTCCTCGGCTTCTCGCCGACTGTCCGGTCTACCGACCGTGGATTGAGATTTAGCATTATGATTGCTATTGAGTTATACTTGCTCTTACTACTTGCTTGCATATCAGCACAAAATCCTTACATCTGCATAACCTTGATCCCACAGATGAGCTTTTATTATGCCTTGATTTCCAGCAGTAGTTATACATCATGCTTATATTCCAGCAGTTGCTTGTTTATCATATTGAGATATATCATGCTTATATTCCAGCAGTTGCTTGTTATCATATTGAGATATATCATGCTTCTTCAGCAGTAGATATGCATTTCTTGGACACATGCCATGCTTGATTGGTCACTAGCATAGTTCTATACCGGTCTCTATTCTTCATTGCATATTTAGAATAGGAGATACTACTTCAGTATGTGGCATGTTATACTTGTATCCCAGTGGGGATTTTCCTCGGCTTCTTGCCGTCTATTTGGTCAGTGGACCATGGTTTGAGCATCAGCATTATGATCGCCGTGTCGAGCCAGCTTTTAGTCGCGCACACCGGCGGATTAGCTACCCGCAGTGGTGTTCTTTACCGGTAGAGAGGTCTGATCGACCCGTGAGCCCAGTGGGGTTATGATAGCTTGCAGGGTGTCCAAAAGGGGCTTTAGCCTGAGGCCCCAATGACCAAAAGGGGCTTTTGCCTGAGGTCCATATGCTCCATGGCAGTTTAGCCTGAGGCCCTTGTGGCCAAAAGTGGCATTTGATTGGGTATATTTGTGGTACTACCTTTGATGCATTTTCTTGATACTCCTGCTTGTTTGATTACCTGCATTTCATATCTGTTATAGATTTATTATGCATAGTATGATTGTGTTATATATGCATACCCTGTTCTATTGATCTTCTTAGATTATATACCTGCATTGATCTTCAGTATATCCTACTTCTGTTTCCGCTTATTATTGTATCCAGTAGGTACGGCTTGCTATTTCCCGGCCCGTCGTGCCCACTGGGATACACTCCGGTGTGTCTCACACCCTCGGGTGACTGTTTTTCAGGTCCTTCGGGTGCGGGGACCTTTGGACGTTCTGTGTGAGGACGCGTGGTAGATTATCCCTGGTAGAATGTACCCCTTTTGAATTAGTAAAACATTATACTGTTATTTCCATTTTGAGAACTGGATGTATTAAACTTATGAACCTTGTGGTTGTAATAGAGTAGAACTTATTTAGTATAGCTATTTCGTATCTACTCTGATTGACTGTATCTGTTAGCCGAGCATATATAGGAAAGGCTCTGTTTGTTGTACAGAGGCTTTTCTATATGTGTGGCGGTCTGTTCACGCCTTGGAGAAGTCAAGTTTTTTGTAAGGCCTGGCCTTTCTTTGACTTTTCCCCGTTACCCCTCTTCTCATGATGTCCGACTGAGGGTCTAATTTTGGTGTCTTTCCGAACAGTCCGTCGGGGCTCGCGGACAATTTTAGGCGGTAGAGCTAGCAAAACGGAGCACGGCAAAGCGAACGGATTCAGATTCGGATTTACGGATCTCCCGGAATGGGGGTCAAAGCGTTTGCTTTGAGTGGTGCATCGGAATCCGTGCTAAGGGGCTGGCACGCTTTTCGAGGCGATCAGACCTTTCATCTTTGTAAGTCAGTGGGTTACTTTATCTTTCGGGTGGCACCTCGGCCTTTCGGTTTTTCGTTTAGGGTCCTAATTTTATATCTTCGGTTGTTAAGGAGGGGAGGTTGAAATTCGAGAATTTTTGGGCTGATCGTCGGGGTTGCCGGGTATTTTTAGGTGGTAGAACTCGCAAAACGGTGAACGGTGGCGCGATCGGATTTGAATTCCGACCCGGGATCTCCCAGAATTTAATTTTAATGTTTGGACCCCTTTTAGGCGCTCCGGGATCCGTGCGAGCGATTGACACGCTTTACGAGACATTCTTAGCCGCCGGTTTTCATTCCGGGTATATTAGGTTTTCTTTAGAACCGGGGGCCGTAGGATTTTTTTCCCCTTGGTTTCTCTCTTGACGGCTAGGGTTTAGGGCGGCGTTTAAGAAAGAAAAGAGGGAACCCCAATTCTCTTTCTTTCCCTCGTTTCAACCGTGGGCAAGAGGAACCGAGGCGACGAGATGGAAAGGGAAAGAAGAAACTGCCTGGAACCAATCGAGCAAGGACGGCCGATCCTCCTTCCTCCTCCTCCTCCGCCGGCGAATCAAGGTGAGTGGTTCACATTTTTTAGGTTTTCCCGTGGTGGAGTTTTCTTGTCGATGTCGCGTGCGATGCGAGGTTGATAACGGGAAGCCGCCGCCGCCGTTGTCAAACGGGAGGCTGCCGCCGCCGTTATCGTGTTCTCGGGGTCGTCGCCGCAGTCGCCGTGATCGCAGGGTCGCAATCGGAGCCGCGAAGGGCGAAAAGGGGGGACTTACTGTTCATCCCGTACGGCTGGCCCTCACGCGGTCCACCGGACCGGCGTGCACCCGGCGCACGTGTCCGCGGCCCGAAGGCGCGGACCCGGCGCACGGGCGCGTGCGCCAGCCCACCCCCGCACCGCGCGGTCCACCGGACGGGCGTGCACCCGGCGCACGAGTCCGCGGCCCGAATGCGCGGACCCGGCGCTCGGGCGCGTGCGCCAGCCCGGCCCGCAAGCGCGGTCCACGCATGGGCGTGCACCCGGCGCTGCCGCCGCGGCCGGGGACGCGTGAGCCCGGTGCGCGCTCAGCCCGTACACCGGCCCGGCCCATTCCGCCTGGTGCACACTCCCGGGGAGAGCCCGGTCTGCGGCGCCGCCTCCTCTGCGTCGTGGACCCGGTCCACGCCTGGACCCGTGCACCAGACTTCAGAAAATGAGCCCAGAAACTCCGTTTTTGGCCCGTTTCGTCCCGTTGTTCAGTGTTTTTGACCACGACGATGTTTTTAACATTATTACTTACTGTAACTTTTTCGGGCACAGGGTGGGAGTGTTTTAGCGGGAGTTCCGCAAACCTTCTCCTTCGCGTTTCAGGTGGGTACCCCTTAGAACCTCTTGTGCATATTCTCGTTACTATTATGTCTCATTGTCATCATATCGGTGGCGACTGGGGGTCACGGTGCATGGGGATACATCCCGTTATAGGGAATTCTTCCGGTGCTTGAATTACGGTATTGTGGGAAAGGTGTAAGAGTAAGTAGTTGCATCATTCAATATTGTTAACTCCCGTTATCATTTAACATGTGCTCATATTGATATTATAGCGACCAAGTGTCGCGGTGCCTATATTATGTGTAGGTATGGTTACTATGCTCGAGGCTGCAGCACGCGCACCCGCGGTTTGGCCACCGCAAAGGGTGTGCTTTTCCGGAAAAGTGGTCTATGACCCGTGTATACCCACGAGGTGACGTAGTGGGGGCCCCCGTAGGTGTGGGGTTTGAGGCACCAAGGTGTGAGCGGTGCGACCTGTCGGGATTGGTGCCCGTCGAGGTCAGGTGATAAAGGTGTTAAAGGTGTAAAGGTGTTACAGGTGTTACAGGTGTTATAGGTGTCACAGGTGGTTTTGGGGGGGGGGGGGGGGGCTTGCTCCGGCTAGTCTTACTTTGAGGCTTGGTATTACTTTACTGCTTTTAGTACTCTATCATGATAGTGTCGCTGACTACCCACTCTGTGACAGGTTCGTCCAGGGACGAGTGCTAGGACGACGGTGAGGCCGTGGCAAGAGTACTTTCGGTCCTTCGAGACCATAGACTGTACGTGCTTCTATTTTGCTCATTTCATTACCTGTTAGCAGTTTGCTATGTGGATTGCGATACCCTCGTGGGGTCGATGTGGATGTTGGAATGTCATCTATTATCTTTGTGAGCGTTTGTTTTGCTTTTCCTGTTGGGCCGTTTTCAAACTACAAAAGAAAGCATTTCGAAAGCTGTTTTAAAAATGTGGGTGTCGTGTGGACACCATTTTAAAAACCCTGTGGATTTATGGATTGCGAAAACCATTCTGAAAACCTGGGCACCGTGTGGGCGCCGTTTTTAAAACCTGTGGATTTATCCTTTCAAAATTTGTCGGCCCTATTGAATACTTATGAGAAAGAGCTGTATGCTTCCGACCGTCGAACTAGTGTGGTTATAGCGATAGTTGTTTGGCTGTTGTAGTCAGGACGCCGTGCATATACAAAGGAAACTCTGCCCGTTCGCAGAGTGAATTTGTATATGCGGCGGGTCTGGGCACGCACCGGGGGAGTTTGATTTCAAAAAAAAAAAGTATACGCAAATTCAACCATTTTCAGTGGTCGTCTTCCGCTTAATGAAACCCCCGGGGCTTGACAGATTAAGATGGTATCAGAGCGAAACAGCTTTAACCACAGTAGTCGCTGTCCAACATCCACTGGAGCACATTACCACTGGCTACTAGCTAATGAAATGATCAGGATATATCTGCGTAGAGATGCGAGAGTGCGGGGACTATTGAGTTTCTTTTCCGGTTTAGTTCAGGTGGTAGCACAACCCATCGGTGGTTGTTGGTTTGTAGGCCGTCTGTCGGTCATGGGTAACTCGATAGCCGTTTGTCTAAACTTGTACCTTCTGGGTCTTCTGGTGTTAGGTCACAGCGGGTGGTCGGCCGATTCTGCTTGCGCCATGTGCAAGGTAGGTGAGGGAATGAGGAATCCTTCCCCTATAATAGTTACCCATAGTTCGGCCTTTCACCGTAGACACTGCGACGGTTGTAGAAATCGTCGTGATGGGTTCACGGGTGGCTTCCTTTAGTAGGGTTGTGGTGGTAAGGCTTTGGGTTGGGTTTCTGTTTTCTGCACAAGTGCGTCGGTTCGGTTGTCCTGCAGGTGGGTTGGCGTGTGATCCCTCGAGTGCGTTTAGTGAACCTAGGCAACTTGTGACTCGGTTCTTCTCGCTGTTTTCGTTGCTTGTCTTCTTCCGACCCTTAGATTTCAGATGGATAGTCTTCAGTACCTGGAGGTCTTTGCCGAACGGACCTTGAGCTTTGTTTTTCTTCTAGTTGGGAGCGTCGCTGTTTGGTTTGGAGTTTTACCGCTCGATTCGATGCCGGTGCTTGGAGGGGCAACGGATTGGGACCGAGCGTTAGTGGTTAATCAGAGTGTCGCACCCCGTCGATGCCAGGACGGGGGTAGGACCTGACCTTGTGAGTTTTGTCGCCAGCTTCCCGTGGCCAAGGCATGACCATGAGGCTTAGTTACGAGTGTTTTTGGGTCGTTGATCTTGTGAGGCAGGTGTGGGGCATAGGGATCTGTCGACTGCTTGGAGCTTTGGCACTGATCACTTTCGGCTAGGATGCCTTGTACGCAGCCCTTTAGGTGGGGTAGACCTTGTGGCAGGCCTTAGAGCTGAAGCCTAACCTTAGTTTCGACCGTCGCCCCGGTCGGACGGACCGTCGGGGCGGGTAATCCGGGACGGTGGATATGCTCCGAGCTTGTGACTCGTGTTGGTGACGGGTGGAGGTGGCCCGTGTTGGTGACGGGTGAGTTCGTTGCTCTCGGGGGAGAGTTTCTGGTAGTTAGTAACCCAGCCTGTTTTGTTGGCACCTCTCGGAGCCTTGTGAGGGCGTTGAGTGGTTTGTTTTCCTCGTCGTCGGGTTGGATGTTTTGGACTTTTAAGGAATCACTGGCAGGGGTTTCTTCTGTCATCCCCTTGACTGAATTGCCGGGAATACCCCTGGACGAGAGGCCATCCTAGCTTTCGAGCTTCTACCAAACACGCAACCTATCACTTAGGTGCCTTGCGGAATGGCTCTCGCGAAACTGAGGGAATTTAAGGCACAAGCTGAATAGAGGGTTCATCAGACTGAGTGTGTCGCCTTGGGGCGCACCCGTGCGCTTCGTGCAAAAGAGGAACGGAAGCCTATGCCTACGCATCGACTGTAGGGAGATAAGCAAAGTTACAGTGAAGAACAAGTCCGGGATTGACGACCTCTCTAATCGACTGCGAGGAGCACTTACGGATTTTTCTCCGGAATCTCAGGGACCGGAAGCTGTTTGCTAAGTTCAAGAATGTGAGTTCTGACTTCGCGAAGTGGACTTTTTGGGGCACATTGTGTCAGCAACGGGAATCACAGAGAATGTGAGCGGAACTGCCCGACATACGATCCGGAACTGGCAGCAGTCGTCTTCGCTATAAAGCTTTGGAGACACCACCTTTTGGAATCCACCGATGTGTGTTTCGGGTCGTCGGAGCTGTAAGTTTGGCTCACATAAGAAGAGTTGCCTTGCGACAGAGGCGTTGGCGGCAGTTGCTGAAGGACTCGACTTATCCATTCAGCATCACCCCAGCAAAAGCAAGTGTAGGAGCGGATGTCTTGAGCGGGATAGGTCAAATTGAGGAGGAATCGATAAGCGCAACTACTCAGCAGGGCCGGCACGGTCGCGCGACTCTTGTCCTTGATGGTCAAGCCAACCCTATTAGAGAAACCCTGAAAGGCCAGAGGACAGGCGCACAGATCCAGCTTGTTCGAGACAAATCCCCCGGACCACGTGAGCGACTTTTCGGCGAGTGCGAACGGCACGACACATTTTCGAGGGCGGAATTGCGTTCCCGAGCTGCCAGAGTTGAAGGAAGAGGTATTGTCCGAGGCACACTGCGCTCCCTATGCGGCGCATCTAGGTGACACGAAAATGTACAAGGACCTCAAGCAGAATCTTTGGCGGACTAAATCGAAGGGGGATGCAACACAGTTCACTGCCCGTTGTTTGGATGATGAACCAGTAAAGTTCGAACATCAGCGCCCGGCAAGGGAAAACTACAATCTCTACCTGTACCAGAGTGGAAATGGGAGCGAATCAGCATGGAATCCGTCACGGGTTTTCTGCATCGCATCAAGGGCACGATGCAGTTTAAGTCACAATGGAGCGACTGACGAAGTCAACTCTCTTCCCACCCATTCATATGGCGTGGACTAGAGACACTCGACTGGTGTCGAACATTTGGCAAAGTCTACAGCGAGCCCTAGGAACCAAGTTGCACTTCAGCTCCGCCTTTCACCCCCAGACGGATGGACAATCCGAGCGGGTGATTCAGACTCTCGAGGACATGCTCCAGGCTTGCGTACTAGATTTGGGAGACGGATGGTCGCGCCACCTACCCCTTGTAGAGTTCGCTTATAACAACAGCTACCAGGCGAGCATCCGGAGGGCGCCGTACAAAGCATTGTACGGCAGACGCTGTAGACCCCCGATTGGTTGGGACGATCTGGGGGAGCGAAGGTTTTTGGGACCAGACTTGGTGGCGAAAACTGAGGAAAAAGTACGCCTCATCAGACGGCGGTTGGCGACCGCCCAGAGCCGGCAAAAGAGCTACGCAGATCGGAGGCGTCGCGATTTGGAATTCCAGGTGGGGAAGCATGCATTGTTGCGGGTTTCGCCGTCAAAAGGGGCGAAGCGGTTTGGGTTGAGGGGCAAGTTGAGTCCACGGTATGTGGGGCCGTTCGAGATTCTGGAGCGCATCGGCCCGGTGGCCTACCGCCTCGCCCTACCGCCGAACCTTGACCGAGCTCACGATGTGTGCCACGTGTCCATGCTTCGGAAGTTCACCCCGACCCATCGCGAGTGCTCGACGTCCCTGCAATTGAACTTATGAAAGACCTAAGCTTCGAGGAAGTGCCGGTGCGGATCCTAGCACGAGAGGACAAAAAGCTACGAAGTCGGACAATTCCCTACGTGAAGGTGCTTTGGAGCGATCAAGGAGAACGTGAGGCAACTTAGGTACCAGAGTCAAAGATGAGGGAGTGCTACCCGGACCTCTTCGCCGCAGGTGAGGGTTAAGTTTCGAGGACGAAACTTGTTTTTAGCGGTGAGTGGTGTAAGGCCTGGCCTTTCTTTGACTTTTCCCCTTTACCCCTCTTCTCATGATGTCCGACTGAGGGTCTAATTTTGGTGTCTTTCCGAACAGTCCGTCGGGGCTCGCGGACAATTTTAGGCGGTAGAGCTCGCAAAACGGAGCACGGCAAAGCGAACGGATTCGGATTCGGATTTACGGATCTCCCGGAATGGGGGTCAAAGCGTTTGCTTTGAGTGGTGCATCGGAATCCGTGCTAAGGGGCTGGCACGCTTTTCGAGGCGATCAGACCTTTCATCTTTGTAAGTCAGTGGGTTACTTTATCTTTCGGGTGGCACCTCGGCCTTTCGATTTTTCGTTTAGGGTCCTAATTTTATATCTTCGGTTGTTAAGGAGGGGAGGTTGAAATTCGAGAATTTTTGGGCTGATCGTCGGGGTTGCCGGGTATTTTTAGGTGGTAGAACTCGCAAAACGGTGAACGGTGGCGCGATCGGATTTGAATTCCGACCCCGGGATCTCCCAGAATTTAATTTTAATGTTTGGACCCCTTTTAGGCGCTCCGGGATCCGTGCGAGCGATTGACACGCTTTACGAGACATTCTTAGCCGCCGGTTTTCATTCCGGGTATATTAGGTTTTCTTTAGAACCGGGGGCCGTAGGGTTTTTTTCCCCTTGGTTTCTCTCTTGACGGCTAGGGTTTAGGGCGGCATTTAAGAAAGAAAAGAGGGAACCCCAATTCTCTTTCTTTCCCTCGTTTCAACCGTGGGCGTGAGGAACCGAGGCGACGAGATGGAAAGGGAAAGAAGAAACTGCCTGGAACCGATCGAGCAAGGACGGCCGATCCTCCTTCCTCCTCCTCCTCCGCCGGCGAATCAAGGTGAGTGGTTCACATTTTTTAGGTTTTCCCGTGGTGGAGTTTTCTTGTCGATGTCGCGTGCGATGCGAGGTTGATAACGGGAAGCCGCCGCCGCCGTTGTCAAACGGGAGGCTGCCGCCGCCGTTATCGTGTTCTCGGGGTCGTCGCCGCAGTCGCCGTGATCGCAGGGTCGCAATCGGAGCCGCGAAGGGCGAAAAGGGGGGACTTACTGTTCATCCCGTACGGCTGGCCCTCACGCGGTCCACCGGACCGGCGTGCACCCGGCGCACGTGTCCGCGGCCCGAAGGCGCGGACCCGGCGCACGGGCGCGTGCGCCAGCCCACCCCCGCACCGCGCGGTCCACCGGACGGGCGTGCACCCGGCGCACGAGTCCGCGGCCCGAATGCGCGGACCCGGCGCTCGGGCGCGTGCGCCAGCCCGGCCCGCAAGCGCGGTCCACGCATGGGCGTGCACCCGGCGCTGCCGCCGCGGCCGGGGACGCGTGAGCCCGGTGCGCGCTCAGCCCGTACACCGGTCCAGCCCATTCCGCCTGGTGCACACTCCCGGGGAGAGCCCGGTCTGCGGCGCCGCCTCCTCTGCGTCGTGGACCCGGTCCACGCCTGGACCCGTGCACCAGACTTCAGAAAATGAGCCCAGAAACTCCGTTTTTGGCCCGTTTCGTCCCGTTGTTCAGTGTTTTTGACCACGACGATGTTTTTAACATTATTACTTACTGTAACTTTTTCGGGCACAGGGTGGGAGTGTTTTAGCGGGAGTTCCGCAAACCTTCTCCTTCGCGTTTCAGGTGGGTACCCCTTAGAACCTCTTGTGCATATTCTCGTTACTATTATGTCTCATTGTCATCATATCGGTGGCGACTGGGGGTCACGGTGCATGGGGATACATCCCGTTATAGGGAATTCTTCCGGTGCTTGAATTACGGTATTGTGGGAAAGGTGTAAGAGTAAGTAGTTGCATCATTCAATATTGTTAACTCCCGTTATCATTTAACATGTGCTCATATTGATATTATAGCGACCAAGTGTCGCGGTGCCTATATTATGTGTAGGTATGGTTACTATGCTCGAGGCTGCAGCACGCGCACCCGCTGTTTGGCCACCGCAAAGGGTGTGCTTTTCCGGAAAAGTGGTCTATGACCCGTGTATACCCACGAGGTGACGTAGTGGGGGCCCCCGTAGGTGTGGGGTTTGAGGCACCAAGGTGTGAGTGGTGCGACCTGTCGGGATTGGTGCCCGTCGAGGTCAGGTGATAAAGGTGTTAAAGGTGTAAAGGTGTTACAGGTGTTACAGGTGTTACAGGTGTCACAGGTGGTTTGGGGGGGGGGGGCTTGCTCCGGCTAGTCTTACTTTGAGGCTTGGTATTACTTTACTGCTTTTAGTACTCTATCATGATAGTGTCGCTGACTACTCACTCTGTGACAGGTTCGTCCAGGGACGAGTGCTAGGACGACGGTGAGGCCGTGGCAAGAGTACTTTCGGTCCTTCGAGACCATAGACTGTACGTGCTTCTATTTTGCTCATTTCATTACCTGTTAGTAGTTTGCTATGTGGATTGCGATACCCTCGTGGGGTCGATGTGGATGTTGGAATGTCATCTATTATCTTTGTGAGCGTTTGTTTTGCTTTTCCCGTTGGGCCGTTTTCAAACTACAAAAGAAAGCATTTCGAAAGCTGTTTTAAAAATGTGGGTGTCGTGTGGGCACCATTTTAAAAACCCTGTGGATTTATGGATTGCGAAAACCATTCTGAAAACCTGGGCGCCGTGTGGGCGCCGTTTTTAAAACCTGTGGATTTATCCTTTCAAAATTTGTCGGCCCTATTGAATACTTATGAGAAAGAGCTGTATGCTTCCGACCGTCGAACTAGTGTGGTTATAGCGATAGTTGTTTGGCTGTTGTAGTCAGGACGCCGTGCATATACAAAGGAAACTCTGCCCGTTCGCAGAGTGAATTTGTATATGCGGCGGGTCTGGGCACGCACCGGGGAAGTTTGATTTCAAAAAAAAAAGTATACGCAAATTCAACCATTTTCAGTGGTCGTCTTCCGCTTAATGAAACCCCCGGGGCGTGACATTTTTAAACTCTAATTTTTATAAAAAAAAAAAAAAAAAAATAGACCCACTTTTGAATTTCGGGGCGTGACACTCTTGGACAAAATTCTGAAATTGGTGAATTTGATCGTTTACAGGAATGTTCTCTACCATTCTAAAATTGTTAAAATCAGTAATGGTGAATCTAGTAGCGCCTTCATTATCTCTAATGTAAGCATCTTCTAGAGCACACCATAAATCTTTTGCGGTTAGGTATTTCCTATATGTTTCATATAGTTTATCGGATAGGCAACTTAGTATTCTAAATCTACAATGAAATTCAATTTCCTCGGGGGATCTGTCACGCCCCGGGGTCGAAACTGCGACCCGGCTCGCTAACAGATCCGCCATCTGTACGGAAACTGCCGTACAGACGAAGCGTCTAACCTGCAAAAAGAATCAACTACAGCTAAATAGATATCAGAGCTGAAAGTAAAACTACTGAAACGTTGAAATCCAAAAACCATACAACTGAACATAATACTATATCCAACTCCCAAATACGATCGTATAACAGTCCTCTATTATATAAAACCCAAAAGGGAGATATCTCCAATAAATACATCAGTATACCAGCTCTCAATACACAAATATCCTCACTACATCAGTCTCTCAAAGTGTAAAGTGAAAATACAACTCTATCCTCACTACAAGATCACTCAACATGAATTCTCAAAATATGAAGGGTACAGCTACTCTCAGGAGGACCTCTGGTAGGGATCTAACTCGCGACTCCCTTACCTCGAACAACTGGATCAGCAACAGGTACAGCAGGAACAGAAGTAGAGGTCCCTGGGGAAGAAGACACCACGACGGGTGTGAGAACTACATCCCAAAGTAGTTCTCAGTGGGTGCCGCCAACAAGCCCAACGGTCTGCCCACTAAGTCTACTAGAGGCAAAAGTAGAAAATGCAATGCTGGAAAGAAAACTGGTAAAAACTCTACAGCTACTATGCCTCTAACTAGATGCTCAAGATGAAACAGAAGGAAAACTGGTACCACTACTAACCCTCAGCTCAAATCACCCAATCTATACTGACTGCCACATCGGGTCCAGTCAAACCTGCGCCAACCTACTGCCGTTACGTCCACGGAGGAGCGGCCTTACGTAGGGTGTCCGTGTCTGCCAAACTGGCCAGCCAGAGGGACTGCGTCGACACAATCGCAATAGCAAGTAACCCGCCTAGCTCCGGAGTGGCACTCGAGGGGCGCGACCCCACCGAGTAAAGTATCTGCGCATCTATGTCGAGCTCAATGTGGCCCATGCAGGCTATAATCCAAATCCACGATCAACAAGATCGACTGTAATCAAAAGAACCCTGTCTCACTCACTGGCTGGAACACAACACAGCCGAGACCCCCTGTCCCTCAGACAGTAAACAAAAGACACTCCAATCAATAACTCACTATCTGACTCCACTCGGTCCCCCAACACGAGTGTAAATGCACCCCACCAATAACCCGATACCTCGGCCCCCCCCCCCTATCAGGGCGAGGAGGAAGCTAAGTCCAGATGACATAGTAATGATAGTGAAAGTGTCTAAAGCAATAAAGTAACCTAGCCCAAGTTGGAGTTCTCTACTAGTCCGGTTGAACATGCTGCATATGACAGTGGTGCTAGGTCAAGTCCAAAGATAGCAATAAATAAGGATGTGGAGAATAATGATAAGAAACACATGCTAAACTGAACAAATAAGCAATCCCAACTCATGCTCTCTAACATGCTGTACTGAAGGTAACAATAATACAAACACATCCCTAATCAGCTAGAATTAGTGTGCAGATCGTAAATCCTGAGAGCGAGGCCACCCACCTGACCAGTCGAACTGTCAAAAATCCCACAGCTGATAATACCAGAAATAGCAGCTACACAGAGTCCAATGGGTCCAGCACAGTCCACACTGCTCCTGGGTACAAAAACAGAGCTGTCGTTACACTTACATTCCCCCAAAACTGCCAGAATTAATAGACAGAATTTCAGCTGCGAAGATGGGCAAAAATCACCTGCTGAAAGTCCTCGGAAAAATCCGAATAAAATATCTCTGCGATCTACGCGTCGATAGCTTCGAAACGAATACCTGCACGCCCAAATCCGAGTTTCCTACGCTGAGATATAAATCCGGCAAGAGAACACCTCGTTCATAACTGTACAAATTCCCACAGATAAGAACTCGGAAAGAAGAAAGATTCTCACCTTCGAAGAAACCTCAGAAAATTCTGAGAAAAATCCAGGAGATTCCTCGCGAGGAGTAGATGAATTTTGCCTTTTGAATCACCTCGATCCGATATCGGTACGCGAAGTTATGGCCGAAACACCGCGGCGCTGTCCAAACATGCAACTGAACCAAGGGCTCCAAAGATGATGAATTTCACCTGATTTGTAGCAAGAATTAGCCTTTCCCTTCAATATGAAAAATGTAGGTCTCCGAGTCCTGGTGAATTCCTCGCAAAAATCATCTTAAAATTCCACTTCTTCAATCCTAGGGAGCAAAAACACTGAGCATTGCTCAAAACCACATCCAAAATCTCAGCTGCACACCACAATCTCAAAGATGGCTCAATTTACCTAACTTAGAGTCCAAATTGGAAATTCCACAAAATACGAAAGTTGGAACTCTGTAAGTCCTGGAAATTTACCAACAAAAATCAACTTAAAATTCCATTTATACATCCCAGGGGAGTAAAAACACTAATCTCTGCTCGAAATCCTCCACAGAGAATAAGAGTCACAAAGATAGCTAAATTTACCTGGTTTAGAGCTCCAATTAGGTCTCCTATTCAATACCAAAGTTGTAGATCATGAAGTTGTGAAGAGAACCACGCAAGAATCATCCCAAAATTCCATTTCTACAATCCTGGAGACCTCCTGGAAGAAAATGCGACGAAGTTGAATCCAAAACCAGCAACTTCAAGCTCCCTTCAAAAATGCTAAAAGATGGTATTTTCCCTTGATCAATTCTGGAGAAGGAGAAAACCTCTTAGGAGAGGGTTTAATGCAAAATTCCATTTTTTTACAGCTCTCAAAAAGCCCTCCATTTGATCAAGAACCAGCCAAAACCATCAAAAATAACTCAAAACAACTCCTCTTCACACACCGGATCCTCGGACCCGATCCCGTGCGAGGCGGGTCGGACCGCATTCGTCCGACCGGCCAGGTGGCGCGAGGAGAACGCGCCAGCGCACCCTGCCCACGCGCGGGCGCGCGCCACGCGCACGCGCGCATGCGCGGTGCATGGCCGCCGGTGCACCGCGCGTGCACCGGGGCCCCGCCCGGCCTCGCGGACCGGGTGCAGCGCGGCCGTGGACCGCGCTGCACCGGGGGTCCACCCCCGTGCGCCAGCCGCTCCGCGGCGCCCCTGCACCGGGCGCACGCCCTCCCCCGTGCACCGCGGTGCACCAACCGGTGCACGGGCCGTGCGCCGGCCGCCGCGAGCCCGGTCCACCACTCCCAGCAACACCAAAACTCCCATTTAAGCCCCGAAAAATCAGAAAAAGCATATTTCGCACCGTTTTTCGCCCTGAGTCTATTTTTCTCGTCCATTTGGCGAACCGAGGCTTCCGACACACCGAAAAAGCATACTCCAAACTCTCCAACACATAACTGTACAACCACCGCACTTCCGCACATCCCTGTTATGCGGTTTTTTGCACTGGATTCGATATCCGCGTCCTCTTCGCGCACCGGTGACTCTAACACACCCAAAATATGCCGACGAGCTACCAATCCACTAGTAACCCAACTCACAAGGATTTCGGGTCTTCCAATTACCCATGCGATCCCTTTCTAAACCCGAAGTCCACCACTTGTGTCCAAATTGCGCGCAAACGCCACCGAAACACCACGCAGGCCTCCAGTGATGCAACTGAATTCCAAATTGCATCGCAGATCCCTATCTCGGGCCCGACAAGCGCACAAACACTCCCAACGGCCACTAAAAGCTGCCCCAACAACCAGCAACCCTACGCGGTTTTCCGGGACCTCACATCCTCCCCCACTAAAAGAAAGTTTCGTCCCCGAAACTAGATCAAGACCATCGGGAGTCACAAATGCCACGGGTAGGTATCCATCAATACGCCTCCAGCTCCCAAAACACCACTCACTCCCCGTGATTACTCCGCAACAACAACAACAAGTACGGTATGGCCCGATGTGCAATTCTCTCATCTCTCGAGCCAGAAATTGCAACGGGCGTCCCTCGTACCCAACAATCACAGATCTCAAAAGGCAAGTCAATCACGGGTGAGGAAAAACACATCACTCCTGAGCTGAGACGTGAAAAACCAAAAACTCCAATACAAGGCTGGGGGGGGAAACTGAAATAACCACTAGTGCAACACGCACCAGACCACAACAAATAGGGGTCCTCACTCTGTGTCTCACAAATTCTGTCCAACAGAGTGGGCTGCAAGACCAAGGGCATGAGTCTAGCAGAGACCTCAGGGAATACTACCTCAGATTGTGGACACCTCAACTGCTCCACAAGCGATGCCTGCTGAGTGAGCAACATGCTCAAGCTCTGCGCTGACCTCCTATTCCAAGCGTCTGCTACAATATTGACTTTGTCGGGATGATAAAGGATGCTCACATTCTAGTCCTTTAATAGCTCCAACCACCGGCGTAGCCTCAAGTTCAGCTCCTTTTGGAAAAACAAATACTTTAAGCTCTGATGGTCCGTGTAAATCTCACAGTGCTCCCCGTAGAGATAATGCCGTCATAACTTCAGTGCCAACACCACAGCTGTAAGCCCCAAATCATGAGTAAGATAATTCTTCTCATAATCCTTTAATTGCCGTGAAGCATAAGCAATTATCCTACCATACAGCAACAGGACACAACCCAAGCCACTGTGAGAGGCGTCACTATAAATCACGAATCCAACGCCCAACAGGTAGTGCTAGAACTGGTGCCAAAATCAATCTTCGTCGGGTCCACTGCCACTCCTGCGGCTGATATAACGTGGTCTAGAAAAGCAACCTCCCGAAGCCAAAGGTCACACTTATTAAGCTTGGCATACAGCGTCCTCTCTCGCAGGATCTGTAGCACTATCCTTAAATGCTCTTCGTGCTCCATATCACTTCGGGAGTAGAACAAAATGTCGTCAATGAATACGACGACAAACCGATCCAAGTACGGCTGAAACACCCGGTTCGTCATATCCATAAATGTAGCAGGGGCATTAGTTAAACCAAAAGGCATAACCGTAAACTCATAATGCCCGTACCGGGTTCTAAAAGCCATCCCAACCTCGCGGTCAAAATCCGAACCATCAACGACAATCCGCGTAAATCCCACTCAAGACGCCAAAAGTTGTAGTCTCCACTGGTGCCACAGGGCAGAAACTATAAACTGAAGCTGAATCATAACCTATCACAGTAGAGCACAGAAATGCTAAGAAATCAAAACTGCTAGCCCAGCAGGCATGGCCTACGCCCAGGTATATCAATCAAAATTGAAAATCAAGAGCATACTAAAAGGCCCTATTGTGGGATCCAAGCTGCCTGCAAAACAGCGGTTCGTCCTGCCTCACAACTCATAGGGTGGAACTGATAAAGTGCGGACCGAAGATCAACCCACGGTACTCCACAGCCACTAAGGGAGGCATCACTTTAACTCGCAAATCCATCTCCCAACACTAGAATACTAACATTGGCGCTGGTATTAGTCTCATTATCCATTGGCCATGCTCTTCCGGCACTGCCGGGTCTAAGAAGCTCCTCACCTCAAGAATGAATGTTGGTCTCCGCCAACCTTAAATCGCGTCCATTAGGTTGGGTTCCCTCGCCGCCCCAACGGCTAGAATAAGGTGATCCAAGGAGGCATGCACTTGGAGCTAAAACTCGTACCTCAAAAACTTGGCCTACAGCTTCATCCACACAGGTATGGTAGCCTATCCACAAGTGCTCCAAGTCACTCAAGGAATAAATCAAATATCCCTGGAGAATGCCACTCCCAACCGTCCAGGTACAACCGGAACACACACCTCCCAAATCACAAAGACAACAGGGCATTAATTATTCCATTGGCCTCACTAAGCTCTTCTAATGCCCTTGCCGTGTTCCGAACGCCATCTAGGCGAAGTCCTCGGCTGTCAGATTCCAAGTAGGGGCTCACATCATACCCCAACTGCCGGGATATAACTCCCTCAAAAGGTTCTAGATACCACCCGGTCCTGTCTACACTCGGACCATAAAAGGACCCTCACAGTCGTGTATCTACAACGTGGCATCACCCCCGTGTACCACCGGCATGGCACTAGGTCCATTAGACCCCTCGATCCATCAGATCCTGCAACTGCACCATCAGTTCTCTCAACTCCACGGGCGATATCCATTGAGGTGCTGTCGAGGGTGGCGCGGTTCCCCGAACCACGTCAAACGCAATCCCTATCTCCCTTACCGGCGGCATTAACCATAGCTCAAATGAAATCACACCCGGGATCTCATGGGCAACCAAGATATCCCTGAGTCCCAGTGCCGCCGTAAGCACCTTTCTCACTGTCGCTAAACCTGTGTGTTCTATGTCAACCAATCCCCAAGCGGTGGGTCAAAACACCGAACTGCCACAGTTTCCAACAAGTCTGCCGATACTACTCACGGCCTCAGCTGCATTGGACATAATTCACAGGCCTCCTCCACCTGCACAATACCAACAAAAATCTGTACCTCTAGTGCACGTGGTAATAAATCTACTTCCAGTCCAGACAGGAACGCCAAATCAAACACTCAACTCAAACTGCTATAAAGAAATCATGCCAGCGACAACCTGGTCTGCTGCCGTAGCGCCCTCCCACCGGCGGTACAGACTCATCCGCTCGATGTAGTTGTCGTCGCTCAGTCTGCCCCGACGTCGTGGCCCTATCTGCCTGAAAATGTCCCGACGGTCTACACGAAAAACATCGCCCCAGCCCATGGTCACACTGCGGCGCAGAATGCGGCCCACCACAAAAGACACCATCAACCCGCTGCTGCTGCTGACACATCAGCTATGGAGAACCTCCTGGTCTCTAACTCCTCTGAGACTCACGACCCTCAGACTGGGATCATGACAGCCCCGGGGGTCCCAATTTACTCGACTGTCCAAACTCAGGCGGCACTGGACGCCTACCCCGGGAGCTGGTCCCTGGCGCTCCGTCTCTCTCTGACACGATCACAGATCCGCGGTCAACCCATCGAGCATGCTCAATGCTGGATCTAACATCGGCACTCGCCGAAAATGCACCAAGTGATGGATATCCTGGCGCAGTCCTCTCCCAGTCTCACACATCCTGAGCGCCTCGCCCCACGAACCTGGAGCGCGCAGTTCAACAACTGCCCAAAACTCTCTAGCACAGGGAGGCTCTTAATTGATCACTCCATCACCACCAACCACGACTCTGCCTCCAATGGCTGCAACTCAATCTTATGAGTCGGGGTGGGTCAACCGCCAAATCTGGCTCAATAGATCAATCCTAAACCACAGCTCCTCTACCGTCACTCTCCACCCTGCCTCGGTGCCTCGGCACTAAACGTTGGCACGGAGGGGGTTACTCAGTGCTCCGACAACTGTGTCACCAAGACCCGCTGCTCACTCTGCCGCTAATAAGCCTTGAAAATCCTGTCATCTGGGTCTGAAATTCTCTGACCTCAATCCAAGTATCCGGCCCAAAACCAACCGCTCGAGCTCAACTGCTATGACAGGATGCACGCGGGTCAACACCCAGCGTCGGGGAGACACCGCTCGCCACGACGAAACCACAAAACAGAACACAAAAGCACTCGACCCAATCCAGCGAAAGTCTAAAGCATGTCACCCGTTCCACAGCATTATGTTGTCTGCAGCCAACATAATCACTTAGGAGAATAAACATGCCGATCACTCCTCCCGTCCCTTGGGAGGGGTATAAAACTCAATCAGGACTCTCGCTAAAAGTCACGACTCTCACGTAAGTCATACTAGGGTCCAGCCACAAGCCTAGGGTTTCTAAGTCCACCATGACCTACAACCTAGGCTCTGATACCACTCTAATCTGTCACGCCCCGGGGTCGAAACTGCGACCCGGCTCGCTAACAGATCCGCCATCTGTACGGAAACTGCCGTACAGACGAAGCGTCTAACCTGCAAAAAGAATCAACTACAGCTAAACAGATATCAGAGCTGAAAGTAAAACTACTGAAACTTGAAATCCAAAAACTGTACAACTGAAATAATACAATATCCAACTCCCAAATACGATCGTATAACAGTCCTCTATTATATAAAACCCAAAAGGGAGATATCTCCAATAAATACATCAGTATACCAGCTCTCAATACACAAATATCCTCACTACATCAGTCTCTCAAAGTGTAAAGTGAAAATACAACTCTATCCTCACTACAAGATCACTCAACATGAACTCTCAAAATATGAAGGGTACAGCTACTCTCAGGAGGACATCTGGTAGGGATCTAACTCGCGACTCCCTTACCTCGAACAACTGGATCAGCAACAGGTACAGCAGGAACAGAAGTAGAGGTCCCTGGGGAAGAAGACACCACGACGGGTGTGAGAACTACATCCCAAGTAGTTCTCAGTGGGTGCCGCCAACAAGCCCAACGGTCTGCCCACTAAGTCTACTAGAGGCAAAAGTAGAAGATGCAATGCTGGAAAGAAAACTGGTAAAAACTCTACAGCTACTATGCCTCTAACTAGATGCTCAAGGTGAAACAGAAGGAAAACTGGTACCACTACTAACCCTCAGCTCAAATCACCCAATCTATACTGACTGCCACATCGGGTCCAGTCAAACCTGCGCCAACCTACTGCCGTTACGTCCACGGAGGAGCGGCCTTACGTAGGGTGTCCGTGTCTGCCAAACTGGCCAGCCAGAGGGACTGCGTCGACACAATCGCAATAGCAAGTAACCCGCCTAGCTCCGGAGTGGCACTCGAGGGGCGCGACCCCACCGAGTAAAGTATCTGCGCATCTATGTCGAGCTCAATGTGGCCCATGCAGGCTATAATCCAAATCCACGATCAACAAGATCGACTGTAATCAAAAGAACCCTGTCTCACTCACTGGCTGGAACACAACACAGCCGAGACCCCCCTGTCCCTCAGACAGTAAACAAAAGACACTCCAATCAATAACTCACTATCTGACTCCACTCGGTCCCCCAACACGAGTGTAAATGCACCCCACCAATAACCCGATACCTCGGCCCCCCCCTATCAGGGCGAGGAGGAAGCTAAGTCCAGATGACATAGTAATGATAGTGAAAGTGTCTAAAGCAATAAAGTAACCTAGCCCAAGTTGGAGTTCTCTACTAGTCTGGTTGAACATGCTGCATATGACAGTGGTGCTAGGTCAAGTCCAAAGATAGCAATAAATAAGGATGTGGAGAATAATGATAAGAAACACATGCTAAACTGAACAAATAAGCAATCCCAACTCATGCTCTCTAACATGCTGTCGAAGTCCAAAAATCACCTGCTGAAAGTAAAAACCTCGGATAAAAGAATACTGAATAAAAATCTCTGCGATCTAAATCCAAAGCAAAAAGTACAGCACAAATCCCAACACTCATTCCCCCAAATCCGAGACAAGGCTGCGAAGATGGGCAAAAATCACCTGCTGAAAGTCCTCGAAAAATCCGAATAAAATATCTCTGCGATCTACGCGTCGATAGCTTCGAAACGAATACCTGCACGCCCAAATCCGAGTTTCCTACGAGATATAAATCCGGCAAGAGAACACCCTCATACTGTACAAATTACAGATAAGAACTCGGAAAGAAGAAAGATTCTCACCTTCGAAGAAACCTCAGAAAATTCTGAGAAAAATCCAGGAGATTCCTCGCGAGGAGTAGATGAATTTTGCCTTTTAAATCACCTCGATCCGATATCGGTACGCGAAGTTATGGCCGAAACACCGCGGCGCTGTCCAAACATGCAACTGAACCAAGGGCTCCAAAGATGATGAATTTCACCTGATTTGTAGCAAGAATTAGCCTTTCCCTTCAATATGAAAAATGTAGGTCTCCGAGTCTTGGTGAATTCCTCGCAAAAATCATCTTAAAATTCCACTTCTTCAATCCTAGGGAGCAAAAACACTGAGCATTGCTCAAAACCACATCCAAAATCTCAGCTGCACACCACAATCTCAAAGATGGCTCAATTTACCTAACTTAGAGTCCAAATTGGAAATTCCACAAAATACGAAAGTTGGAACTCTGTAAGTCCTGGAAATTTACCAACAAAAATCAACTTAAAATTCCATTTATACATCCCAGGGGAGTAAAAACACTAATCTCTGCTCGAAATCCTCCACAGAGAATAAGAGTCACAAAGATAGCTAAATTTACCTGGTTTAGAGCTCCAATTAGGTCTCCTATTCAATACCAAAGTTGTAGATCATGAAGTTGTGAAGAGAACCACGCAAGAATCATCCCAAAATTCCATTTCTACAATCCTGGAGACCTCCTGGAAGAAAATGCGACGAAGTTGAATCCAAAACCAGCAACTTCAAGCTCCCTTCAAAAATGCTAAAAGATGGTATTTTCCCTTGATCAATTCTGGAGAAGGAGAAAACCTCTTAGGAGAGGGTTTAATGCAAAATTCCATTTTTTTACAGCTCTCAAAAAGCCCTCCATTTGATCAAGAACCAGCCAAAACCATCAAAAATAACTCAAAACAACTCCTCTTCACACACCGGATCCTCGGACCCGATCCTGTGCGAGGCGGGTCGGACCGCATTCGTCCGACCGGCCAGGTGGCGCGAGGAGAACGCGCCAGCGCACCCTGCCCACGCGCGGGCGCGCGCCACGCGCAACGCGCGCATGCGCGGTGCATGGCCGCCGGTGCACCGCGCGTGCACCGGGGCCCCGCCCGGCCTCGCGGACAGGGTGCAGCGCGGCCGTGGACCGCGCTGCACCGGGGGTCCACCCCCGTGCGCCAGCCGCTCTGCGGCACCCCTGCACCGGGCGCACGCCCTCCCCCGTGCACCGCGGTGCACCAACCGGTGCACGGGCCGTGCGCCGGCCGCCGCGAGCCCGGTCCACCACTCCCAGCAACACCAAAACTCCCATTTAAGCCCCGAAAAATCAGAAAAAGCATATTTCGCACCGTTTTTCGCCCTGAGTCTATTTTTCTCGTCCATTTGGCGAACCGAGGCTTCCGACACACCGAAAAGGCATACTCCAAACTCTCCAACACATAACTGTACAACCACCGCACTTCCGCACATCCCTGTTATGCGGTTTTTTGCACTGGATTCGATATCCGCGTCCTCTTCGCGCACCGGTGACTCTAACACAACCAAAATATGCCGACGAGCTACCAATCCACTAGTAACCCAACTCACAAGGATTTCGGGTCTTCCAATTACCCATGCGATCCCTTTCTAAACCCGAAGTCCATCACTTGTGTCCAAATTGCGCGCAAACGCCACCGAAACACCACGCAGGCCTCCAGTGATGCAACTGAATTCCAAATTGCATCGCAGATCCCTATCTCGGGCCCGACAAGCGCACAAACACTCCCAACGGCCACTAAAAGCTGCCCCAACAACCAGCAACCCTACGCGGTTTTCCGGGACCTCACAGGATCTGTCAGATATAGGTTCAGTAACTGAGGTAGTAGTAGATTTCGAAGAATCAGTAGGAGCAGAAGAAACTTTAGAAGTAGGATAAGGAGGTGCTTTGCCAATTGCAGTTATAAGGCCTAAGGTAATTAACCAAGCCTCTAACTGTTCTTGCCACCTCAAAAATCCTACCCCTCTAAATTTTTCTGGCTTAAGGCTAGAAGAATCATCATAAGTCATTTTTGACAATCTAGTTGAGGGAATAATGAAATTCAAAATGATAAGAATGAGCTGCAAAAAAGGTTCAAAAAACTTTTTTAGAAAAACATACAAGTTGATTAAGGTTTCTACCCTAGTCATCCAAAATATTTTAAGTGTTCAAGTTTTTAATATTAATCTTTTATCTCAGTTGGTTCAATAGCAAACAAATGACCCAAACAATTAAAAGTTTGAATTTGATTTAAATATTTTCGGATATAAATGCAATCAAATAAAATATGTAAGCTGCAGGAAAAGATATAAGATTGAACTAAAAAATATAAAAGTAGGCTTTGTGCTTACTGGTTATGTGTCTTTGTGTTAAGAGAGAGTATGGTTGTAGGTTCGAATCCTACTTAAAACAAATTTTAAAAAAAAATTACTGTAGGTAAAACAATATATATTTATATGTTTTTTTTTCTGTAGCTAAAAACAGTAAATAAATTTATTTTTATTTTTTTCTGTAGCTAAAAACAGTAAATAATTTTTTTTTTATGTATATATATTTTTACTGTAGCTAAAAACAGTAAATAAAATTTATTTTATATATATTTTTAAAGTCAAGAAAAGAGAGCAAATAAATTACAATAATCTATATGCAATTAAAATTTTAAAATGCTAATCCCAGTGTGTTTAAGTTTGAATGCCAATCAAACAAACAAGTTGACAACACAATTATATGTAATATGCAATATTTTTTTTCCGGATTAGCACTTGTTAGATCTTAATCACAATCAAATCTGAATTACACCTTAGACTGTTAGGAAAATAAATCGCACTAAATCTGATTATGATTAAATTATCTAACTATTTTTATGATTAAATTTGAATAAAAGAACTTACCTTTAATCGTTATGAAAATTCTAGAAATTGTAGTATAAAGAAGTCGAAATAAATTAATCCGGAAGCGTGCGCGGCACTGCCCTAAGGTGTATTTCCGTCCTTTGTGCGGATTAATCGAAGATACCACCCCAAGGTACGACCGGAACTCTCCTTCCTACGAGCACGACCGCGGAAGAAGTTGACGAAGTTGTTTTCAACACCCAATAATAGAAAATAAAAACGAAGCAAAAGAGAATATTAGATGAAGTAAATATTTTTCTCAATCCTTCTCTCTTGTATTCTTTGTTTTCTTTCATATATACTACTGTAAAACAGTAAGCAATATATATAGAGAGGTGGCAATAAATGTCCAACGTTACTATTGCAACGTTGCTATTGCAATGTTCAATCCAGAGAGAGTTACACTTTTGCTTTAAAAGCATTTAAAACAGAATTAATGAGAATTAAAACTTATTAAATAATAATAAATAAGAATAAATAAATAAATTAATTAAAGCATATATTATTATTGGAGATTTTGAATTTCATTCTATCATAATCATCAGTCCCCATACATGCATTAGCTGAGCTGAGACAGCTAATTCATCAGCACCAAGTAGCTAACATAATAAAGATACCCATTGTAATTCCAATTTTTGGCCTTGAGGTATTCTTGAACCCCTTTTTCTGGATGAAAAAGTTGAAAAAATTGACAAAAATGGCCCCAAGGTATTCTCATTAATTGAACAACAATTTGCTAAAGACAGCAGAGAGGTATTATGGATTAAACAATTTGACAGTAAATAGTGGTATTACTCACCATTCTCATGAAATGTGTTTACGTCCACAGATAAAAACCATATAGGTTGAGTGTTGAATAATTGCTGAATTGCAAATTGGGAAAGATATTAAATATGTATTGTCATATTAGGAGTATCAACTTTTGGAGGTCCTTTCGTAGTTGACAGTGTTTCTGATAATTGAACATATAGAGATATTAGGAGTATACAGTTAGGATTTACGATGGTTGATCCTTAACTAAAAAACAACACAAATGTACTCCTCTTCTCTTTTTCCTTTCTGATCGAAATGTATGCCTAGTTGAATATGGAAAGAACAACAATATAAAGGGCCAGAGGTCATGCAACCTTCCAAGAGATATGTGAGGACAATAGCAAATAGAACACACGATAAAGAAAACAAAGTTAAACCTGACGATCTTCTTCACGCAATTCCGCTCTCTGTGTCCAAGATATAGCAAGTTCAGTCTCATGTAAGACCATCCCAAGGAGTGTTATGCTGTAAAGCTCTGCCACCTCCAAATAATCTTCAGCAGGCAGTATGCACTGCCGTATGCACCGACAGTCTTCTTCTCGTTCTTCTCTTAAAATATAAACGCCACCGTTTGTACATTTCCACTTAGCAAGGTAATCCTCAAAGATTGCTCCAAGATTGGATGTAAACCCTTCTGTTATTTGCATGCTATTGAAACTTTCAAATGTTACTATTTTCTGAATATAAGGGTATGAAGAAAGAAAAGCCTACAGACAATAGATTGACAAATGATTTCTGTAGCAAGAACCATAAATGCACGCCCTAAAATTGTACTTCTTACATTACCCTGTTGAGAAAAATTGAACAGGTACAGCAGCCACTGAACCATAAACCTCCTTAAGCTCCGCAAATAGTTGTGATATCCTGCAACGTTTTCCACAATGAAGTGAGCATTCAATAATAGAAACATTCACCTAAAATAGAGATTTGGAAGCTCACGGATTAGTATACAAGTAAACCATAATAATTGTGAAGAAAAAAAAAAGAAAATATATGAGCTGTTTATTTACACCTAATTCATATTTATAAAGTTGTTCAGAAACTGGCCGAATAACCAACATTAGCATTTGAAAACTTCTTTCTTCTTCTGCCTCTTTTTAACAAAGTAACCAACCCTTTTCCTATATCCATCCTAGTATGTGCATTAGGTAACATCATACCCTTCACCAGTGCGGGTTTTTCTTCTGCTCTGCCATCGACAGAAATTCTCATTCAAACTATTCTACACATGCTTGAAGCCCTTTTCCTAGTTAAGTGTTTTGAAGTGAAGCATATAATTTCCTATTAAAGCACTCGTGGAACATCAATACCGACCAAGCATAATAAAAAATCTACCAACCACGGAAAAACTAGACTCAAATTCATGTATCTAGCATGTTATTTATTCAACATGCAAAATATTGCCTGAATGACACAACCGCCTCTCCGTACCTCACACCTCACACCCTACCCAGAATCTCACTTTTAGTCTATTTCTCAATTGCCCTCTGCTCCTTGCTTCCAACTTGACGAATGAGAATGAGACGTAGATATAGTCGATAGATTCAACAACTACTTTTTCTTTTTTCCCCCTTAATTAAGAGAAAGGAAAAGAATGAGATACCTCCCCAGTTCCTTCAGTGACTGTATAAGCACCATTCCAGCTGCTTCGATCATTTCAACCAATTGAATATCATCAGTCGCTTGTTCTAATTGAGTAGTCTGAATATGCCGAACAATAGAAGCCGCCAGGGATGTAGCCTCCTCAAACATGTTGCCGACTAGGCAGCTGGACCATAAAACAGTATAGCAATAAAGATCAAATAGAAGAAATTACAGAATCATGCAGCAAGTTCTATCTCGACGGAGAGCGAACGGCGCGCAGAAATTGAATAGCAAACTAAAATTATCCGAGATAAATTATCAAGCATGAGAATCATCCAGAAAATCTCTACAGCCCAGATAAACTATATTACCTTTTTTTTTTCTTTTTTTTTTTTTGAGGAAGAGCGGAATTAAAAGCAAAACAGAAGTTTTCCGAGTAAAAAAAATAGTAGATATGGTCCATAATTACCGCTCAGCATCGTCGATTTGCTACCAGATATCGAATTCCGAGACGAGGCCCATCCCCTCCTCTTTTTCCTCCTCCTTCCCCCTTCCCCCTTCCCCCCTCCCGGTTTATGCACGGCGTGCACACCCTAATAAGTTAATTGTTATCCGAGGGTGCCGTAGAATTAGAACCGGTCGTTCCACTGGTTTGAACCCAAAAAAAGGTGATTTGAACGAGTCGGACCGGCCCAAGGCGAACCGAAGGGATGAACCTTATTTGACCGCGTCACTGAGTCCGCAACACAAGGGCAATCTCGTCACTCTACCCGGCCTCTTTCTTTCTCTACCACTTTATCGCTACCGCATCCTCCTCTCTCCCTCGACCCAGCTCGGAAAGCTAGAGAGTACGGAACCATGGCGGCGGCGGAGGAGGAGGAGAAGGATCTGATCGAGATCGTGGAGACGCCGATCGAGATCTCACGGTACGTGGACCGCGTGGGCGACCCCGCGGCGGGGGCGATCGTGACGTTCGAGGGCACGACGCGCGACACGTTCGAGGGGCGGCGCGTGGTGGAGCTCCGGTACGAGGCCTACATTCCCATGGCGCTCAGCCGCATGCGCCGCCGCTCGCGCCGTGTGGAGGATATATATATTATATATATATATATATATATATATATATAGGCATCAAATTTTAGTATGAAGAGGAAGCCTGATATTCCTTAATTCTCAACAAAATTCAAGAAGAATTGTCCTCCCCAAAGTCATGGTTCAGAAGAACTTAGCAAGATAAGAAAAAAAAAGAAACCTGGATGTTATTTATCAAAGTCTGGTTCCTTATCCTCAAAAGTTTTGCTTAATTGTAAGACTTGCTGGTTATTGGTTGGAAGCTGACCGTCAGCACATATGGGTTTAAGAACCTCAGTTAGGCAATCCCACAATTTTAGAAGTTTATCAAATAGTGAAGGCCTAAACTTCTTACACAAGTACTTAAGTGTCATTTCTGACCCACGTCTGCTTATGAAACCTTCCACCTTTGACCTATCTTCACTGGCTGAAAGCACTGGAAGTTTAGTTTTTTGACTGCTGCTTGCCTTCCCAAAAGAAAACAAATTTTGTTCTTCAATGACCTCCACAGAGTTTATGACTGCAGCCTGCGGCGTCTCATAAACATCGGAGCATGTTAAGCTGCAGAGGTTCTTAATTAGCTTGTCATTTGGCCCAGGCTTACGACCAACACAATTATAAATTAGCTCGGCCAGGGCTTCAGCAGCCTTCTGGTGCAATATTTCCTCCTGTGTCACATTGGTAAACATAATTTATTTTAGGCCATTATTTGATTAAAATGATCTATTATCAATTGATATCAAGATGAAAAATCCTTACCTGTTCTCTTTTGACAGCAGCCATTAAAGGCAAAATTACTGGATTAAGTCTACTAGGTAACTCTGACATCCATACTACAGCAGCAACAACTAATGCTGAGACTGTAACATGTAAATTATTCTGCACAAATACTTCAAATCAGAAAAATGCATGTGAAAGAAAAAAATAATAAAGTAGGCATGATCCATTCAAAAAAAAAAAAAAAAAAAAAAAACCTTTTATATCTGTGGTGTTAAAATATTAAGAGCAACCACCCAGATTTAGAGCAAAATGATGTGAAAAGGATGGCACAAGCAATAGACCTGAACACATTTTAAGTAGCCTGCTGTAGACAAAAGTCGTTGTTTTGCTGATTCTAACTCATCCAAAAGGTGTTTTTCAATATTAGAGGTGGCATGTGATTCGGCAGGTGATGGGAGCATCGAAGCGAAATTAATTGCCTCATCAACACTGAGCATGTCCAGATTAGAGTTAAATCTAGACAAATATTCTTTGAAAATGCCACAAGAGTCAACTATGTGGAACAAACTGCCGGCCTCATTACGCATCTTAGAGTATGTTCGTGAAAGTTCAGCATAAGGGAGAAGGGAGAATTGAATCCTTTGTAGGAAATGCAGGATCTGAGCAAGCTAGCAAATCCAGCAACCATTTTTTCACATGGTCCAAAAAACCAAGCAAGACTCGAGTTATAGCGGGATCCCTGCTTTGAAGCTCTTTGAACCAAGCTAAAAGAACCATAGATGCTACCTGCAAAAATAGACATTATTATTTTATCAGACAAGCAAAACTTATGAATCACTCAGCTCATCCATTTCCACAGAAGCAACCTGAATTTTCACATATACCCCTCAAGAGTCAAGAGTGCAGCTTCATAAAGTATACCTTTAAGTTTGGAGAGATCTAATTCATGACAGCAGAAAATGCTTTTATGAGGGATATATTTTTAAGTACTTAAGTATATATGCAAAAACCTTAATTTTTGACATGCATGTGTGAAAATTCAGAGTTTGCAGGGTTATATATGGGAATAAATAATCTTGCAGAGATATATACACATATATTCCAATAAAACTGGGATGCTTACTTGTCTCTGGACTCCTGAGAGAGAGATAAGGTCATTCCACAATGGATCAACGACAACTTGCCAGGAGCTTTCAGGCAGCTTAGAAGCAAGAATCCCCAAGGCAGTTGCAGTGAGTACACGTGTATGAGTAACAGACTTCTCAGAGTCAGCAACTACAGTTATTTTAGTAACCGTAGTAGTAGTAACATCAAAATTTGGCAGAATTAAAAGAAAGCACTTTATCAGTAGTATCATTTTCCAGTTTTACTGCTCTCATCTTAGCAGCAGCTCTGTAACGGCTTCTACGAGGAAGTGCAACTTTGCAGAACATTTTTGTCGAGTCCAAAATGGATCCATATGGGGTGGTCGCGAGCTGAACCCAAAAACACAGAAGTAACGAAATGTAAGAGAGTAAATTCACTAGTTTTACAGTTCAGGTTCAGTTCAAATCTTCTTAAGATAAAATCCATATATTTTAACCTTCTTTGTATCTAGAAGAGCAAAAAGAAGCCAATCTGTTTGGAAGCAATCAGACAACCTGAAGCAGAAGCCACCAAACCCTCTCAGAAGACTGAAGAATCTCATCATTGGATTCCAAAAGTAGATTTTGGAAAACAATCCTCAGTGCATCGCATGTATACAAATCTTGAGGGCAACCGACCTCATGCAGTCAACACCGGATGGGCCATGTGATGCCGGGCAGGTTAGTTCTGTTATAACTTCTAGGCATTCCAGATTATTAATTGTGATACTTATCAAATAAAACAAAGTACCATTATTTTTTTCCTTTTTGTGAACAGGCTGAGAGAGATCCAAAGCGGTTGCACCGAGCATCGAAGGTTTTAATCAACTTACAAATGGAGAATGGTGAGTTTCCTCAACAAGGAAGTGGACTATTATAACTGTAAAACAAATAATGATGCTTTTGTTCAATTCATGGCTGCATATTTTGAGCAGCTAGCAATAATTATTATGGGGGATTTCTGCAATTTAGTCTTTTAGTTAAGCAAGAAAGTTAATACTATGTTCATTCAGAAATATATATTATTCTGGAAATATGTAAACTGCAGTAAATGGAAAATGTTCTGCAGAATTAGCTAAATCTATTGTTTTATTAAGGCCTGTTTGGCCTGGCTGGGGCTTTGATACAAGTGCTAACTGCTGGTTCATGAAGATACCTTATCACCTTCCTGCTTAGCTAGAAGCAGAAATTTCAAATTTGAGCTTTTGCATTTTAAGGACCAAAAGTTGGTTTGAGCTTGAAACCATGGCCAGTTGCTCTTCACTTGTTGTTTGCCAAAACAACTGGTTTCTACTTCTCAGTGTAGAAGCTGTTTCAGAAAGCAGGCAAAATAGTTACTAAGTGCTAAATCTACTAATTGGAATTGGCATCAGAAATGACTTGTGGCAATAGACTGAACATTTTCTGCACATAATGAAGTGCAACTTTTCTCATTTCTTTGTGTCCAACTACCTATAAATATATCAACCTAACTACCTAGTTTATGCACGTAGAAAAAAAGTAGGAGAAATGTGATTCATAAGCATCCATCTGTCTGTCTACGCCTTACGTTATGGTGACAGATGTACATGTATCTGCTATACATTTGCTGCTGTGTAGGTCTCTGTCTTGGTCTTTATTGCTTTTTAAGTTCTTACTGAGTATAGACTTCGTTGAACCTGCTTAACGAAAACAGTAATTTAAAAAAAAAAAAAAGAAAAAGAAGCAAGCCTACTGCATGGAAAACATTTGAAACTAACTCTGGATTTGTACTTATTCATCACTTGAGATTTCTAATGCCTGCTTTTGTTTGTCTTTGATCCCTTGTGGCAGGAAATAATGGGAGTATTCAACAGGAATTGCATGATCGGTTATTCGCAATACCGGAACATATTTCCTATATGGGCTCTTGGCGAATACCGTTGCCGTGTGTTGCTTTTAAACAAAAACAAGTAAAATGAGGTTTACTTCTCTGCCTTTACATTGAGATTCAGAATGTTGGCCATTTCGCCTTGTTCAAGCCTACTTGGCAAAACACCAAGAGGAAAATGGTATTAAGACGATTCTCTATTCTAAAGATATTTGCGAGAAAAAACCATGTGGTCTAATGATCTAAGAGAATCTCGGGTTCAGTATGTTGTTGTTGTTGGGTATCTCTTGTATTTCTGGTAAGATAAGATGTTGTTCCTTGAATTGTATGCTAGAAACTTTTTGTTAGTTTAGAGGTCTCAATCCTGACAAATTATTGGGACAATATAGTTTGGAAGAATGAATGGTTTGAATAGCCATTTTCGCTGGAGATAGTGGCAGGTTGAAACATAAAATATATTTTGCCCCTCTGCTACTGTTTATCTGGAGGCACACCAAGTTATATTTTATTGTGAGTTTTGACTACCTTTTCTGCGGAACAAAGCCGGCAGAGCAGGTATGTTGTACCTGGTGAAGTTTGCTATATTAATAGTTAATAAGTTTTAATGTGCTAGCTCTGATCGGTAACAATCTGCTTTGGTAAAATTATATTTGAAAAGAGAAGGCCAATTAAAAAAAGAAGAGAGATGCTGGAAAGGACGATGCCCCAGTTGAACGGTGAGGCAAATTAAAAAGAAAAGAGAAATGTTTTGGTTGGCATTTTGTATTCGTGCGCAATCATATATTGAATATACAATATAAAAAGTTATAGTTTAATTATATATATACAGTTTGAGATGATATATAAATTTATTAATATCACTGCCATTAAGCTAGGAAGCAACAAATTATAAATTCGTACAGAAGATGGGAACAGATTTCCATAATTATTGGAAAACGCAGCTTTCTTAATCCAAGCATAATCCTCGAATTATATGATACAGAGATAATAGGGCTAAATTCACAGGTATCAAACTTTTCCCAGATTGCACTTTGACCCGCGAACTTTAATTCGCGCAAATTGCCATGTTAGCTTATATATTTCCTGATGCAATTCCACGAATGGTTTTATATGGTGGAAAAAACTTGGCAATTGGCAAGTTCTTATTTTACCAAATCATGTGGGCCGAATTAATAATCTCTCACCTTTCCACTAGTCATTATTGAACATTCAGAAAATATAAGAAGTTTTTATTTAACTTTGGCAAGCAGTACAAATGATCATCACCAGCTTCTTTGGGGAGCGGAGGGTAGCTGTTGAACGGCAGCCAGTGGGTTCATCTGGACCGAGAAAGCAAGCCGCCAAGCATCAACCAGCGCTTTTCTCAGAAATAATAATTGTCTCGATACTATCCTGTGATACATCCCAGGAGAAACGTCTCATTGTTAGAAGCTAAATATGCCATTGAATGGAAAGTTGCATGTGATAAATAATGACGGTATTCGTACAAGAATCACAAAGAAAGCACGATGTGGTTACCCTGAATCTAGGTGCTAAACTTTTCTACAAATGAAGGAAATTTAGAGGAACGGCAATACTGGAGGTCTCCTTCTTTCAGGGTTTACTACAACTGTACTCACTTTAAACTGGAGGACCCTGATTTCAGCTAGACATCCTCAGAGTCCCAATTTTAATAATTCTGTTTCAATAGTTTGCCCCCATGTAACAATCAAGTCTTTCTGCCGGCCTACCATCTAAAGGAAAAATGTCATATCAGCATAATCATCAAAATCGAGATCTAAATACTAACATGTCTAACGTGGCCTCTATGCTCAGATCAAATTTGTAGTTATCCCTTTTTTCACAATTAGGATGTGTGTTTATTTAGCCCAGCATGAGAGAGGAATGGTATAGGAAGAGAATCTCACCTCTTCAATACAATTCTTTGCTTTCGAAGAATATAGTAAGTCGGAAAGATTAATGAGACAATTAGCAGCAACTTTGCACCCTGAAGCACCAGCTGCACTTTGCCAAATTTAATCCGGACCGTCCGAAACCACCAAAAACAAGGGTTGACCCGTTGGATGGATCGATGAAGGGATTTTAAAGGGCCTTCTTTTAACTTATCCCCACTTGACAAGTAGTGTGGTTGGATGGTCTTGGGAAATCCTTCAACCTCTGACGGTTTAGTGACTGAAGCAGGATGGTTCTCCTTTGTTGCTTGTTTTTCCGCTGAACCCACAGGAGATCTAGGGTTTGTAGTAGATTGCAATAAGTGCAAATTCCTCAGTAAGTCCTATAGAACCAAAATTAACCAAAACATTATGAATACAATTATGACAAAATTTCTTTCAAATCTGTTAAAACTTAAAGGAGCTCCACTTATGTAACATCCTAGTAGGTATAATCATATGAGGCAGCTCATCTTCGAAATAGTCAGTTTTCTGAAGTGCTTTACATGAATGAATAGTTGGCTTGTATGATTACACTCTTAATTAGCTCCCCGATTTAAATACCCACATGAGTTGGGCGAGTATTACAGAAAAAAAAAAAAGGCGTAGAAAAAGGTCCTCCTCACAGTAGAAACCTGCAAAAAACAAGTTGCTCAAACACTGCATGAAGATCATTACAGAAAGTCTTCTGAATAGAGTAATGCTTTTCTTTTATGCCAACCCGTTACCTTTACCCTTCTATTCAAATTAACATGAACATGGAACTAAGTTTACCAGAGACCTAGTAATTATAGCTTCTTTGTCCTGAATTGAGCTTAAAAGCTCTAATTTTGCACATTTGCATGTCAATTTATTCTCTGTGTACCTGCCCTACATTTTAACCTAGCTACCAAAATACTGCAGCTACCTTTTCAGAGCATTGCGAAAAGCATAATCATCAGTCCCCATACATGCATGAGTTGAGCTGAGACAGCTAATTCATCAGCACCAAGTAGCTAACATAATAAAGATACCCATTGTAATTCCAATTTTTGGCCTTGAGGTATTCTTGAACCCCTTTTTCTGGATGAAAAAATTGACAAAAATGGCCTCAAGGTATTCTCATTAATTGAACAACAATTTGCTAAAGACAGCAGAGAGGTATTATGGATTAAACAATTTGACAGTAAATAGTGGTATTACTCACCATTCTCATGAAATGTGTTTACGTCCACAGATAAAAACCATATAGGTTGAGTGTTGAATAATTGCTGAATTGCAAATTGGGAAAGATATTAAATATGTATTGTCATATTAGGAGTATCAACTTTTGGAGGTCCTTTCGTAGTTGACAGTGTTTCTGATAATTGAACATAGAGTGATATTAGGAGTATACTTATAGGATTTACGATGGTTGATCCTTAATTAAAAAACAACACAAATGTACTCCTCTTCTCTTTTTCCTTTCTGATCGAAATGTATGCCTAGTTGAATATGGAAAGAACAACAATATAAAGGGCCAGAGGTCATGCAACCTTCCAAGAGATATGTGAGGACAATAGCAAATAGAACGCACGATAAAGGAAACAAAGTTAAACCTGACGGTCTTCTTCACGCAATTCCGCTCTCTGTGTCCAAGATATAGCAAGTTCAGTCTCATGTAAGACCATCCCAAGGAGTGTTATGCTGTAAAGCTCTGCCACCTCCAAATAATTTTCAGCAGGCAGAATGCACTGCCGTATGCACCGACAGTCTTCTTCTCGTTTTTCTCTTAAAAATAAATGCCACCGTTTGTACATTTCCACTTAGCAAGGTAATCCTCAAAGATTGCTCCAAGATTGGATGTAAACCCTTCTGTTATTTGCATGCTAGCCCTATTGAAACTTTCAAATGTTACTATTTTCTGAATATAAGGGTATGAAGAAAGAAAAGCCTACAGACAATAGATTGACAAATGATTTCTGTAGCAAGAACCATAAATGCACGCCCTAAAATTGTACTTGTTACAATACCCTGTTAAGAAAATTTGAACAGGTACAGCAGCCACTGAACCATAAACCTCCTTAAGCTCCGCAAATAGTTGTGATATCCTGCAACGCTTTCCACAATGAAGTGAGCATTCAATAATCGAAACATTCACCTAAAATAGAGATTTGGAAGCTCTCGGAGTAGTATACAAGTAAACCATAATAATTGTGAAGAAAAAAAATAAGAAAACATATGAGCTGTTTATTTACACCTAATTCATATTTATAAAGTTGTTCAGAAACTGGCCGAATAACCAACATTAGCATTTGGAAACTTCTTTCTTCTTCTGCCTCTTTTTAACAATAGTAACCAGACCTTCTCCTATATCCATCCTAGTATGTGTGCATTTGGTAACATCATACCCTTCACCAGTGCGGGTTTTTCTTTTGCTCTGCCATCGACAGAAATTCTCATTCAAACTATCCTACGCATGCTTGAAGCCCTTTTCCTAGTTAAGTGTTTTGAAGTGAAGCATATAATTTCCTATTATAGCACTCGTGGAACATCAATACCGGAA
>CM054939.1:9768467-9784871 GCA_029168755.2 Tillandsia fasciculata | reverse complement strand
CCTTGGGATGACAACTCCACGTCAAATGAGTCATCCTCAAGTGATGAAGAAGACAACGCGACAGCTTTCCACGCGTCCACTACATCTTCTCCTTCATGTGCTTAATGGCAAGTACATCCGATTCACTGTCCAACTCCACTGTTGAAAAGATTGCAACGGACGATGAATCAGATGATTCGGAAGGTGAAGATTTTGCTCTAGCCTACCATAAGCTTTTGAGGGATTCAAAGAAACTGGCTAAGCAAAACAAGGGGTTGAAAGGAGATTGCAGGATCTCGAAGAAGAAGTAAAAAGGGTAACCTCTCTCTCAACCGATCTTGAAGTGGAAAGGGATAATCTGATTAAAACAAATGTTTCCCTTCAAGAGTCCAATGAGCAACTCGAGAAGAATTATATGGATATGGTGAACAAAGCGAATTACTTCTTGAAGCTCAACGGCGAGGCTCGACAGGAAAAATTGGAAATGACGGAGACCATACGCCAACTGAAGGATGACTTAAAGAGATTTTCTTCTGGAAGGAGTAAGTTGGACAGACTTCTTGGTCTTGGTCAAAGAAATAAGTTCGGCCTCGGATACACTCAAACTGGAGACATTCCAAGTTCGAGTGGTACAGTATTTGTGCCTCAGTCGGTATCTCCTCCTCCGACACCGGAATTCACGACAAGCAACGACAACAAACCTACTACATCCTCCTCGGAATCGACAAGACCTAAGGTATGTTTTCGTTGTGGCATTTCAGGGCACATAAGGAGAAATTGCAAGACGGAAGCCAAACGCACACCTCAAGCACCTCTTGCAATGACTACCAAAAGGCTATTCCTCGAAAATCAACTGCAATCATTTGAAGGAAAAGAGCCTTGGTAGTACACCGCTCAAGACGACATCATCAAGGAGCAGCAATTCTTCAAGCAAGACGCTCTCACCTAGGAAATCAACTTCACGATCATTACCGACGCATTCCAAAAAGGTTTGGGTGCGCAAAGGTGAAATTTTCCTTGTCTTGCTACCAATGTTTCCTTGCATGCATATGATAGTTCGTCTTGGTACCTGGATAGCGGGTGTTCCCGTCATATGACCGGTGATAAAAACTGTTTTCAAACATTTGAGAAAAACTCCGGAGGACTTGTTGTTTTCGGAGATGGTCGGTCTTCCAAAATTGTTGGAAAGGGAACGGTAGCTATTCCAGATGGCCCGGTTCTAGATAATGTGTTATTTGTTCATGGCCTTAAGACTAACCTCATAAGCATAAGTCAACTTGTGTGATAGTGGTTATTCAGTTAATTTTTCATCTGATAAATGCACTGTAACTGACATGAACCATGCTTTCTTTTTAAAGGGGGTTAGATCAGAAAACAATTGTTATGTAGTTCCTACTAAGATTTCTGAAAAATGTAACCTAGCATCTTTGAAAAATGAAACACTTTGGCATGAAAGGCTAGGTCACATAAACTTTAAGGAACTTGCTAGAATTTCGAACAAAGATGTGGTCAAGGGGGTTCCGAAACTTTCTTTTGAACAAAACCTTGTGTGTGGCGGTTGCCAAAAGGGAAAACAGTCTAGGACTGCACACAAGAACTTGAACCACATAGGTACAAAACGGCCTTTGGAACTTTTGCATATGGACTTAATGGGGCCAACTCGTCAACCATCTCTGGGAGGTAAATGGTATATTTTCTTATTGGTTGATGATTTTCTAGATATACTTGGGTAGCATTCTTAAAAGAAAAAGCTGATACCTTTGATTCTTTTCTCGAAATCTGCAATCGTATTATGATTGAAAAGAATGATAGGATTACTCGAGTTAGGAGTGATAGAGGTGGGGAATTCATAAATTCCAAATTCATTGATTTTTGCACTTCTAATGGCATTAAACATGAATTCTCTGCACCTTACACACCTCAACAAAATGGTGTAGTCGAGCGCAAAAACAGGGTCGTACAGGAAATGGCACGTGTTATGCTTCACAGCCGGAACTTACCTTTTTATTTTTGGGCTGAAGCGGTGAACACTGCTGTTTATGTTATCAATCGCGTGTATTTGCGCCCGGGGACATTGAATACACCATATGAACTTTGGTTTTGTAGAAAACCTAACATCAAATATTTTCGCATCTTTGGGAGTCGGTGTTTTATTTTACGTGATCGTGAGAATCTTGGAAAATTTGACTCTCGAAGTGACGAAGGGATTTTCTTAGGTTATTCTACAAACAGCAGAGCATATCGAGTTTTTAACTTAGAATCTAAGACGATCGTAGAATCGATAAATGTTAAGGTAGATGAAGCTTTTCACTTTGAATCTGAAAAATCTACCCTCGATATCTCTCTTGATGATGATACACCTGCTAATGCATCTTCTTCTAACAATTCTTTCGATAATAATGATGCATCTAACGGTTCTTCAAGCTTATCTGATGTGCAGGAATCATCTCGTGTACCTCCGTCTACTCCTCTACCTCAAACGTTACGCATCTCCAAGGATCACCCTGAATCGAACATCATTGGAGATCCACAAGAAGGAGTTAGAACACGGAGACAATTGGTTTGCGGATTTGCATGCTATGTATCTCAAATCGAACCAAAGAATGTTGATGAAGCTCTCCAAGATGACTACTGGATTAAAGCAATGCAGGAAGAGCTCCATCAATTCGAGCGAAACAAAGTCTGGGAATTAACGAAGCCTCCGAAGCAACACAATGTGATAGGTACCAAATGGATCTTCAAGAACAAGAAAAATGAAGAAGGTACTATCATCAGGAACAAAGCAAGGTTAGTTGCTCAAGGCTACTCTCAAGTAGAAGGTATAGACTTTGATGAAACTTTCGCCCCTGTAGCTAGACTCGAGTCCATTCGTATATTGTTTGCGATTGCTTGTCATTTTAAAATCAAATTATTTCAAATGGACGTTAAGAGCGCCTTTTTAAATGGGTTTTTAAATGAGGAAGTTTATGTGGCTCAACCGAAAGGTTTTGTGGATCATAAACTACCTAACCATGTTTTTCGTCTGAAAAAGGCTCTTTACGGTCTGAAACAAGCACCGCGAGCATGGTACGAAAGGTTGACAAAGCACCTTTTGGAAAAGGGCTACACTCGAGGGGGAGCTGACAGGACTCTCTTTGTGAAGCATTATCAAAACAATTTCATAGTTGCTCAAATCTATGTCGATGACATTGTTTTTGGAGCAACAAGAGATAATGATGCTTCTAAATTCGCGGAGACCATGGAAAGCGAATTTGAGATGTCCATGATGGGCGAATTGACTTATTTTCTTGGATTACAAGTTAAACAAAACGATGAAGGAATTCACTTGTGTCAATCCAAGTATGCACTGGAGTTGGTCAAAAAGTTTGATCTTGAAAATTCTAAGGATTTTCCGACTCCAATGGGAACTAGCCATAAGGGACTTGGAAGTGAATCACAAAGTGAGAATGTAGACGAGAAACTGTATCGCAGTATGATTGGAAGTCTACTATATCTCACGGCTAGTCGCCCGGATATATCCTTCAGTGTTGGGATTTGTGCGAGATATCAATCAGCACCGAAGGAGGTTCACCTGAAAGCGGTGAAACGGATCATCCGATATATCAAAGGTACAATCATTTCGGAATTTGGTATCCTATGGGAACGACTTTGGATATTGTTGGATACTCAGATGCCGATTGGGCTGGATCAGTGGATGACCGGAAAAGCACGAGTGGTGCATGCTTCTATCTTGGCCACTGCCTTGTTGCATGGCACAGTAAAAAGCAGAACTGCATAGCACTCTCGACTGCCGAAGCGGAGTACATTTCTGCAGGAAGTTGTTCAACCCAATTGATTTGGATGAAAAGCGTGTTGAGCGATTTCCGGATTTCAACATCTTCGGTAACCATTTTATGTGACAACACTAGTGCTATTAACATTTCTAAAAACCCTGTGTTGCACTCTAGAACAAAACATATTGAACTTAGATATCATTTTCTTAGAGAGCTAGTTGAATCAAACATTCTTCAACTGTCATATATTTCAACTGAGGATCAATTAGCTGATATCTTAACAAAACCTTTGGATCAAAAACGTTTTATTCACTTGCGTAAAGCAATTGGCATGCTTTCCTTGAAATAAACTCTTTTGAAACCTTTGCTTAGGTTAGGTTTTGTTTTTGTTTTTGTTTTGTTCTTTATCTATGTTTTGTACATAGGACATTAATTGAGCATAAATCATAATTGACTTTAATTGCATCCTTTTATGCATTTAGAAATTTATTATGCTTTTGATGTCATAATATTTCAATGTTGCAATGATCATTTACGTTAATTAAACCATCTTTTAAGTGATCAAAGTCAATTTCTCTCTCAATGATCTCTTGGTATAGTCATTATCATATTTGATTGCTTAGTCGAGTATGAATTCGAGATCAATGGTTTGGTTGAATACCTTATATATTAAATAATTGATAGCCAATTGAGGGGGAGTCAATGAAATGTAAAATGCTCAAAAGATGTGGAAAGAGTTACATCCCAATGAGGAGTGTGAAAACTACCACCACATGGAGAAAATGAAAAAAAAAAAGATACTCCATGAATGAAAAGCAAATTTTTGTTTTGAAAATTGTTGATGAAATTCATATTGAAATACTTGACTCAGTCGTATTTCATGGTTGGTATAAGGTGGGATTTTTATAAAAGATGCTCAAAGAGCCACTCCTTCAACAGATTGTCTAGATATATTATCTAACTTATCTGGGATTTCAAACATCTATTGATCTTGGTATTTCATTTTCTTTACCAAAATTGATGATTTGATAAAGGCATTACACATAAGATCAGGATAGATGTAATTGAAGTTGTTCAACTTTAAGTGTTTTAACTTTCGTAAATTTTCGTTTCATTTTTGGATATTTTTGATAGATTTTGCATAATCTATTTCTTGTTGTATGAAACGATGTTTTTGTTTAAAGTTGACATGGTAAAGTGCTTACATACTTTTTCTGGATTTTATGGAATTTTTCTGAATTTTTCTGAAGAAAAAGTTGAAGCCGATCCGGATCGGGGTAAGTGATCCGGATCCCGAACGCAGGATTCTTCCTGCGGGTAGCCGATCCGGATCACATTCTCGATCCGATCCGGATCACGGCTAGGGTTTTTATAAGAACAAAGAGGATTTGATTTCTTTTACCCTAATCTTTTGTTCTAAGTCTCTAGAGCTTCTCTCTCTAGATTTCTTGCTTCTTGGAGCTTCCAAACTCAAAGTTCTTCGGATTCAAGTAAGTTTTATTGATCAAAACTCGGTTTTTACAGTTTTTCATCAAACGTGAGTTGAAATCTTGGAACTTTTTCGTTTGTGAATGGTTTTTGATCAAATTTCTTTTGAAATAAGAACTCTGGGTCAATTAGTTTTGCTTTTATGCTGGGTTTTCTCAAGATAAACGAGTTTTTAGGCTTCGATTTCTAAAAATTCTGTTTTAGGGCATAAAAGAGGAATTTTTGAAAATCATGGAATTGATCTATTTTTAAAATTCTTTTTGGAAAACTAATTTGATTCTTGGCTTCTCTACATGATTATGATTGTCTAGGTACAATTTTTCAAATTTTTCAAAATTGACGATTTTTCATATGTTCTTGAGTTGGTTTTCACAGGACACTTTCTCAAACTCAAAGCACTAGACCAATGGCATTCTCCTGGTTAATCCTGCTACTGGTCACAATGGTGCACACGAGTACATCTGTTAAAGAAGAACCGGATGTCTCAACTCAAGACAAAACGAACGAAGCCAAGGAGGACAGCTCAGATTACGATGAGGAAGAATGGGACGAATTCTTCAAAGATGTTCAACGAAAAATTGATGAGGAGGACAGGAAATTTACCAAAGGAAAAAGATTAATGAAATCTGCCTCAACAACCAAACAATATACAAGAAGGAAAAATGTCCAAAGAAGTGCGAGTCAGCATAGTGGGCCTCTCACCAGAGCACGCTCACTTTCTGGAATTCTGCAAACTGAATCTCCATGGGTTTCGGGACTGGATGCACCATCTGCATCTACACAGCATCCATCACACTCAAAGACACGGACAACTGACACAGAGATTTTGGAATCGATTCGTCAGGAACAACAAAGACTCTCTGCTGCACAAGAGAGAATATCGAAAGAACTTCAGCAGATTTCCTCTGAACACAAGAAGATCAAGAAAAAGTACTCAAATATTAAATTTGCTTAAAGGGATTTTGAGCAAGCTGAGTTGTACTAGTTCAGATTCTTCAGACTGAGCAGCACCTTCTGTTCACTTTTTCTATGATCTTACTCTCTTGCAGTTCGCAGTTCTTGGTTCTTAGTTTTCAGGACTTAGTTTTTCTTCTTACTTTTAGTTTAGTTCTCAGTTTGTGCATATTAATAGAACTTTTTTTTAACCCTCCTTACATATTGTAGCTCTTGCTACGTTTTGGCTTTGTTTTGTGACAAAAAGGGGGAGAGAGTTAGAGAGAACTTTGAACAATGAACAATGATTGTGAATATCAAGGTAAGTATGACTCAACTCAACTTTGGTTTTTTCTTTGTGATTTGTGACATGCCTCTATACTAACTATTCGACTAACTATTTGGGCATGTAATATGACTAACAAGTTGATGTTGGACTAACATACTTTGACATTTGGTTTTCGACTGCTTAGAAGATATGTTGGTTTTAACTATGATTCTCTTACATATCTGAATTTTTCAAATGTCATGATGAGAATAAACTCTATCTCTGTATTTGGTTTTGTATGTTTCAATTCTTGAGGTATCTAACGATTTTGTTTGTCAAGAATGATTTCTGTGTGCAGAGATTACAGATGTCTAAGTCTAGAGTCTGTTCTAGGAGTTTATCTCATGTTTTTAATTTCTGGATCTCTTTTGTAAATTTTTGTTGTATGGTGATAGCAACAAAAATATCTTTTTGAATTTTCTTTTGTGGATTTGTGTTTTGTCACGAAACCGCCAAAGGGGGAGATTGTTACGGAATTTGAGTTGGCGTATTTCGTGAATGTATTAAGTCTTGAAGATTGAAGATGAAGAAACTTTGGATCGTATACCTCAATCTCAAGAAAGAAGAATTCAAAAGGATCAGGTACGTTTAACTAAAGAATTTTGATGATCCGAATACTTCTTATAGTGTAGAAACACCTGGAAGAGGTTTTAATTGCTTAAACATCAAAAACTGGACATGGGACATGTTCAGGATCCGGATCGTGGCTCGGCAATCCGGATCCCGAAGGGTGTTGTTCATACACTGGTTCAATCCGGATCGCAGCATCCTCTGATCCGGATCCCGAACACTAGTTTTACCTGTTGCTTCCTCGATCCGGATCAGGAATTGCAATCCGGATCCCGAACATGATGTTTTGGTAAAACTGTATGAACGATCCGGATCGGGGACTACGATCCGGATCCCGAACAGGCAATTTTCTGGAAATCGTCTTTGTGCTTCTGCAATCCGGATCGCCAAATCCAATCCGGATCGCCGTCGGTAAATCTTTCCAGAAAAGGCTGTTTTTGATCCGTATATTCTTCCTAGGGTTTCTAACCTATAAATAGGCCCTTATTCATTTCTAGGGCATCCGCTATTACAGAAAAAATAGCCGAAAAGAAAAAATCCACATATATAGAGAAGAAAGGAAATCAATAGATTTATTCTATGTTTCTTCATCTATATTGATTGATTTGATTCTAGGTTTTCCATACTCACATTTTGAGTAGAATCAAATCAATGAATACTTAGATGGTATTTCCGATCTATCTTTAATCTAAGTATTCGGCGGATCATCACCACCCAAACAAACAACGATTTACCCCAAAATCGGCGCGTGGACTCGCGTGGCCTTGTGGATTCAAGGTGCAACCGCTCTCGTGGATTCGGAGCGAGGTACGTTCGTGGATTCGAAGCGTGCCATTGGGTGAAGACCGTGGATTCGGTCGGACGTCGTGGACTCGACGTTGGACGCTGTGGATTCAGCGTTGGGCGCGGATCGTGGATTCGAGAAGCGTCGTGGAGCGAGCGGGAAGATCTACTAGGAGCGTATGGTAAAAGGTTGAGTCGTCTGTGAGTACGTTATATCACCTTGTACGTGTGTTAATTCTAGTGGATTTCGCCGTGTTATCGGTCCCGTGGTTTTTTACTCCGGTTTGGAGTTTTTCCACGTAAAAATCTTGCGTGTTCTTTTATTTTTCCGCATTGGGTTTATTTGCGCAATGATTTTTTGAGTGTTTATTGTTTACACCTATTCACCCCCCTCTAGGTGTTTTTTCCCCTATTTAGATCCAATTACTTATAACCCAACAAGTGTGCCAGCAGGAACCAGGTGCTGCCTTCACTTGCTTGCAAGTTAATATGAGCCACAAATCTCCCAATGTCCCGCTTCATTCCCGGCCACCAAAAATGTGCCTTGAGGTCCTTATACATCTTAGTACCACCAGGGTGAACGGTATAAGGTGTATAATGGGCCTCCCTCAAAATCTTGATCTCTAATCTCAGGATCCGTAGGCACACATACTCGGTCCCTGTACTGCAGTACTCCCGAGCTATCCACAGAAAAATTCCTATCTGATCTGCCTGAATCTGCGACCTAATCCTCGCCAAGTGGGGGTCCTTACTCTGAGTGTCCCTAATCCTGTCCAACAGAGTGGGCTGCAAGACCATAGACATAAGTCTAGCAGAGACCCCAGGGGATACTACCTCTATCTGTAGCCGCCTCATCTGCTCGACCAACGGCGCCTGCTGCAAGATCATAAGACTCAGACTCGTCCTCCTACTCAAAGCATCTGCCACAACATTGGCCTTGCCGGGATGATAGAGGATACTCAGATCATAATCCTTTAACAATTCCAACCACCGGCGTTGCCTCAAATTCAGCTCCTTTCTGGGTGAACAGATACTTCAAGCTTTTATGATCAGTGTAGATCTCGCAATGCTCTCCATACAAATAATGCCGCCACAGCTTCAGAGCAAACACCACCGCTGCCAGCTCAAGATCATGAGTAGGGTAATTTTTCTCATAGTCCTTTAATTGCCGTGAAGCATAGGCAATTACCCTACCATACTGCATCAACACACATCCCAGACCACTGTGAGAGGCATCGCTGTAGATCACAAATCCTTCTCCCATAACCGGGAGAGCGAGGATCGGAGCGGTCATCAATCTCTGCTTCAGCTCTTCAAAACTACTCTGGCACGTCTCGCTCCAAATAAATTTAACCCCTTTCCTGGTCAGACATGTGAGGGGAGAGGAAAGCTTCGCAAAGCCTTCCACAAATCGCGATTATAGCCAGCCAATCCAAGAAAGCTCCGCACCTCGGTGATAGTCGTCGGCCTCGGCCAATCTCGAATAGCATCCACCTTGGCTGGATCAACCGCCACTCCAGCAGCTGAAACTACATGGCCCAGAAAGGTGACCTCCCGGAGCCAAAACTCGCACTTCTTGAACTTGGCATACAGCTTCTTCTCTCGCAGAAGCTGTAGCACTGTCCTCAAGTGCTCCTCGTGCTCCACATCACTCCGGGAGTAAATCAGTATATCATCAATAAACACCACCACAAACCGGTCCAAAAACGGCTGAAATATCCTGTTCATCAAGTCCATGAATGCGGCAGGGGCATTAGTCAACCCGAAAGGCATCACCGTAAACTCATAATGCCCGTACCGAGATCTGAATGCCGTTTTGGAGATGTCCTCGGCCCTCACCCTCAGCTGGTGGTAACCGGACTGCAGATCAATCTTCGAGAACACCGACGCTCCCTGCAACTGATCAAACAAATCATCTATCCGTGGGAGGGGATATCCCACTCAAACTCCGTGGAAGGGGATTTTCCCAAACCCAAGCTGCATCTTTGCAAGGGTGAGATCTGGGAGACTCTAACTTGACTTAAAATACTAAAGACTGCAGGAGCAGCTCCCTTCAAGCCTGAGCCAACTGGCTTCCTCGGTTGGTCGGGAACAAGAAGAAGAAAATGGAACTCGGCACCATTAATGGTGGATTTTCCATTCGGGAGTTCTGGGCCTCAAGCAACTGCACCACAAGGTGCTTCTCAACCCCACTAAGTCATCTGGACCCGTGCCCCCGGCGACATGACACAACGGCGGCGGCGGCGAAGAAAGCTCGGCCCGAGCTTCCCACCTCTAATGGTGGATTTCCACGAAGGCTGCATGGACTCTATGCAAGCGCATGGATGGGATCCTTTGATCCCAGTAAGCTTCCCGGCAAGTGGCCGGCGGTGGGGAGCAACGCCGGCGCCGGAGCAAAGTGCTCGGCCGAAGCTTCAAAACCCAAAAAAATTAGGGTTTCGATCTGCGACTCACAGGGCCAACCAAACTCCACCAAATTTGGTAGAGATGATCCCTAGTCCTACAGTTTCTACCCATGATTTTAATTCTTGTCCTTAGCCGCCCAGAGTGAAGCGAACTCGAGGCGGAGCAACGCGCTTTTTCGGTGGTGCAACTTCACCGCCGGTAAACAACCGTGCATGGAGGTTCGGGGCTTGGCGTGGAGCATCCTTAGAACCTACAGAGACCACTTCCAAAGGTCTTGACCTCTAAAATCAAAGGATGAAGAGGGCTTACCTCGCCGGAGTTGGGGAAGAAAAGGATGAAGCCGGTCCTCTCCACTGCGGCGCGCAGCCACCAACCTCTCTTGAGCTCACTCCCAGGAAGCAGGAGAACTCCTCAGCAAAGTCAGGGACCAACTTGGAGATCCTTTGGTGCACTCCTTCTCCTCCTCACCCGAGCTCGCCAAGCTTGATGGGAGTGCCTCCTCAGCGTCCCAGGGCTAATGGGAGAATGCGTTTTGCTTTGCTGCATTACTCTCCAGCGTTTAAGAGGCCCACGAATGCTGTAAACCCCCCCCCCCCCCTCCCCCCACGAGTAGCCCAAGAGACCCAAGCCAAAATATCTTTTTTCCTACAATATGCTACCTAGTCCCTACACAACAACCCTAAGCCCTAAGGTCCCTACTGTATGTACAAAATGCTGTAAGGACCCTCACCAATAAGCCCCAAATAATTTGGTCGATAAAATATTCAAGTTTTTGCAAAAATACTTAATTTTTTTATGCTTTTCACGCATTTCGAGACGAACGGGTCGTCAAAATGAAAAATGGACTTCGCCACGACGTCCGGCTCGTCGAAACCTTTCAAGTAGCATATTTGCTTTCTTGATTTGGTGCTCATATAAATTCTCGGCCCATAAAATACAGTGCATTCACTGTTTGGCACGCATTCCGATGCACCAGGGTCGCCAAACGTGAATTCCGTCAGTGCCCTTGCGCTCAAAATGTCGAAATTAGCTAGAATTGACTACTCATACTACTTTGTTCAAGTTTCAGATAGTGAATCGGCCAACGACCGATCGAGAGGGGACCGAATCCAAAGGTTACTATTCACAACTTAAGTGTGGGCCCCGCAACTTCTTCGCTGCTTTGCGGAAGATCCGACGTCGGATCGAAAAATATATGAATATCAATCTTTCTTGTTTCGACGAGACGGTCGCACAAGTGATCTTAGATTTTCGAGATCAGACCCCGATCAAAAGTCTATATTTTGGGGCCACTTTTACACTACTAATATTCTATTTTCTTTCCAAATTAATAATTTAAGCCTAATATTAAGTTTTGAAATTCATGATTATTACAATGGGTGATCCAGATTCTCGAAGATATGCTCCGAGCTTGCGTGCTCGACTTGGGTGAGGGGTGGTCGCGCTATCTGCCCCTCGTGGAGTTCGCCTACAACAATAGTTACCAAGCAAACATTCAAATGGCGCCGTATGAAGCCCTGTATGGACGCCGATGTCGGTCTTTTATATGTTGGGACAACTTGGGGGAGCGAAAGTTTTTGGGACCAGATCTAATGGAGGAGACTGAGACGAAGGTGCGCCTTATCAGGCAGCAGTTGTTGACCGCCCAGAGCCGACAGAATAGCTATGCAGACCAGAGGCGACGCGATTTGGAGTTTATGGTAGGGGAACACGTGTTACTCCGGGTTTCACCATCCAAAGGAACCAGACGTTTCGGCTTGAGAGGGAAGCTGAGCCTGCGGTACGTGGGACCGTTTGAGGTCTTGGAGCGCGTGGGCCCGGTGGCATATCGGCTGGCCTTACCACTAAATCTCGAACGGATACACAATGTGTTTCATGTCTCGATGCTCCGAAAATACCTCCCCAATCCGTCGCACGTCCTCGATGTTTCTGCTATCGTGTTGCGTGAGGACTTGAGCTTTGGGGAAACGCCGGTACGAATCTTGGCGCGTGAAGATAAGAAGCTACGCAACCGGATGATCCCATACGTAAAGGTACAATGGAGTAACCACGAGGAGTGTAAGGCGACTTGGGAATTGGAATAAAAAATGAGAGAGCGTTTCCTCGACTTGTTTAACGGGGGTTGAGGGCAAGTTTTGAGGACGAAACTTCTTTTAAGGGGTGTGTGATGTAATATCGTGACTTTTTCTGTACTCTTTTACTTCCTTGCCAATAAAGTCTTTACCATAGGGTGTTGATTAATCGAGTTTTCTTGTGTTGATCATCGAAAATTGCGGGTATTTTTCTATGTTGGAGCCCGAAAAACGAAGAACGGCAGTGCGGTCGGATCTGAAATCCGACTTATGGATCTTCCGGAATAGGATTTTGAAGGTCGCGATATCCGTAGTGTGCGCCGGAATCCGTGCTAAGTGTTTGGCACGCTTTTCGAGGAGATTGGGATTTCTCTTTTAGCGTTAAATATCCGGATGTGGGGTTTTAATCATACGTACAAAGAAAGAAATTATTTTTCCTTCAAGAAAAGAAAACCCTAGCCGGAGAGAAAAGAGGAAAAAGGAAAGCGGAGATCCCGATCTTTTTCGATCAAGGTGCCGGAAGCCGAGAGGGTGAACGGATCGTCTTCTCCGATCGATCGAGTAAGCGATGTATGTTTTTCGTATTTCGTCGACACGATTTTCTCGTTCCGTCCTTTTCCGCTTTTAGGGTTTTTCCGCCTTTTTCCATTTTCGGTCTCGCCGTCCCTGCCAGCCAACCGCGGCGATGCCCTAGAGCACCGCCGCCGCCGCGATGCCCGAGAGCACCCCGCTGCCGCGATGCCCTAGAGCACCGGCGCGCCTCGTGACCGCCGCCGCACCCGGGCGGCTGGGCCGCACCGCATGCGACGCCGCGCGGGGCTGGTGCCTGCGCGGCCTCACCGCATTGGGCGCCGCGCAGGGCTGGTGCCCGCTCGGCTGTGCCGCATGCGGCACCGCGCGGGGCAGGTGCCCGCGCAGCCACACCGCGCTGTCGCGTCGTCCGTCGCCCGCCCACTACTACCGCCGCCGCCGTTGAGTCTTCGTCTTACTTTTGCGTGTTCGGGACCCCGATTTTTCTACAAGTAAATTTAAGTCTTACCTACTGTTCTTTGGGTACTTTTTAGGTCCGGGAGCCGGTTGCGAGCGCGGGTCGGTTTCAGGTGTTCCAGGCAACGCACTTCGAAGTGGTGGTGTTCTAAGTACGGTTTCACTTGTGACATGTAAGAGTAAAGTAGATGTGCCGTTTGTTATTGTCTAACCCTATTTCATGAGAATCCCTTTTTATTCTAACTGTGGCGACTGAATGTCGCGGTGCTTTACTACACGCGGTTCGGCATTAATGCTCATGGTTGCTTACACGCACACCCGCGGTTTGGCCACCGCATCGGTGTACTTTTCCGAAAGGGTGGTACGTTTACCCGTGTACCCATAAGGTGACGTAGTGGGGACCCCTCACGGCCCGCTCAAGGTGCTGCACGAGTACCGTGGAGGGGTTAAAAGCACCAAGGTGCGAGCAAGGTGTTTTTTTCGCTGGGGATCTTTAGACCTTCTGGCAGGTGCTTCGTTTCTGACTAAACAGGGGATACGGTGACTCATGAGGGGAAAGTTGGATGCTCTGGTTATCGGTTTGTTTGCATTTTAGTATTTACTGCATCGTACTTGTTTATGTAGAGTCCTGGCGTTCCCTTGCCCTTGTATACTTGTTGTTATGACGGGATTGTTAGGAAAACTTTTCACTGTGTTTTCTGCAATGGACTGGCCTGGACCGCGAGTATTTTTCTGCGTTTGAGCTCGAAGAAATGGAGGACGGCAAAGCGAACGGATTCGGATTCTGATTTACGGATCTCCCGGAATGGGGGTCAAAGTGTTTGCCTTTGAGTGGTGCATCAAAATCCGTGCTAAGTGGCCGGCATGTTTTTCGAGGTGATCGAACGGGATCCTTCTATGATCGGACTTTTCATCTTTTTATGTCTTTGGGTTTTTTTTCTTATTTATTTGGTAGTACCCTCGACCTTCCGGTTTTTTCGTTTGGGTCCTAAGGAATATTTTCAGTTGTTAAGGGGGGGTTGAAATTCGAAAATTTTTGGGCTGATCGTCGGGGTTTGTGGGTATTTTTAGATGGTAGAGCCCGCAAAATGATGAGTGGCGGTGCGATCGGATTTGAATTCCGACCTCCGGGACCTCCCAGAATAATTTTTCGAAGTTATTAGCAGTTTCGGGCGCATCAGAAAGGTGGTGGGGCAATTAGCACGCTTTGCGAGGTAAATTTTGGACTCGGGTTCACACCTGATCTTTGGGTGGTAAGTTTGGGGACTAGGGTTTCCTTTTCCCACTTCTCACCGCACTCGTGACGCACTTTAGGGCTTTCCGAGGAACGCAAGAGGAACCCCGACCTTCTCCTACCTTCTCCCGACCATCCGGCAGCGGGGGTGAGGAACCGAGGCGCGACGATTGGGAGAAGGAAGGACGATCGCACGTCCTGCGGAACCCGGCGAACGAGAGGGCGGGACGATCCTCCTTCTTCCTCCCTTACCGGCGAAAACGAGGTGAGCGGTTCGGGTCTTTCCGTTTATTTTCGGTATGAGGTTTTCCTTTCTGTCGATGTCGTGGGCAATACGAGTTGTTGAACGGAGGCCGCCGCCGCCGTTGCCGTGTCCACGGGGTCGTCGCCGCAGTCGCCGAGGTCGCGGGTCGCAACCGGAGCCGCGCGGGGGCGAAAAGGGGTTACTGTTCATTCTATACGGCTGCACCGCCGCGCGCTCCACAGGACGCGGCGTGCACCCGGCGTACGGCTCCCGGGCCCAGGGGGCGCGGACCCGGTGCACGAATGCGTGCGCCAGGCCGCGCGGGTCCACAGGGCCCGGCGTGCACCCGGCGCACGGCTCCCGGGCCCAGGGGGCGCGGACCCGGCGCACGAATGCGTGCGCCGCCACGCGGTCCACAGGCCCGGCGTGCACCCGGCGCACAGCTTCCGGACCCAGGGGCGCGGACCGGCGCACGAATGCGTCCGCCAGGTCGCACGGTCCACCGGTCGGGCGTGCACCCGGTGTACGCCTCCACAGCCCCACCGCGTGGACCGGCGCGCGCTTCAGTCCGTGCGCGGCCCGGCCCATGCCGCAGTGGTCTACTGCTGCGGCGTGCACCTGGTCTGCACCGCTGCCGGCTCGAGCCGTGGACCCGGTCCACGCCTGGACCCGTGCACCGATCTTCTGCCTGAAGCCCAGAAGCTCCGTTTTTGGCCCGTTTCGTCCCGTTTTTAAGTGTTTTTGACCGCGACGATGTTTTGAACATTATTTTCTTACTGTAGTTCTTTTCGGGCACAAGGTGGGAGTGTTTTAATTGGAGTTTTTTCGCACACCTTCTTCTCGTTTCAGGTGGGTACACTCTTAGAATCCCTTTATGCGCACTATCGTTATTTTCATGTTTATCATGTTGTGGTTTTCGATCGAGACTTAGTGTGGGACTTTTCGAAAGCTATTGATGATCTCCAATTATTCGTTTAACTGTACTAATGTTGATAGTATTGATGGTTTTTATTATTGGTTTGGTTTCGTGTACTTGGTTACGATGCTCGAGGCTGCAGCACGCGCACCCGCGGTTTGGCCACCGCAAAGGGTGTGCTTTTCCGGAAAAGTGGTCGATGACCCGTGTATACCCACGAGGTGACGTAGTGGGGGCCCCCGTAGGTGGGGGGTTTGAGGCGCCAAGGTGTGAGCGGTGCGACCCGCCGAGGTCGGTGCTCGGCGTGGTTTACCGAGGTAGGTGCTCGGTCTGGTTTCCCGAGGTTGGTGCTCGGTTCGGTTTTCCCGAGGTTGGTGCTCGATTCGGTTTTCTTGAGGTTAGTGCTCGGTTTGGTTTTCTTTCCGAGGTTGGTGCTCAGTTTGATTTTCTTTCTGGAGGATAGTGCTCGGTCTGGGTTGCCAAGGCAGGTGCCGGTTCGGGTTTTGCAGGGAGAGGGGACACCGTCGATCGCACGATGCGGAGGGCGGTTACTCTGGGTTTCTTACGGTTTGCTTAGTTACAGTCTTCCTGCATTTCATCTTTTATACCTTGTGTCGCTGACTTCCCACTTTGTGACAGGTTCCTTCGGGTGAGAGCGAGGGCGACGGTGAGGCCGTGACAGGAGTACTTT
>CM054939.1:9717575-9768367 GCA_029168755.2 Tillandsia fasciculata | reverse complement strand
CGAGCGAAGCTATACAAAAATAAATCTCCGCTTACCGCTAATCGTCGAAGTCGGAGATCCGTTCACGTTTCCGCTTTGGCACGTTCGTCGGGAGGGTTGGGTCCTTCCGCCTTCACCTCCTTTCCTCTCGTTTCCTTCCGATTCGGGTTTTGCCTTTCTCTTTACTTTCGCTCGTCGTTCTTTCCTCTCATTTCCTTTCCGTTAGGGTTTCGCCTTTTCTTTTCTCTTTTCTCCTTTCTCTCTTTTCAAACTAGGGTTTCGCTTGATTTTCGGCACGCACAAAAGGGAAGGGTTTGAGGAGGCGATCTTTTAAGACTAGGGTTTCCTTTCGGTATGCGGGAAATAAATAAATCTCGTTATTAATTTATTTCTTTTATTTTTCCTTTTCGTATGTACATACCGTCAAAATCCACCTCGGATATTTTTGAACTCTAATTAATTAATTTCCTAATTAATTAATTCCTCAGTGATAATCCTTCGGGATAATTCTTTAAAGATAATTCTTTAAAGATAATCTCTTATTTCCTCAAAAAGCGTGTAAAATCACTTACACGGATTTCGATGTACCCCCTAGCTATTGCGATCCTTTCCATCCCTTTCTGGGAGTTTCGTAAGTCGGAATCCGGATCCGATCGCATCGCCGTTCTTCGTTTTTCGAGCTCTATCGCAGAAAAATACCCGCACATTGAGATTACCCGAAGGTAAAACGTTACCAAAAATCTGTGATATTACACCACTCACCCCTTAAAAGAAGTTTCGTCCCCGAAACTTAACCACAACGCTCCCTAAATAACTCAGAGTAACACTCCCTCATTTTCGTCTCAAGTCCCCACGTCGCTTCGCGCTCCTCGTGGTTACTCTATTGCACCTTTACGTAGGGGATCGTCCGGTTATGAAGTTCCTTTTCTTCTCTTGCCAAGATCCGTATCGGTGTTTCCTCATAGCTCAAAATCCTCCCGCAGTTCACGGTCGAGGCGTCGAGGACGTGCGATGGGTCGGGTAGGTACTTCCGGAGCATCGAGACGTGGAACACATTATGCACCCGTTCAAGATTTGGCGGTAAGGCCAACCGGTATACCACCGGCCCACGCGCTCCAAGATCTCGAACGGTCCCACATACCGTGGCCTCAACCTTCCTCGTATGCCGAACCGTCCTGTCCCCTTAGATGGTGATACACGAAGCAACACGTGTTTTCCCTACCATAAATTCCAATTCCCGTCGTCTCTGGTCCGCGTAACTTTTCTGCCGGCTCTGGGCGGTCAACAGTCGCTACCTGATAAGGCGGACCTTTGTCTCTGTTTCCTCTACGAGGTCTGGCCCCGAACGCTTCCGTTCTCCTAAGTCGTCCTAACAAATAGGCGATCGACACCGGCGTCCGAACAAGGCTTCGTACGGGGCTATCTGAATACTAGCCTGATGGCTATTATTGTAGGTAAATTCCACGAGAGGTAGGTAGCGTGACCATCCCTCACCCAGATTTAGCACGCAGGCTCGAAGCATACCTTCGAGAATCTGGAACACTCGTTCTGATTGCACGTCCATCTGCGAGTGGAATGCCGTGCTAAACTGCAGCTTGGTCCCCAGTGCCTGCTGCAAACTCCGCCAGAAGCTCGACACGAAGCGCGTGTCCCTATCAGAAGTTATCAATGACGGTATTCCATGCAATCTCACCACCTCGTCGATATAGGTCTGCGCTAGCCGATCTCTGCCCCACGTTGTGTGAATCGGTAGGAAGTGGGCCGATTTCGTCAGACGGTCCACAATGAGCCATATCGCGTCATGTCCTTGTTGCGATCGCGGAAAACCGGTTACGAAGTCCATAATAATCCATTCCCATTTCCACTCCGGTATGGGCAATGGTTGTAGTTTTCCCGCCGGTCGCTGATGTTCCGCTTTCACCTGTTGGCACACCGAACATCGCGCCACGAATTGCGTCACATCACTTTTTAATTTGGGCCACCAAAAGGTCTGCCTCAGGTCTCTGTACATTTTTGTACCCCTGGGATGCGCAGTATAGGGTGCATTATGCGCTTCCGTCAGACTTTCTTTACTCAATTCTGGCACGTCGATCGGGCCCGCCAACTTGTCCCCGGAACCATATTGCATTATCCGTGCTAATCGTAAAATCCCCACTTTGCTCCGAGGATATTCTGTCTCGCACCGGTTGTAGTTGCGTGTCCGTTGTTTGGCCTTCCATGATCCTCTCGTTCTGCGTAGGCTCCAGCACCAAGGACAGATGTTTCCCATCTTCACCTGCTGGCACTACCTCCAGTCTCAATTGTGAGAATTCTGCAATTAGACGATCCTATTGGGTGAGGGCGCTTAGTGCCATTTCCCCTATCTGTCCTTTTCGGCTCAAGGCGTCGGCCACCACATTCGTCTTCCCGGGGTGGCGGTGGATGGACAATTCGTAGTCCTTTAGTAGTTCCAACCATTGCCTTTGCCGTAAGTTCAGTTCCTTCTGTGTAAACAGGTCTTTGAGGCCCTGGTGATCAGAAAACACGTTACAGTGCGCCCCTTAGAGGTAATGTCTCCAGAGCTTTCAAGCAACCACGAGTGTCGCGAGCTCCAAGCCGTGTGTAGGGTAGTTCTGCTCGTAATCCTTGGGCTGTCTTGAGGCGTAAGCTATGACCTTCCCTTGTTGCATCAATACGCTTTCAAGATCGCTTCGAGACGCATCACAAATGATCTCGTAGTCCTCACCGGGCTGCGACAATGTGAGTACCGGTGCCCGTGTGAGTCTGTCTTTAAGTTACTCGAAGCTCTTCTGGTATTGGGTTGACTAGACGAATTCCTCCCCTTTCCGGTTTAGTCGATTAACAGGAGCGGCTATCTTTGAGAAGTCTTCCTTGAAACGTCTGTAGTACCCCGCTAGTCCTAGATAGCTTCGGATTTCTGTCCTCGTCGTTGGCCGAGCCCAGTCGGTGACGGATTCTATCTTCCTCGGGTCCTCCACCATTCCCGACACTGAGACTATGTGTCCCAACAAGTCTACCTCGCGAAGCCAGAACTCACCCCTTTTGAGTTTGGCATACACTTTCTGGTACCAAAGGGTCTGGAGGATCACCCGCAAGTGTTCCTCGTGCTCTTAGTCTGTGCGAGCGTAGATCGGGACGTCATTTATAAAGACTACAACAAACTGGTCTAAGAAAGGTTCCAAGATCCTGTTCATCACATTCATGAACACCGCTGGAGCAACAATGAGTCCAAACGGTATAACCGTGAACTCGTAATGACCATACCGAGTTCGAAGGACTGCCTTCGGTATGTCATCTCTCCGGACTCTAACCTGGCGATAGCCGGACTGCAGATCAATCCTTGAAGACACCGTCGCTCCTCGTGGTTGGTCGAATAGGTCCTCCATTCGAGGTGAGGGTATTGATCTTTACTATGACCTTATCCATTCCCCGATTGTCGATGTACAATCGTAGACTCCCGTCCTTCTTCCGTACGAATAGAACGGGTGTGCCCCAAGACGATACGTTCGGTTTCTCGCAATCGACTAGCACCTGTTACTCGGTAAGCCCATCCCCTTTGAGTATCCCCCCGAATTCTCTTAGCAGTGACACCACTAAGTCACAAATGTCGGATCGTTGGCGCTAACCATTAACCCCAAAAGCTCGAGCTTTTAGAGGTGCGCAACCAATTCACTTAAAGCGTACACACACCGTGCCACATATCTAGACCGGACTCAACCCACCTGGATGGTGGGTCTATTGTTGGGCCTCTTGCCGTTAGGTCTATTGTGGACCGCAGCCCACCCAACCTATTGGGCTCACCCAACTTAACTGACTAGTCCCCTGGGCCTATTGTCTCGAGGCAGGAAGTTGGACCTATTTGATCCGTAATTAAATGGCCAACACTAAAGACAACTGAGTCTTCCTAACCTTATTGGGCAGGAAGGTACAAAGCATTTGCTTCTAAGGTTCTCCTGGGGTCAAGACCAACATTACTCTTCGTAAGGGGTCTTCCCTGCTACTACTTCCCTCGGGTAGTGCGTCCTTTGTCATGTCGTCGCATAAGACCTCTCATCCATGTCGCGACTCCGAAGAATTATTCCCGGGTTCGGGGCAGTTAAAGCGGAACTGTCCCAGTTTGTCACATTAGAAGCAAAGGTCGTGCTTCCGGAATCGAATAATTTCCCCCGGGGTGCTCCTCTGTAGATGATGCATGGCCGGTCCCCGCTAGAAAATCCCATTCCGGAGAAGGGCTGGGGTAGTTTATTGTCCTTGTTGTACTCCGAGTCCTCTTGACGGGCGCGCGTCACCACGAATCCGCGCTCCACTATAGTGGCCCTATCCACCACTTTCTGGAAGGTGTGTAGTTCCACTACTTGCACAACTTCGAAAGTATTGGTCCGCAATCCGTCTACGAAGAGGCGAGCTTTGTGTGCTTCATCCTTTATAACAAAGGAAACACAATTGGCCAACCCTACATATTCTTGTCGATACTCCATGACGTATCGATTTTCTTGTCTGATGTGTTTCAGATTCCTTGCGGCGTCTTCGGATACTGGGGTGGTCGGCTCCCGTTGGGAAAGTCATTCCCAGCCGCGCGGGTACCCCGCCCGCGCGGCACCAACCGCGGCCGCGCGGGCATGGCCTCGCGCGGCGTGCGCGCACAGCCGAGCGGGAGTCCGCCCTCGCAGCACCGGCCGCGGTCGCGCGGGCATGGGCCCCGCGCGGCACGCGCCGCAGACTCGCGGGCGCCTGCCCGCGCGGCACCAGCTGTCACACCCCGGAGGTCTAAGGATAAGCGGAAAAGCGTATATATTTTTTTTTTTCAATAAATAAACGACCTCGCCTACCGGTGCTTGTCAGACCCGCCACATATACAAATTCACTCTGAAAATAGGCAGAGTCTCCTTTGTATATGCACGGCGTCACATTTACATTAACTTCTTCAACCACACAGTCACAATGAAACGAACAAGAGAGAGTATTTCCATTTATTCACATCACAACTTTCATTCATGACATCAAGAAATAAAACTACGGATTCACAAACGGTGTCCACACGACACCCAGTTTTCCAAAATGTTTACACATTCACAATAAAGCGGCTACATCTTTTTGAAAGGATAAATCCAGAGGTTTACAAAATAGTGCCTACATGACACTTGGTTTTGGAAAGTATTTTCGAAACCCTTTTGTTTGGTATAAAACACGTCGCATACAAGTCAATAAGAAGCATAATAAAGATCACATCACGAAAATAAACTCTCAATCCAACATCCACGATATTCTACAGTCAAGTAATTGAGAACTTAAACTAGATAAAAGGAGATGAGATAACCCCAAGCAAAAACGACGAAATCAGCCTCATATGGCTAATGTCCTCTAGACGCTGCCTCACTATCGTTCCGACTACTACAACTAGTCAAACCTGTCACGGAGTGGGTAAAGTCAGTGACAAATAAAGTAGATGCTCAAACAATTAGAAGTACTTTTAAGCAAGCCGAAAACACTGGAACCTTTCGCTTTTCCTCCTCATGAGTCCACATCACTTGATTTAATTACATGGTACCTGTCGGGGAGTCAACGATCTCCCCTCGTGAATAATTACTTTACTTACGTGATGCCTTTAACCCCTTCACGGTGCTAGTGCGGCACTTATAGCTGGCGTGAAGAGGTCCCCACCCGGTACTTTCACTTTTATGGGGTACACGGGTTATTCAGACCACTTCTCCGGAAAAGTACACCCATGCGGTGGCCAGACCGCCTGTGTACGTGTAAGCATCTAAAAACATGATAGCCGAAATCGGCGTGTAACAATCACCGCGACACTTAGTCGCCACAGTTAATAACAGAAGAAACGGTACATATTCATGCGAAAGGTTAAATCAATTGAAACATCTCATCTACTTTATTAGACAGGTTATTATACTTTTTACGATGACATATTGCACTTATTGCAAGGGTACCCACCTGGAATGAAGATAAACGACCGTGCCCGCGACCCTCCTAAGCAAACAAAACTTCACGCGGCCTAATAAAATAACTAAAAGCACCATTTGTCACTTTACCCTAAACAGGCAAAATCAGTGGTCCCGACCACTGTAACAATAAACCAACGAAAACCAAAATCACTGTGCCAAGAGGACCGCGTCGTAAATCAAAAATCAATGAGTCAAAACTTGTCAAGTAAAACTATAAAACTCAGATCAAACCGGATTTCTGACGGTAAAACCGATGGTTATCGACAACCGGACCGCGACTATATCATCGCGAACTCCATCGGAACCCAAATCCGCTAACGGAAATCCAACAGAACCCAATTTCTCAACCGGTAGACAACTCGGGACGTCAACGGTCAAGCCAAGAAAACCCCGACGCCGAAAACGATGAGAAAAAGGCCCGACGGCGCGACCCCGACGATTTTGTCAAGGCGCGGAGCGACAGCGAAACTAGCACATGACATGGCAAAACGGTGACTTAGATGACTCCGAGTAGCCATGCCAAGAAAAAGGCGAAAATGGTGATCCCAACGGTGAAAACGGCGCTCAAAACAGTAAAAAACGGACCAAAACGGAGCTACCGGACTTCCGGGCTGACGGGTGGTGCACAGGCTAGGCGTGGACCGGGTTTACAGCGCAGTGGAGGCGGCGGCGCAGACCCGGCTCACCCAGGAAGCGTGAACCAGGGGAGTTGGGCCGGGCCGGTGCACGGGTGAGGCGCGCACCGGGTTCACGGCTGCAGGGCGCTGCGGCGCGCACCGGGTGCACGCTGAAAGCGTGCACCATGCTAAGCGGGCCGGGCCGGTGCACGTGAGACGCGCGCCGGGCTCACGGCCGCAGGGAGCTGCGACGCGCACGCGGGTGCACGCTGAAAGCGTGCACCATGCTAAGCGGGCCGGGCCGGTGCACGCGAGACGCGCGCCGGGCTCACGCCCGCGGGACGCAGGGGCGCGCACCGGGCGCACGCCCAGTCCGTGCACCGCGCTACCGGGCCGGGCTGGTGCATGGCTGAAGCGCACCGGGTTCATGACACTGGGTCTCCTTTTCCTGCACCGGGTGCACGCTGGTCCCGTGGACCGCGTGACGGATTTTGCTTTATTTTTCGTTTTTCTTCGTCTTTTCCAGCTCCGGTTGCGACCAGGCGGCTACGGCGTCGACCTCGTGAACATGGTAACGGCGGCGGCGGCCTCCCGTTTAACAACAGCGGCGGCGGCCTCCCGTTAACTTCCCCCATGATCCGACGAAACACCCAATTAACCCCGAATAAATCCGCGGTAAATCTAACAATTAAACCATTGACCGAAACATCGATCGGAAACCGATCAAAAGACCGATTAAAACCCACCGTTTAAACACGGCCAAGAACAAGAACAAAACATTAATCAAAAACCAAAATCAAGAACCCGTGATCAATGTACAGGTTAAAACGATCTTAAAAGAACACGAAAAACTCCCGATCGGACCGACGGAAGAGAAATAACGATCACTAACCTCGATCTATCGGGATTAAAGAATCGATCTTGTCCCTCGCGAGGTTAGGGATCCGGATCCGCTCCCCATAGATGATGGCGTCTCGTTCTTCAGTCTCCGACGCGTCAATCGGGGCGATCGGGTCCCTCCGCTTTCTCCTCCTCTTCTTTTCTCCTCCGGTTAGAATTCTCTTTTCTTTTCTCCTCTCCGAACTAGGGTTTTATTTTTGGTCTTCGGTACGCATAAGAGGGAAGGGTTTGACGAGGCGATCTTTTTAACCTAGGGTTTTCCTTCCGGTAAACGGGGTATAATTATCTTATTATTATTATTAATTTATTTTCTTTTATTTTATTTTATTTTTTCTTTTCATACGTACGTAAAAAGAAAAAACTACAATATTCGGATATTTATTATTTAACAATAAATATCTATTCTCACGAGATAATTCTAAGATTTCTCGAAAAGCGTGCCACATCTTTTGCACGGATTTCGATGCACCCTACGGTTATCGCGACCTTCAAACCCCATTCCGGGGGATCCGTAAGTCAGATTTTAGATCCGATTGCACCGCCGTTCATCGTTTTTCGAGCTCTATCACTGAAAAATACTCGCACCGTGTGTTAGTCAACTCAAAAGAGCTCGATAATTTAATTTTTTCTAACTTATACTCTCTTAGCAGGAGGGTAACATATCACTAGAAAAGTCGTGTCATTACACCAGCTGCGGCCGCGCTGGCATGGGCCCCGCGCGGCACGCGCCGCAGCCACGCGGGCGCCTGCCCGCGCGACACCAGCCGCGGCCGCGCGGGCATGGCCCAGCGCAGCGTGCGCGCACAGCCGCGCGGGCGCCCGCCCGCGCGGCACTGGCTGCGGCTACGCGGGCATGGTCCCCGCGCTGCACGCGCCGCAGCCGCGCGGGCGCCTGCCCGCGCGGCACCAGCGGCGGCCGCGTGGGCATGGCCCCGCGCGGCGCGCGCCACCGCCGCACGGGCGCCCGCCCGCGCGGCACCGACCGCGGCCGCGCGGGCATGGTCCCCGCGCGGCACGCGCCGCAGCTGCGCGGGCGCCTGCCCGCGCGGCACCAGCTGCGGCCACGCGGGCATAGCCCCTCGCAGCGTGCGCGCACAGCCGCGCGGGCGCCCACCAGCGCGGCACCGGCTGCGGCCGCACGAGCATGGGCCCCGCGCGGCACGCGCCACAGCCGCCGCGCGGGCGCCTGCCCGCGTGGCACCAGCCGCGGCCGCGCGGGCATGGCCCCGCACGGCGCGCGCCACCGCGGCGCCGGCGCCCACCCGCGCGGCATTGGCTGTGGCCGCGCGGGCATGGGCCCCGCGCGGCGCTTGCCCTAACCGCGGCCGCGCGGGGGCCTTGGTCCGGCGCGGGCACCGTCCCCGCGCGGCGCGTACCGCGGCTGCGGCGGCGATGCCCTAGGGCCGTGCGGCGATGCCCTATGGCCGTGCGGCGGTGCCCTAGGGCTTCGCGGCGGCAACGTGTAGGGTAGCAAACGGCTACCCTAAGACTATGCGAAGGACGGAACCGAAAACTGAGCGAATCTATACAAAAATAAATCTCGCTTACCGCTAATCGTCGGAGTCGGAGATTCGTTCACGCTCCCGGCTTCGGCACATTCGTCGGGAGGGTTGGGTCCTTCCGCCTTCACCTTCTTTCCGCTCGTTTCCTTCCGATTAGGGTTTTGCCTTTCTCTTTCCTTTCGCTCGTTCTTTCTTCTTGTTTCCTTCCGGTTAGGGTTTGGCCTTTTCTTTTCTATTTTCTCATTTCTCTCTTTTCAAACTAGGGTTTCGTTTTGTTTTCGGCACGCACAAAAGGGAAAGGTTTGAGGAGGCGATCTTTTAAGACTAGGGTTTCCTTTCGGTATACGGGAAATAAAGAAATCTCGTTATTAATTTATTTCTTTTATTTTCCCTTTTCGTATGTACGTACCGTCAAAATCCACCTCGGATATTTTTGAACTCTAATTAATTAATTTCCTAATTAATTAATTCCTCAGAGATAATCCATCGGGATAATTCTTTAAATATAATTCTTTAAAGATAATCCCTTATTTCCTCGGAAAGCGTGTAAAATCACTTACACGGATTTTGATGTACCCTCTGGTTATTGCGATCCTTTCCACCCCTTTCTGGGAGTTCCGTAAGTCGAAATCCGGATCCGATCGCACCGCCGTTCTCCGTTTTTCGAGCTCTATCGTAGAAAAATACCCGCACATCGAGATTACCTACCTAAGTAATCCCGTTACTCTAATTTCTCCAAACATAATCTTTATTAGCCGGAGGGTAAAAAGTTACCAAAAATTTGTGATATCAAAATCCATAGTAATGTGGTCCCACTTCCACTCGGGAATTGGAAGACTCTGCAACTTGCCAGCAGGAACCCGGTGCTCTGCCTTCACTTGCTGGCAAGTTAAATAATGAGCCACAAATCTCCCAATGTCCCGCTTCATTCCGGGCCACCAAAAATGTGCCTTGAGGTCCTTATACATCTTAGTACCACCAGGGTGAACGGTATAAGGTGTATAATGGGCCTCCCTCAAAATCTGGTCTCTAATCTCAGGATCCGTAGGCACACATACTTGGTCCCTGTACTGCAGTACTCCCGAGCTATCCACAGAAAAATTTCCTATCTGATCTGCCTGAATCTGCGACCTAATCCTCGCCAAGTGGGGGTCCTTACTCTGTGTGTCTCTAATCCTGTCCAACAGAGTGGGCTGCAAGACCATAGACATAAGTCTAGCAGAGAACCCAGGGGATACCACCTCTATCTGTAGCCGCCTCATCTGCTCGACCAACGGGCCTGCTGCGAGATCATCAGACTCGGACTCGTCCTCCTACTCAAAGCATCTGCCACAACATTGGCCTTACCGGGATGATAGAGGATACTCAAATCATAATCCTTTAACAATTCCAACCACCGCGTTGTCTCAAATTCAGCTCCTTCTGAGTGAACAGATACTTCAAGCTTTTATGATCAGTGTAGATCTCGCAATGCTCTCCATACAAATAATGCCACCACAGCTTCAGAGCAAACACCACCGCTGCCAGCTCAAGATCATGAGTAGGGTAATTTTTCTCATAGTCCTTTAATTACCGTGAAGCATAGGCAATTACCCTACCATACTGCATCAACACACATCCCAAACCACTGTGAGAGGCATCGCTGTAGATCACAAATCCTTCTCCCATAACCGGGAGAGCGAGGATCGGAATGTCACGCCCCAGGCCCCAGCGGAAGCCTAGCCTACCTGGCACGTGCACAGACCCGCCGTGTGCACAAGGTACCCCCCGGTACACACAAGGCGTCTACAACAACAAGCGGAAGGAAGGCAATAAACACATCCTACTAGTAATCAGAGCACAACACAACTAAACTATACATAAAGAGGAAAGTAGATAACAACTATCATACAAGAAGTTAAAATCCAAATTACACATGTAGTTCCCTTAAATACAACTTATCAAAATACATGGGTGGTTTCTATGCCAAAATACACCAACACCTCTCTAACAAAAACAAAAGAAAAGGTGTCCTGTAACCACCTCGAGGGGTGCGACGGGGATTAGCTAGCTATGCGATAACCCCTTGCCACGGTCCCGAGCCCCTCCCGCTGCGGACGGCTCTGAAAACAACATCCCAAATGGGGTGAGAACTATTAAACAATAGTTCCCAGTGGGTAAGCCGCCGAGAGAAGCGAAATACACCACTAGGTCAACTGAGGCATAAGATAGTAAACTGCTGAAATGAAATGCAGAAAATAAACAACTGAAGTAAAGTAAAGTACTCTACTACTATCATGCCTCTATGCTCATGTACAAGGTGATGATGATATGAATCTATCATGCTATCATAATGTCCAACTACAATGAGTAGTATTACTTATGTGGTGTCCAATGTCAAGTTTGCTATCATGTATGTCCAATACCATTAATGTATCATCTATGTGATATTCAATGTTAAGTTTGGTTAACTTAATCCTTTTCTCTTGAAGACTTTCTTTGAGTCTAAGCTTGAGCCACGCCTCATGGTCCCGTGGTGGCACCCCCCAAGGAGCTATGCCAATCCAACGGCGTCCCAATCGGCACCCAATCCCGCACGGCGATCGTAATGTCGCAAATGGCCAACTCCGGAGTGCCGGCTTGGAGGGAGCGACCCTACCAAGCATGTGCGAATGAGCACAAACGGCAAGCAAGCAAGTCTCGATCATCGTGTCTGAAACACGGAAATAGCAAGTCATCGTGTCTAAAACACGGAAAAGCATCATCGACCTTTAGGTCGGGGTATAGTATCTCAAGTGTCAATGTTTCTTGTACCATATTAACATTATTTTGCATAATGAAAGAGTAAAACATTTACAAGTTATCCTCATGTCTCAAACATGGAATCTAACTATTTCATCTTGATTGTACAAGTTTAGAAGTTTTCTACTTGTATCTCACTACACTAGATGGCACTAATGTCATAATGTCCATTTTCTTCATGATCATATGCATAACATATCTCAATAATTCTATAACATGTATAGTTATTCTCTATTCATATCCAAAAGCTTAAGTTCACGAAAATTCCTATTCAATCCCCCCTCAAAGTGCCCATGCACCTACAATGTTTACCTCTACTAAATAGAGTATAAATTTTCTACACATGAAGGGGTTCAAATGCATGATCATAAATCATGATAAATTAAACAATGCATGTTTAATATAACAATGCTGCCCTAAAAGTCTATAGAAGACATAGGGGGAGTTCACCCATTTCGGTGAGGTCAGACCCACCGGATAGTTGCCAAATCCTTGCGAAGGATTCCAACCAAGAAGCCCACACTTCCTCTTATGCCCTAAGAGAAGTTTCCAAAGGGTTAAAACATCACAAAACCCTAATCACAAAATCCCTTAAAATTATAAGGAAAATAAGTGGAAAATACCTTAGGTTGAGAAATCTTGCTAAATCTTGAAATCCAAACAAGAAAAGCTTCAAAACCAACCTACAAGAGTGTTCTACACCCATCAATTCCACCCCAAAAGCTATAAATCAAAAAGCCCCAAAATAAACCCTAGTTTTCCAAAACCTAGGTTTTTTCTTCAAAAATCCCAAAAGAAAGGAAAAAGAAGTGTTCCAAACCTCTTTTAGCTCAAATCCCACCTTGGAAAAGCAAAGGATAGGCACAAGAGCTCCAAACTTCCTTCTCCTTCAAGTTCAAGCCTTCCTCCAAGCTCTTGTAGCAAGCTTCAATGGTGAAGAAGAGGAGGTTGAAGAAGAATCCAAGTAGAGGGATGGGTTGGAGAAGAAAATCCAAGATTTCTCTCTCCCTCTCTCTCTCTCTAACACTTTCTCTTACTCTCTCCAAATGAGAGGAAACGAAGAGATGAAGAGGGTTAAAAGCCCTAATGTAACAAAATCCCGAAAGCCCCTTGCAAGAAACGTTATTTCGTTTCTTACTGTGCTGTCCAGACCCGCACGATCCGGATCGCCCCTATACGATCCGGATCCCGAACATGGAATCTCCAGTTTCGCGCGGACGATCCGGATCGCCCCTATCCGATCCGGATCCCGAACGTGTAATTTCCAATTTCGCGCGGACGATCCGGATCGCCCCTATCCGATCCGGATCCCGAAGCCAGAAACCCCAAAAATTCAAAATTTTCGAAAGTTTCCGATTTGCGCCCAAACTCTCCGGAAAACTTCTAGGACCTTCCGGAAGCTTACAAAAACATTCTAAGGGTATCATTCAACCCTCCACACACTCGAACTTCGCAATTTGCTAAAGTTCAGTGTACTACATTCACCCCTCCTAAAAAGGAGTTTCGTCCGCGAAACTAGAAGTGAAGTACCTCAAGTCTCCAGCTGAAAAAGATGAGGGAAACGCTCCTGCAGCGCGCTCTCTAGCTCCCATGTGGCCTCGCGATCCTCGTGATTGCTCCAAAGTACCTTCACATAAGGTATCTCGCGATTCCGAAGTTTCTTCACCTCACGAGCCAAAATCTTCACCGGTTGCTCCTCAAAGCTTAAGTCCTCGTGTAGTTCCAACGGGGCGAAGTCCACCACATGAGATGGATCAAAAACATACTTCCGGAGCGTCGAAACATGGAACACATTGTGCACTCCCGATAGGTTAGGCGGTAGAGCAAGCCGATAAGCCACCGGGCCGATACGCTCCAAAATCTCAAAAGGTCCAATAAATCGGGGACTAAGCTTCCCTCGGATGCCAAATCTCTTGACTCCTCTAGTCGGCGATACTTTTAGGAAGACATGGTCTCCAACTTGAAATTCCAAATCGCGCCGACGCTTATCCGCGTAACTCTTTTGTCGACTTTGAGCTGAAATCAAACGTTCCCGAGCTAGTCGAACCTTGTCTTCGGCCTCTTGAAGTACATCGGGGCCTAAAATCAATCGTTCTCCCACCTCGCTCCAATGAAGAGGTGATCGGCACTTTCTCCCATAAAGAGCCTCGAATGGCGCCATCTTGATACTTGCTTGATAACTATTGTTATAGGCAAACTCGGCCATCGGTAGATATTGATGCCAACCACTTTGATAATCCAAAACACATGCTCTGAGCATGTCCTCCAAGATTTGTATGGTTCGCTCAGACTGCCCATCACTCTGGGGTGGAAAGCTGTACTGAAATCCAACTGCGTGCCTAGGGCCTCGTGAAGGCTCCTCCAAAAATGAGATGCAAATCTTGGATCTCGATCGGAAACTATAGAAACAGGCACTCCATGCAATCGCACAATCTCATCAAGGTACTTTTGTGCAAGCTTCTCTCTAGACCAAGTAGTATGGATAGGGATAAAATGAGCAGATTTGGTTAACCTATCCACGATCACCCAAATAGCATCATGCCCAGCCTGAGAGCGAGGCAATCCAACAACAAAATCCATGGTGATCCTCTCCCACTTCCACACGGGAATGGGTAAACTCTGCAACTTGCCTGCGGGAAGTCGGTGCTCGGCTTTCACTTGTTGACATGTCAAGCATTGAGCCACAAATTTCCCAACATCTTTCTTCATGCCGGGCCACCAATAAAGTAACCTTAAGTCCTTGTACATTTTGGTGCCACCTGGGTGAAGAGAATAAGGTGCTCGGTGCGCTTCCTTCAGGATCTCTTCTTTGATCTCCAAATCCGCCGGTACACAAAGTCGACTTCGAAAACGAAGTATGCCATGATCATCCACATGAAACTCACCGGCTCGGCCATCCACAAGTGTAGCCCGAATCTTTTCCAAACTAGGATCTTGGACTTGTTTCATCTTGATCCTTTCCATAAGAGTCGGTCGTAACACCAATGCCATCAATCTCATGGGTGTCTCGGGTGCCACAACTTCCAACTCCAACCGTCTCATATCTTGAAGTAATGGTTGTTGGTAAGTGATCATCATCGCTAAATTTTCCATCGATTTGCGACTTAGAGCATCTGCCACTACATTTGCTTTCCCAGGATGGTAGAGAATAGTCAAATCATAATCCTTAAGCAGCTCCAACCATCTGCGCTGCCTAAGATTCAACTCCTTCTGAGTAAAGAGGTACTTTAGGCTCTTATGATCAGTGTATACCTCACAATGTTCACCATATAAATAGTGTCGCCACAGCTTCAATGCAAATACCACGGCGGCTAACTCCAAATCATGAGTGGGATAGTTTTTCTCGTAGTCCTTTAATTGACGAGAGGCATAAGCAATAACCTTCTCGTTTTGCATCAAAACACACCCTAACCCACTCAAGGAAGCATCACTGTAGATCACGTATCCCGCTCCTACAGTAGGCAAAGCCAAGATCGGGGCGGTTGTCAACCGTTCCTTCAATTCCCTGAAGCTTCTCTCACACGCATCATTCCAGATAAACTTGGTGCCTTTATGCGTTAGTCGCGTTAGGGGAGTAGATAACCTTGCAAATCCCTCAACAAAACGCCGATAGTAGCCGGCTAGACCGATGAAGCTCCGGATCTCGGTGATGTTCGTCGGTCTGGGCCAATCCTTGATTGCCTCAATTTTCTTGGGGTCCACAGCTATTCCTTTATCTGATATTACATGACCCAAGAACGCTACCTCTCGTAGCCAAAACTCACATTTCTTCAGCTTGGCGTAGAGCTCTTTCTCTCGAAGTAAATGCAACACTTGCCGCAAGTGATCCTCATGTTCTTCATCACTTCGAGAGTACACCAAAATGTCGTCGATGAACACCACGACGAATCTATCCAAAAAGGGCTTGAAGACACGGTTCATCAAATCCATAAAAGCTGCCGGGGCATTAGTGAGCCCAAACGGCATAACAGTAAACTCATAGTGTCCATACCGTGTCCTAAAAGCCGTCCTAGGAACATCCTCTGGCTTGATCTTGAGTTGGTGATATCCAGACTGAAGGTCAATCTTCGAATACACTCTTGATCCTTGGAGTTGATCAAACAAATCATCAATCCTCGGCAATGGATACTTATTCTTAATTGTGACCTTGTTAAGCTCGCGATAGTCCACGCAAAGGCGAAGCGATCCATCCTTTTTCTTGACGAACAAAACTGGTGCTCCCCAAGGTGAAACACTGGGTCGGATGAAGCCTTTTTCCAACAAGTCTTGAAGCTGTGCCTTGAGCTCTTTTAACTCTGCCGGCGCCATCCTATATGGCGCTTTCGAGATTGGGGTAGTTCCAGGGATCAGATCCACCACAAACTCGATCTCTCTATCCGGAGGCATCCCCGGTAGCTCTGCCGGGAACACATCAGTAAACTCTCGCACAACTGGGATATCCTCCACTCTCGGAGTCTCACTGCTACTATCCACAACAGTAGCCAAGTAGGCGACACATCCACTCCTAATCAGCTGTTTTGCTCTGGTGGAAGAGATAGTCATCGCAAACAGTGAACTTTTGCAGCCTCTGAACACAATTTCCTCTTGTCCCGGTTCTCGAAACTTCACGAGTCGATTCTCACAATCAATGGTAGCATGATATCTTGTGAGCCAATCCATGCCCAAAACCACATCAAATTCTCCAAGTCGATGGAGGGCCAACAAATCTGCCGGCAAAATCCAATCCCCAATCCTAATAGGACAACTAGGGGAAAACTCCCGAATCTCCAAAGTATGATCGGGGACTAAGACTCGTCCCGGATGCAAGGTAGGAACTAACTCAATGCCATGCAACTCGGCAAACAGCCGGTCAATGAATGAATGAGATGCACCAGTGTCAAATAAAGCTCGAACTCGAATGCTATGAATCAAGATAATACCTGCAACGACGTCCTCTGCCGTTGAAGCCTCCTCAGTTTGGGCCGCATACATGCGCCCACTCGGAGCCTGCCGTGGCCCCTCGTACTGTCGCGACGCCGGTGGTCGCCCTGACTGAGAGTAGGTGGGTGGGGTCACCTGTCCTGGAATAACTGGTGCCGATGCTGATGAAGGTGTCGGTGTCGAGCCTCGCGGGCATTCTGATCGAAAGTGGCCCTCCTGACCACAAAGGTAGCACTTGCCTCCACGCTGCGGGCATTGCGGCGGCACATGGGGTCCACCACAAATCACGCAACGCGGGGGCCGCCGACGGTCAGGTCCTCCCCGGTGTGAAGATGAGCCGCGTCCTCCAGACTGGCTCCTCGGGTGCTTCGGCGGTTTCTTCGAATAGGGCTTATGACTTGCGCCCTCGGTCGCCGACCTCTTGCCTCGCGTTCTATCAAGAGCTTCTCTCTCTTCCTTAGCAATCTCCGCGCCTTTCTCCACTATCAAGGCACGGTCCACAACCTCCCGGTAGGTTTGGAGGTTTAGGGTCTGAACCAATCTGAAAATGGACGGTCTAAGGCCGTTCTCGAACATACGGGCCTTGTCCTCGTCGTCCCTCACAACGTGCGGAATACAGTTAAGTAGTCGAGTAAATTCCCTCTCGTACTCCGCCACGGTTTTGTCTCCTTGCCTCAAGTTGCGGAGATCTCTTTCCATTTGCCTTTTTGCGCTCGCCGGAAAATACTTCATTGCAAGCATCTTCTTGAACCGCGGCCATGTGATTGCTGCCAAATCGGTCGTGGGGTCATCCCGAATGTCCGTCCACCACTGGTAAGCATCGCCCTCAAGATGGTGTGTTGCCAACCACACCCGGTCTCCCTCCGCTACGAAGGTATCGTGGAAAAGTTTTTCCATGTGTAGAATCCACTTCTCAAAAACCCAATAGTCGGGTTTCTCTCCATCATATGTCCGAGGCTTGGATTCCCGGAATTCCTTCAAACGAGCCATGAGTCGGTCCCGCTCTTCTCCTGCTACCATCATCGGTAAAACCGTCCTCGCCGGTGGAGTCTGAACTGGCGGTGACATCACAACCTCTTCCCGGCGCCCAGCACTCGGAGTGTGATGTGAAGACTCGGGCACCTCAGGTCGAAGTGCATCGGTCACTCCACCCATGTGCTCCTGTGGTTGCACTGGTGGGTGCGAAGGGTCTTGAGCTCCCCTTGCCGCCAACTGCTGGGTCAAAAGAGCCTCCAATCTCTGCATCCTTGCATCCTGCCGACGCGAAGCCTCAGCCTGCTCTCGCGCCGCAGCCGACTGCCGCTCCACAACATCAGCTAGCATAGCCAACTGCTCTCTCAAATCTCGGACCTCACTGGATCCGGAAGTAGCGGATGTCTCCGCATCGGCCTCCTCGGCCGTCATGGAGCGAGTCGTAGGCATCACAAACTGTAACAGGCATAAAATGCGTAGGTTAGGATAACCAACGCGAAACGCATCCCCACTCAAAACAAATCCCAATCATGCGAAAGCAAATGAAGCATGCCACAATTATTTCCCGATGTCAGGTTGTCGGCCGCCAACCAGACCTTCCAAGGAAATAGAAGGTGCAATCACTTCGATCAACTCCAACTCTTATGAAGTTATAGTATTGACCCAATCAGGTTACTTTCGCCAAGTAATCATATAAGACCCCGTCTCTCACGTTCTAAATCCTTATAGTCCAACCAGCCTAAGGTTTGCTAGGTCCACTAAGACTTAACCCTAGGCTCTGATACCAAAATAATCTGTCACGCCCCAGGCCCCAGCGGAAGCCTACCCGGCACGTGCACAGACCCGCCGTGTGCACAAGGTACCCCCCGGTACACACAAGGCGTCTACAACAACAAGCGGAAGGAAGGCAATAAACACATCCTACTAGTAATCAGAGCACAACACAACTAAACTATACATAAAGAGGAAAGTAGATAACAACTATCATACAAGAAGTTAAAATCCAAATTACACATGTAGTTCCCTTAAATACAACTTATCAAAATACATGGGTGGTTTCTATGCCAAAATACACCAACACCTCTCTAACAAAAACAAAAGAAAAGGTGTCCTGTAACCACCTCGAGTGGTGCGACGGGGATTAGCTAGCTATGCGATAACCCCTTGCCACGGTCCCGAGCCCCTCCCGCTGCGGATGGCTCTGAAAACAACATCCCAAATGGGGTGAGAACTATTAAACAATAGTTCCCAGTGGGTAAGCCGCCGAGAGAAGCGAAATACACCACTAGGTCAACTGAGGCATAAGATAGTAAACTGCTGAAATGAAATGCAGAAAATAAACAACTGAAGTAAAGTAAAGTACTCTACTACTATCATGCCTCTATGCTCATGTACAAGGTGATGATGATATGAATCTATCATGCTATCATAATGTCCAACTACAATGAGTAGTATTACTTATGTGGTGTCCAATGTCAAGTTTGCTATCATGTATGTCCAACTACCATTAATGTATCATCTATGTGATATTCAATGTTAAGTTTGGTTAACTTAATCCTTTTCTCTTGAAGACTTTCTTTGAGTCTAAGCTTGAGCCACGCCTCATGGTCCCGTGGTGGCACCCCCCAAGGAGCTATGCCAATCCAACGGCGTCCCAATCGGCACCCAATCCCGCACGGCGATCATAATGTCGCAAATGGCCAACTCCGGAGTGCCGGCTTGGAGGGAGCGACCCTACCAAGCATGTGCGAATGAGCACAAACGGCAAGCAAGCAAGTCTCGATCATCGTGTCTGAAACACGAAATAGCAAGTCATCGTGTCTAAAACACGGAAAAGCATCATCGACCTTTAGGTCGGGGTATAGTATCTCAAGTGTCAATGTTTCATGTACAATATTAACATTATTTTGCATAATGAAAGAGTAAAACATTTACAAGTTATCCTCATGTCTCAAACATGGAATCTAACTATTTCATCTTGATTGTACAAGTTTAGAAGTTTTCTACTTGTATCTCACTACACTAGATGGCACTAATGTCATAATGTCCATTTTCTTCATGATCATATGCATAACATATCTCAATGATTCTATAACATGTATAGTTATTCTCTATTCATATCCAAAAGCTTAAGTTCACGAAAATTCCTATTCAATCCCCCCTCAAAGTGCCCATGCACCTACAATGTTTACCTCTACTAAATAGAGTATAAATTTTCTACACATGAAGGGGTTCAAATGCATGATCATAAATCATGATAAATTAAACAATGCATGTTTAATATAACAATGCTGCCCTAAAAGTCTATAGAAGACATAGGGGGAGTTCACCCATTTCGGTGAGGTCAGACCCACCGGATAGTTGCCAAATCCTTGCGAAGGATTCCAACCAAGAAGCCCACACTTCCTCTTATGCCCTAAGAGAAGTTTCCAAAGGGTTAAAACATCACAAAACCCTAATCACAAAATCCCTTAAAATTATAAGGAAAATAAGTGGAAAATACCTTAGGTTGAGAAATCTTGCTAAATCTTGAAATCCAAACAAGAAAAGCTTCAAAACCAACCTACAAGAGTGTTCTACACCCATCAATTCCACCCCAAAAGCTATAAATCAAAAAGCCCCAAAATAAACCCTAGTTTTCCAAAACCTAGGTTTTTTCTTCAAAAATCCCAAAAGAAAGGAAAAAGAAGTGTTCCAAACCTCTTTTAGCTCAAATCCCACCTTGGAAAAGCAAAGGATAGGCACAAGAGCTCCAAACTTCCTTCTCCTTCAAGTTCAAGCCTTCCTCCAAGCTCTTGTAGCAAGCTTCAATGGTGAAGAAGAGGAGGTTGAAGAAGAATCCAAGTAGAGGGATGGGTTGGAGAAGAAAATCCAAGATTTCTCTCTCCCTCTCTCTCTCTCTAACACTTTCTCTTACTCTCTCCAAATGAGAGGAAACGAAGAGATGAAGAGGGTTAAAAGCCCTAATGTAACAAAATCCCGAAAGCCCCTTGCAAGAAACGTTATTTCGTTTCTTACTGTGCTGTCCAGACCCGCACGATCCGGATCGCCCCTATACGATCCGGATCCCGAACATGGAATCTCCAGTTTCGCGCGGACGATCCGGATCGCCCCTATCCGATCCGGATCCCGAACGTGTAATTTCCAATTTCGCGCGGACGATCCGGATCGCCCCTATCCGATCCGGATCCCGAAGCCAGAAACCCCAAAAATTCAAAATTTTCGAAAGTTTCCGATTTGCGCCCAAACTCTCCGGAAAACTTCTAGGACCTTCCGGAAGCTTACAAAAACATTCTAAGGGTATCATTCAACCCTCCACACACTCGAACTTCGCAATTTGCTAAAGTTCAGTGTACTACAGGAGCGATCATCAATCTCTGCTTCAGCTCTTCAAAACTACTCTGGCACGTCTCGCTCCAAATAAATTTAACCCCTTTCCTGGTCAGACATGTGAGGGGAGAGGAAAGCTTCGCAAAGCCTTCCACAAATCAGCGATTATAGCCAGCCAATCCAAGAAAACTCCGCACCTCGGTGATAGTCATTGGCCTCGGCCAATCTCGAATAGCGTCCACCTTGGCTGGATCAACCGCCACTCCTGTAGCTGAAACTACGTGGCCCAAAAAGGTGACCTCCCGGAGCCAAAACTCGCACTTCTTAAATTTGGCGTAGAGCTTCTTCTCTCGCAGAAGCTGTAGCACTGTCCTCAAGTGCTCCTCGTGCTCCACATCACTCCAGGAGTAAATCAGTATATCATCAATAAACACCACCACAAACCGGTCCAAAAATGGCTGAAATATCCTATTCATCAAGTCCATGAATGCGGCAGGGGCATTAGTCAACCCGAAAGGCATCACCGTAAACTCATAATGCCCGTACCGAGATCTGAATGCCCTTTTGGAGATGTCCTCGGCCCTCACCCTCAGCTGGTGGTAACCGGACTGCAGATCAATCTTCGAGAACACTGACGCTCCCTGCAACTAATCAAACAAATCATCTATCCGTGGAAGGGGATATCCCACTCAAACTCCGTGGAAGGGGATTTTCCCAAACCCAAGCTGCATCTTTGCAAGGGTGAGATCTGGGAGCCTCTAACTTGACTTAAAAATACTAAAAGACTGCAGGAGCATCTCCCTTCAAGCCTGAGCCAACTGGCTTCCTCGGTTGGTCGGGAACAAGAAGAAGAAAATGGAACTCGGGCACCATTAATGGTGGATTTCCATTCGGGAGTTCTGGGCCTCAAGCAACTGCACCACAAGGTGCTTCTCAACCCCACTAAGTCATCTGGACCCGTGCCCGGCGACAGGACACAACGGCGGCGGCGGCGAAGAAAGCTCGGCCCGAGCTTCCCACCTCTAATGGTGGATTTCCACGAAGGCTGCATGGACTCTATGCAAGCGCATGGATGGGATCCCTTTGATCCCAGTAAGCTTCCCGGCAAGTGGCCGGCGGTGGGGAGCAACGCCGGCGCCGGAGCAAAGTGCTCGGCCGAAGCTTCAAAACCCGAAAAAATTAGGGTTTCGATCTGCGACTCACAGGGCCAACCAAACTCCACCAAATTTGGTAGAGATGATCCTCTAGTCCTACAGTTTCTACCCATGATTTTAATTCTTGTCCTTAGCCGCCCAGAGTGAAGCGAACTCGAGGCGGAGCAACGCGGCTTTTTCGGTGGTGCAACTTCACCGCCGGCAAACAACCGTGCATGGAGGTTCGGGGCTTGGCATGGAGCATCCTTAGAACCTACAGAGACCACTTCCAAAGGTCTTGACCTCTAAAACTCAAAGGATGAAGAGGGCTTACCTCGCCGGAGTTGGGGAAGAAAATGATGAAGCCGGTTCCTCTCCACTGCGGCGCGCAGCCACCAACCTCTCTTGAGCTCACTCCCAGGAAGCAGGAGAACTCCTCAGCAAAGTCAGGGACCAACTTGGAGATCCTTTGGTGCACTCCTTCTCCTCCTCACCCGAGCTCGGCCAAGCTTGATGGGAGTGCCTCCTCAGCGTCCCAGGGCTAATGGGAGAATGCGTTTTGCTTTGCTGCATTACTCTCCAGCGTTTAAGAGGCCCACGAATGCCTGTAACCCCCCCCCCCCCCCCCCCCCCCCCCCCCCCCCCTCCCCCCACGAGTAGCCCAAGAGACCCAAGCCAAAATATCTTTTTCCTACAATATGCTACCTAGTCCCTACACAACAAACCCTAAGCCCTAAGGTCCCTGCTGTATGTACAAAATGCTGTAAGGACCCTCACCAATAAGCCCCAAATAATTTGGTCGATAAAATATTCAAGTTTTTGCAAAAATACTTAATTTTTTTATGCTTTTCACGCATTTCGAGACGAACGGGTCGTCAAAATGAAAAATGGACTTCGCCACGACGTCCGGCTCGTCGAAACCTTTCAAGTAGCATATTTGCTTTCTTGATTTGGTGCTCATATAAATTCTCGGCCCATAAAATACAGTGCATTTCACTGTTTGGCACGCATTCCGATGCACCAGGGTCGCCAAACGTGAATTCCGTCAGTGCCCTTGCGCTCAAAATGTCGAAATTAGCTAGAATTGACTACTCATACTACTTTGTTCAAGTTTCAGATAGTGAATCGGCCGACGACCGATCGAGAGGGGACCGAATCCAAAGGTTACTATTCACAACTTAAGTTGTGGGCCCCGCAACTTCTTCGCTGCTTTGCGGAAGATCCGACTGTCGGATCGAAAATATATGAATATCAATCTTTCTTGTTTCGACGAGACGGTTGCACAAGTGATCTTAGATTTTCGAGATCAGACCCCGATCAAAAGTCTATATTTTGGGGCCACTTTACACTACTAATATTCTATTTTCTTTCCAAAATTAATAATTTAAGCCTAATATTAAGTTTTGAAATTCATGATTATTACAATGGGTGATCCAGATTCTCGAAGATATGCTCCGAGCTTGCGTGCTCGACTTGGGTGAGGGGTGGTCGCGCTATCTGCCCCTCGTGGAGTTCGCCTACAACAATAGTTACCAAGCAAACATTCAAATGGCGCCGTATGAAGCCCTGTATGGACGCCGATGTCGGTCTTTTATATGTTGGGACAACTTGGGGGAGCGAAAGTTTTTGGGACCAGATCTAGTGGAGGAGACTGAGACGAAGGTGCGCCTTATCAGGCAGCAGTTGTTGACCGCCCAGAGCCGACAGAATAGCTATGCAGACCAGAGGCGACGCGATTTGGAGTTTATGGTAGGGGAACACGTGTTACTCCGGGTTTCACCATCCAAAGGAACCAGACGTTTCGGCTTGAGAGGGAAGCTGAGCCTGCGGTACGTGGGACCGTTTGAGGTCTTGGAGCGCGTGGGCCCGGTGGCATATCGGCTGGCCTTACCACTAAATCTCGAACGGATACACAACGTGTTTCATGTCTCGATGCTCCGAAAATACCTCCCCAATCCGTCGCACGTCCTCGATGTTTCTGCTATCGTGTTGCGTGAGGACTTGAGCTTTGGGGAAACGCCGGTACGAATCTTGGCGCGTGAAGATAAGAAGCTACGCAACCGGATGATCCCATACGTAAAGGTACAATGGAGTAACCACGAGGAGTGTAAGGCGACTTGGGAATTGGAATAAAAAATGAGAGAGCGTTTCCTCGACTTGTTTAACGGGGGTTGAGGGCAAGTTTTGAGGACGAAACTTCTTTTAAGGGGTGTGTGATGTAATATCGTGACTTTTTCTGTACTCTTTTACTTCCTTGCCAATAAAGTCTTTACCATAGGGTGTTGATTAATCGAGTTTTCTTGTGTTGATCATCGAAAATTGCGGGTATTTTTCTATGTTGGAGCCCGAAAAACGAAGAACGGCAGTGCGGTCGGATCTGAAATCCGACTTATGGATCTTCCGGAATAGGATTTTGAAGGTCGCGATATCCGTAGTGTGCGCCGGAATCCGTGCTAAGTGTTTGGCACGCTTTTCGAGGAGATTGGGATTTCTCTTTTAGCGTTAAATATCCGGATGTGGGGTTTTAATCATACGTACAAAGAAAGAAATTATTTTTCCTTCAAGAAAAGAAAACCCTAGCCGGAGAGAAAAGAGGAAAAAGGAAAGCGGAGATCCCGATCTTTTTCGATCAAGGTGCCGGAAGCCGAGAGGGTGAACGGATCGTCTTCTCCGATCGATCGAGGTAAGCGATGTATTGTTTTCGTACGAACGGATCGTCTTCTCCGATCGATCGAGGTAAGCGATGTATTGTTTTCGTACTTTCGTCGGGCGTTTTCCGCTTTTAGGGTTTTCGCCTTTTTCCATTTCGGTCTCGCCGTCACTGCCGCCGCGATGCCCTAGAGCACCGCCGCCGCCGCGATGCCCGAGAGCACCCCGCTGCCGCGATGCCCTAGAGCACCGGCGCCGCCTCGTGACCGCCGCCGCACCCGGGCGGCTGGGCCGCACCGCATGCGACGCCGCGCGGGGCTGGTGCCTGCGCGGCCTCACCGCATGTGGCGCCGCGCAGGGCTGGTGCCCGCTCGGCTGTGCCGCATGCGGCACCGCGCGGGGCAGGTGCCCGCGCAGCCACACCGCGCTGTCGCGTCGTCCGTCGCCCGCCACTACCGCCGCCGCCGTTGAGTCTTCGTCTTACTTTTGCGTGTTCGGGACCCCGATTTTTCTACAAGTAAATTTAAGTCTTACCTACTGTTCTTTTGGGTACTTTTTAGGTCCGGGAGCCGGTTGCGAGCGCGGGTCGGTTTCAGGTGTTCCAGGCAACGCACTTCGAAGTGGTGGTGTTCTAAGTACGGTTTCACTTGTGACATGTAAGAGTAAAGTAGATGTGCCGTTTGTTATTGTCTAACCCCTATTTCATGAGAATCCCTTTTTATTTCTAACTGTGGCGACTGAATGTCGCGGTGCTTTACTACACGCCGGTTTCGGCATTAATGCTCATGGTTGCTTACACGCACACCAGCGGTTTGGCCACCGCATCGGTGTACTTTTCCGAAAGGGTGGTACGTTTACCCGTGTACCCCATAAGGTGACGTAGTGGGGACCCCTCACGGCCGCTCAAGGTGCTGCACGAGTACCGTGGAGGGGTTAAAAGCACCAAGGTGCGAGCAAGGTGTTTTTTTCGCTGGGGATCTTTAGACCTTCTGGCAGGTGCTTCGTTTCTGACTAAACAGGGGATACGGTGACTCATGAGGGGAAAGTTGGATGCTCTGGTTATCGGTTTGTTTGCATTTTAGTATTTACTGCATCGTACTTGTTTATGTAGAGTCCTGGCGTTCCCTTGCCCTTGTATACTTGTTGTTATGACGGGATTGTTAGGAAAACTTTTCACTGTGTTTTCTGCAATGGACTGGCCTGGACCGCGAGTATTTTTCTGCGTTTGAGCTCGAAAAAATGGAGGACGGCAAAGCGAACGGATTCGGATTCTGATTTACGGATCTCCCGGAATGGGGGTCAAAGCGTTTGCCTTTGAGTGGTGCATCAAAATCCGTGCTAAGTGGCCGGCATGTTTTTCGAGGTGATCGAACGGGATCCTTCTATGATCGGACTTTTCATCTTTTTATGTCTTTGGGTTTTTTTTCTTATTTATTTGGTAGTACCTCGACCTTCCGGTTTTTTCGTTTTGGGTCCTAATGGAATATTTTCAGTTGTTAAGGGGGGGTTGAAATTCAAAATTTTTGGGCTGATCGTCGGGGTTTGTGGGTATTTTTAGATGGTAGAGCCCGCAAAATGATGAGTGGCGGTGCGATCGGATTTGAATTCCGACTCCGGGACCTCCCAGAATAATTTTTCGAAGTTATTAGCAGTTTCGGGCGCATCAGAAAGGTGGTGGGGCAATTAGCACGCTTTGCGAGGTAAATTTTGGACTCGGGTTCACACCTGATCTTTGGGTGGTAAGTTTGGGGACTAGGGTTTCCTTTTCCCACTTCTCACCGCACTCGTGACGCACTTTAGGGCTTTTCCGAGGAACGCAAGAGGAACCCCGACCCTTCTCCTACCTTCTCCCGACCATCCGGCAGCGGGCGTGAGGAACCGAGGCGACGAGATTGGGAGAAGGAAGGACGATCGCACGTCCTGCGGAACCCGGCGAACGAGAGCGGGACGATCCTCCTTCTTCCTCCCTTACCGGCGAAAACGAGGTGAGCGGTTCGGGTCTTTCCGTTTATTTTCGGTATGAGGTATTCCTTTCTGTCGATGTCGTGGGCAATACGAGTTGTTGAACGGGAGGCCGCCGCCGCCGTTGCCGTGTCCACGGGGTCGTCGCCGCAGTCGCCGAGGTCGCGGGTCGCAACCGGAGCCGCGGGGGGCGAAAAGGGGGTTACTGTTCATTCCTATACGGCTGCACCGCCGCGCGCTCCACAGGACGCGGCGTGCACCCGGCGTACGGCTCCCGGGCCCAGGGGGCGCGGACCCGGTGCACGAATGCGTGCGCCAGGCCGCGCGGTCCACAGGGCCCGGCGTGCACCCGGCGCACGGCTCCCGGGCCCAGGGGGCGCGGACCCGGCGCACGAATGCGTGCGCCACGCCACGCGGTCCACAGGGCCCGGCGTGCACCCGGCGCACAGCTTCCGGACCCAGGGGCGCGGACCCGGCGCACGAATGCGTCCGCCAGGTCGCACGGTCCACCGGTCGGGCGTGCACCCGGTGTACGCCTCCACAGCCCCACCGCGTGGACCCGGCGCGCGCTTCAGTCCGTGCGCGGCCCGGCCCATGCCGCAGTGGTCTACTGCTGCGGCGTGCACCTGGTCTGCACCGCTGCCGGCTCGCGCCGTGGACCCGGTCCACGCCTGGACCCGTGCACCGATCTTCTGCCTGAAGCCCAGAAGCTCCGTTTTTGGCCCGTTTCGTCCCGTTTTTAAGTGTTTTTGACCGCGACGATGTTTTTAACATTATTTTCTTACTGTAGTTCTTTTCGGGCACAAGGTGGGAGTGTTTTAATTGGAGTTTTTTCGCACACCTTCTTCTCGTTTCAGGTGGGTACACTCTTAGAATCCCTTTATGCGCACTATCGTTATTTTCATGTTTATCATGTTGTGGGTTTTCGATCGAGACTTAGTGTGGGACTTTTCGAAAGCTATTGATGATCTCCAATTATTCGTTTAACTGTACTAATGTTGATAGTATTGATGGTTTTATTATTGGTTTGGTTTCGTGTACTTGGTTACGATGCTCGAGGCTGCAGCACGCGCACCCGCGGTTTGGCCACCGCAAAGGGTGTGCTTTTCCGGAAAAGTGGTCGATGACCCGTGTATACCCACGAGGTGACGTAGTGGGGGCCCCCGTAGGTGGGGGGTTTGAGGCGCCAAGGTGTGAGCGGTGCGACCCGCCGAGGTCGGTGCTCGGCGTGGTTTACCGAGGTAGGTGCTCGGTCTGGTTTCCCGAGGTTGGTGCTCGGTTCGGTTTTCCCGAGGTTGGTGCTCGATTCGGTTTTCTTGAGGTTAGTGCTCGGTTTGGTTTTCTTTCCCGAGGTTGGTGCTCAGTTTGATTTTCTTTCTGGAGGATAGTGCTCGGTCTGGGTTGCCAAGGCAGGTGCCCGGTTCGGGTTTTGCAGGGAGAGGGGACACCGTCGATCGCACGATGCGGAGGGCGGTTACTCTGGGTTTCTTACGGTTTGCTTAGTTACAGTCTTCCTGCATTTCATCTTTTATACCTTGTGTCGCTGACTTCCCACTTTGTGACAGGTTCCTTCGGGGGTGAGAGCGAGGGCGACGGTGAGGCCGTGACAGGAGTACTTTTGGTCATTCGAGGCCATAGGCGGTATTTATTTCTTTTCTGCTCATTTCATTACTTATTAGTGGCTTACTATGTGGATTGCGATACCCTTGTGGGGTCGATGTGGATGTTGGACTATCCTTTTATTATCCTTGTGAGTGGTTGTTTTGCTTTTCCTAATTGGCCGCTTTTAAACTACCAAAGAAAAGAAAAAGAAAACATTTCGAAAACTGTTTTAAAAATCTGGGTGTCGTGTGGGCACCATTTTAAAACCCTGTGGATTTATGGATTGCGAAAACCGATTTGAAAATCTGGGTGTCGTGTGGGCACCATTTCAAAACCCTGTGGATTTATGGATTTCGAAAACCGTTTTGAAAAACCTGGGTGCCGTGTGGGCACCGTTTTTAAAACTTGTGGATTTATCCTTTCAAAATTAGTCGGCCTCGTTAATACTTATGGGAAATGATTGTATGTACCCGACTGTTGAACTAGTGTGGTTAAAGTGATAGTTGCATGGTTGTTGTATTCAGGACGCCGTGCATATACAAAGGAGACTCTGCCCGTTCGCAGAGTGAATTTGTATATGCGGCGGATCTGGGCACGCACCGGGGGGTTTGGTTTCAAAAAAAATATATATATACGCCAATTCAAATCTTTTTAGTGATCGTCTTCCGCTTAATGAAACCCCCGAGGCGTGACAGTTTACATCTACTCTTTTTGTCACTGACTTCCCACACTGTGACATGTAGAATATCGGGTTTTCGTTTAGCGCACCGACCTCGCCAGATGGCGTGGTGCGAAGGGAATCGCCTCGTGCATGTTCCATATATGTTTACAGAAGAGTTCGGGTTGAGTCAGATCGACGCGGAAGCCCTAGCTTGATTCGGAGTTTTCCGGACATTGTGCGCCAATAGAGGACTGGTTTTGGGGAAGCCGCGACTCCACAGTTGTGCGCAGAAAGATGGGGAAATACTTGGAACATATGTACTTTCATATTACAGCGGAGTTCGGGAGGTTCCGGACAGGTGCGGGGACCCAAAGGCAAAAAGTGAGTTAGAATTGGCAATTATTAGAGCCGGTTTTTGGATTGAGCACACCGACTCCACGGTTGAGCTTTTTGAGGGGAAAAAACTTTGAACATGTGTATTTTCAGTTTACAGCGGAGTTCGGGAGGTTTCGGACCCGTGCGGAGGCCCCGAGGGTAAAAAGTGAGTTGATGGGGGCTTTTGATGGATTATTTAATTAATTAATTTAATTATTTGGGACTTTTGCCTGTGATGAAATTAGTAAGAAATGGAAAGAAATGGAAGTGAATTTGTGAAATGAGTTTTTATTTTATTTGCTTGATGAAGGGCATTTTGGTCATTTTCTTCTTCCTTGCCTTGTAGCCTCTCACCTACCGCATTTAATTAAGCCAACCACCCCTTAATTAAAAGTGCCACCTCACCTCATCTTCTCCCTGCCTCAAAGCAGAGGAAATGTTAGAGAGCAGAGGAAGTGAAAAATGGAGAAAAGAAGGAAGAAGAGGAAGAAAAGTGAAGAAGAAATAGAAGGGAAATAGAGGAAATGAATGGGTGTTGTGATGGTGTGGACCCTGTTGGAAGCCGAGCGGCGAGCGCGCGAAGAGCTTCAACGAGGTTAGTTGCAGTTTTTTTGTTGTAGAAGCTTGGATTTTCGGTTTCTCTTTTGGATTTGGGTTTGGTTGGCTTTGAGTGAGGTGTGCAGTTTTTAGAGAGAGAGAGAGAGGGAGAGAGAGAGAGAATGCGTGGACTTTGGTTTGGAGTGAGTGGACTGCTGTCCACGTGTGCTCGGAGTGCGCAGTGAGCGGGCGTGGCAAGGGCGCGCGCTGCGGGCGCCGCACAGCAGGGGCGCGCAGCGCGCAGGGGCGCGGCATGTGCGCTGGCGCCGCGCACAGGGCGCTGCGCAGGCGCCGCGCGGGCGCACAGCACGCGCACTGAGCGCGCGCGTAGCGGGCTGGGCCGCCGCGCGACTGGCCCATGCGCCGCGCAGCGGGCCCAGGGCGCCGCGCAACTGCAGCGACAGTGCCGCGCGGCAGTGGCACAGCGGGCAGCGGTTGTGGCTGGCTGCGGGGGGGCGCTGGAGCAGCGCGGACCCCGGCTGGGCGGCGCGCATGGGCGTGTGCGCAGGGTGCTTTTGCGCGGCGTTTCCGACGACCGGGGCTGTCTTCTTTGCCGACGGACGTGCGTTTTTTTTTTGGCGGAGCATTATTGACTGTGGTTTCCTTTTTCCTCTCTCTGTGTTTGGTGCAGCAGCTTCGGTGCACGCGACGAGCGGTGCCGCGCGAGCAGTTGGGGCCGACGGTGTCGGCGCGTGGAACACCATCAGATGTGAACTGCTGATTTAATTTCCTAAGCTTTGGAGTGTTGCGAAATTTTGGAACCTTTGAGTTGGGATGTGCTGTGGGTAGTTGTGAGAGTAGTGGGGGCTGCAGATAATTGTGAATATGTGATTTTTCCTTATGGCAGTTGTTGATGGTAGAGTGTAAGGGTGGAATTAAGGGATTGTGTATGTGTGGACATTGTTTATTGTGTGCAATTGGAGCTTTTAAATGTGCTGGGGATTTTTGTGAGTGTAATAGAGGTTGTATGTGTGAAGTGTGTGTGTGTGTGTGTGTGTGTGTGTGCGCGCGCGCGCGCGTGCTGAGGACTTAATGTTGTATGGTGTTGGTGAGCTGGTGGTTTTTATGTAATGTGAGCATTCATTTCGAGTACAGATATTGTGCTGGGCATGTGTGTGGGTGGAATTTTTGGATTTTAAGAGTGCTGGTGGTGTATGTTGGAAGTGAAGTGTATTGTTTGCGCGTCGAATTTTTGTAGTGGACTCGGGGGAATTATTCAAACTTCCGGGGATTTTTCCGGGTACGCGACAGTGTGCGCGCGCGCGACGTTTTTTTTGAAGTTTCGTCAGTTCGAGGTTTCGGTGCATCCCCGACTTCAGCGATTGCCTGCGGAAAGCGTTCCAGGTGGGTTGGAATTTCTCCAAAATTTTTGTAATGCCCTTTAATGCTATTGAATGCAAGTTGATCATGTTTATTATGTTATTTTCACTATTTTTAAATCAGATAGTTGCCTGGAATTTTTTGTAAAATTCATTGGAACCCCGAATTATTTTTAGTAGACTCCTAACACTATAGGACACTAGACTGTATGTTCTGTTGGCCTCATTTTAGCTCCCTGATCGCTTTAAAAATCGAGAAAGCCGTTTTAAGAAAAAATCAACATTTTTTAAAGGTGGTTTTTAAAACATAAGTTTGCCAAAGGTATGGCATAGGTTCAGGGTGCTTCTGACCTCGTGCCTGGGGGCCGAGGTGTCTCTTTTTGAGTTTTTGGGATTAGTTATAATGTCATTTGAGTTTGAGCTTCTGATGGGATTATAATAGATCATGGATTATGTATCTCTGATTTGATAGTGGATGTGGTTCTCGCACTTAGTTATGAGAGTTTTGGGGTTCTGGCAGATCGAGTCGTGGAGGTTTCCCGACTCAGCCATGGGTTGTGGATTATCAGATTGAGTCGTCGAGAGTTCTCCGACAGATTATGTTAGGATTTGGGTATTTTCTGTTGAGTCGTGGAGTCTCTTTTTCCGCCTAAGTTGTGCTTTTGAGCATCAAGTTGCCGATCTGTTTGATCGTGGACCATAGCCTGCATGTGCCGCTTATTGAGACAGTTGAGACTGATAAGATACTTGAGCTCGATGGGGTCGCTCCCCTCGAGTTACGCCCCGGGTGCGTGTTGATGATGAGATGATGATGCACCTAGTTGATTTACTAGTGGTCGCTTGATACCCCTGGCCGAGTTACCATGGGGTCACTTTGCGTGAGATTAAGATAGTTGGTTTAGGACGCCCCACGTAAATCCCGTCCTCTTGTGGATGCGTGGTAGTGGGCAGGTGCGTTCCTAGACGACAGGCGCAGGCTGAACTGAGCCAGTTTTGGCAGTCCTTGAGATTGGGTGATTTGAGCGGGTGGTTACATATTATGTTCTTAGATGGCTTTCTTTCCTTTGAGCATTGATACTGAGGCATCTTAGCAGTAGAGAGTGTATGCATATCATGTTATTGGTAGAGTTTTCCTGAGCTTTATGATAGAGATATTTTAGCTGTAGTTTTCTTTCAGCTTACCGATTATCTATCTATCTGCATACCTATCTATTTTGCCTCCGGTAGACTTAGTGGGCATACCGAGGATATTGGTGACGATACCCACTGAGATCTACCTTCTACAGTAGAACTCACACCCGCTGCGGTGACAGGTTGCTGTTCCGGCTTAGCACGCGCAGAGGCAGCTGATCGAGGTGAGGACGTGGCCGAGTAGTTCTTTACCGGCATTGAGAGTCAGAGGTAGATGTACCCGGTATTATGTTTTATGATTCCACTTTTGTACTGGACAGTCTGAGAGATTGGTGAGGGTTGTACCTGTACTTTTCATAGTTGAGAGACTTGTATTGAGGATTTTTATTTATTTCAGATATTCAGTTTTGATTTCTGTGGTTTTAGTTCTTTTTCAGCTCTGATACATGTTTAGATATAGATCTTTTGCAGGATAGACGCTTCGTCAGTGCGGCAGTTTCCGTATAGACGGCGGATCTGTTGGCAAGCCCGGGTCGCAGTTTCGACCCCGAGGCGTGACAGTGACAGGTCCGTTCAGGGGTGGGATCCGGGACGACGGTGAGGCTACGACATAGAGTACTTTAGCCCGTTTGAGGCTGGTGATGTGTTTTTACTATCTTTTGGTTATCTTGGTTGTTTTGGTTAGTGCGTTTTGTGGTTGCTTTATATGTGGATTAATGTGGATGTTGGGTTGAACTTTCGACTTAGTGTTGGACCGTCCTCTATTATGTTTCTTCTAGACTTGCATGCGGCATGTTTTTAAATGAAAAAGCGATTGCGAAAACGTTTTCAAAACTAACTGTCGTGTGGGCACTGTTTTACAAACCCGTGGATTTATCCTTTCAAAGTTATGTAGCCCCTGGGAATGAGATTGTGAAATTGTTTAAAAAATCGGATATCATGTGGACACCGTTTTGGCAACCTTGTGATGGTATTAGTAGTTGTGATAGATTGTAATCCTTCCCCGTGCTTCTCATCTCGATTGTGTGGTTAAAGTGTGTATCGCGATGGTGACGCCGTGCATATACAAAGGAGACTCCTTCCGTGGGGTGAATTTGTACATGTGGCGGGTCTGGCACGTACCGGAGAGTTGAGTTGTTTCAAAAAAATAAAATAAAAATAAAATAAAAAAAATAAAAAAAAAAGATGTACGTTTTTCGCTTATTTAAAACCTCCGGGGCGTGACACTTTCTCCTCTCCCCGAACTAGGGTTAGCGATTCTTGAGAAAAATAATAATTAATTAAAACGTTATCTCCCTTCTACGTACGAATCCCAAAATTCTGATAAAATGGATTCTCTAACCAACTTCTTGATAAGAGTGCCACCTAACCCCCATTTTAAAATAGCTAGCACGGATTTTGATGCACCAAGGTCTTAACGGGTTCGACTTATCCTATCGTACCCGTTAACACAAAAGACTCAATTTGGGAGATCCGTAAGTCGGATTTCAGATCCGATCGCTTTGTCATTCTCCGTTTTTCGAGCTCCACCACAGAAAAATACTTGCAAGCGCAGAAGATCTACCCTAAAAAGTCATGGCACTACAGCAACAGCGTGGCGCGGCCAACCGAGCCGCACCACGTGGCCCACCCGCGTGCGCGGGTGGTTGGCGCCCGCCAATCGCGGGGCGCCGCGTGGCGCCCACATGCCTGGCGCGCCACTGACCCGCCTGCCACACCAGCCATCCCCGCCAATCTGTGCCCGCCCACTCCTAGCTCACCATGTGGCCGCCGCCGCCGCCCTCTGCGCTTGGTGCACGCGCCCAGGGTCGTGGACTGGCACGCTGCCACTTTGAGCCCGAAGAGCCAAATAAGCCTATTTTTAGTATTTTTGCGCGCTGAGTCTTTTTCGCGTCCGTTTGGGCGTTACAGACTCGATACACCAATAATAGGTGTTTTCTCACCGCAGACCACATGGGTAGGTTTGTGAGGACCCGAATCCCCACTTAAGAGATTACTGTCGGATTGTGGCCTTTGGGAGTGTTTGTGCGCGTGTCGGGCCCAAGAAATGGATTTGTGGTGCAATTTGGGATTTAGTTTGCATCACTTGAGGCCTGCGTGGTGTGTCGGTGGTGTTTGTGCGCAATTTGGACACAAGTGATGGACTTCGGGCTTAAAAAGGGATCACGTGGGTAATTGGAGGACCCGTCGTGTGTTTAGAAGTTATTTCGCACGACACGGATGCCAAATTTGGACTCAGGACGAAGTTTGGATGAAAGATCACCTCTCCGGATGGCTTCGGAAATTATTTAGAGTTGGAATTTGGCAAATCGGACTTAAGAAATGGACCCGGCGCGAAAATCGGATCAAGTGGGCTTTCCGGGGGCAATCGGCAAAATTTTGGATGAGATTTTGGGAAAACGGACATCGAATTTGGATTCAGTGCGCGAAATCGTTGAGAATGGACTATTTACTTGCTTTTTTCGGAGCCCGGGTGACGCGTGTGTTTTTCGAGGCGCGTGCGCGAACCCCGAGGTGGCGGCTCGGATCCCGAGGTGGCGCACGGCTCGAGGCCAGCGTACGGTCGCAGGGATGGCGCGCAGGTGCGCTGGGGAAGCGCGCCTTCAGCGCGGGTCGCGCGGGGGCCGCCACATGGCGGGCCCCCACTGGCCCTCCCCGCGGTCGCAGGGGCGCGCGCCCGTGTGGCGCGCGGGGTGTCCCGCGCCTGCGCGGGCGCGGTGTCACGCGCCCGTGTGGCGCACGGGCTGCGCGCTCGCGTGGCGCGCTTGGGTGCGCGCCGCGTGGCGCACGGGGCGCGCGCGTGGACCCGGCGCACGCGCCCCGGCTTGGTGGACCGTTGGTTGTGGCTCCCCATTGGTTGGCCGCCGTGGACCGGGTCCGTGGACCACCCTCCCTCCTTCTCTTTTTCTTCTTCTTTCTTCTCCTCCCCGCACACCATTTTCTCTTCTTCTTTTCCTTTTCTTCTCCAACCGAGCGCGAGAGGGAGAGTGAGAGAGGGGAGTTCGTAGGGTGCGGCGGCGCGTCGGTGATCCCGTGGAGCGCGCGAGGTGTTCCAAACGGCCGATTGGGCGGCGCGACGCAGTCGAGGTAGGTCCCACGTGTTGTTTTTGCGGTGTTTTTGGCACAGTTTTGGGGCGTTCTTTTGGACATTGGATTGACCCCCCTTGCTCTTATCTGTGTTAGGGACCCTTTTTTACTGCACCGTTTTGCGTGCGGACTCTATTTTGCGTGCGGACTCCGGCACTATGCACCGTTTTGCGTGTGGACTCCGTTTTGCGTGCGGACTCCGGCACCGTGCTCCGTTTTGCGTGCGGACTCCGGCGGCGTGCTCCGTTTTGCGTGCGGACTCCGGTGGAGGCAAGGAATCGCGTGGAGGCCAATTGCAAGTGTCTACGAGTAATTGGTGGCAAACCAAGGTGGGTGGCCTTATCTCCAAGTTTTATGGACTGTACAGTAATTCTACTGATGTAGGACTATGCATGATAGTTTATTTTCTTGTGTAGCATGCTAGATTGTAGGAATTGTTATTCCTTTTATTATTTGAGGTTCTTGTGACCTCCTTGCTCTCTATCATCTGTTAAATTGTAGTTATCTTGGAACTTGACCTAGCACCCCCGTCATATGTTGCATGTGTAACCAGACCAGTAGAAAACTCTCACTTGGGCTAGGGTTATTTATGTTTAGACTTCCACACTGTTCTTTCATTCCTGGACTTAGTGTTATCCTCGCCCGGGTAGTGGGCCGAGAGGTCGGGACTTTCTTTTAGTGTGGGATGCATTTGCACTCGTGCTTGGGAGCAGAGTGGAGTCTGGTAGTTGTAGTGGGTCGCTTATTTGTGCCGGGAGCCGTTTGGGTAAATGGTAGTCCCGGGAGGTCTTGTATCCCTGTTGTGCTGTCACCACTGTGTTAGTGGCAGTTGTGTGCTTGTGTTAGCTGGACCTAGAACCCAGAACCTTTTTGACATACACATGATTTTAGTCTATCGATGTTTCCTTCCAAGCATCGAAGGGCCGCTAAAGTCTGTTCTTGTTTGATTGGACAAAGGCATCAGCCCTTCGGGGTTCGGGTAAACACTTGTTTTTAACTGTTTTTCCTAAAAAGAACTAAAAATCATTAAAATGGATTTCTCCTCAAATTAAGATGGTTTTTCAAAAAGGGAACTACTTTTAGTCCTCACCCGCGTGGGTCGAGTGAAAATGGTTTTCAGTAACAAATGTCACCCTTTATCCTGTAAATTTCCCCACTCGTAAGGATTCGAGTGGTCTGGGTTCTAGGGGCCATTCCTTTGTCGGGACGAAAGCCACGGGGGCCGAGCCTGGAACCTGTTCTTGTTGATAGGGTTGTAGGTGTTGGTCTCCCGGAGCTTTCGGGCCCTAGTTGACATCTTCTGCGTGTTGTACCGAGGCTGTCGCGTTCCCGAACCGTAAGGGGGCCGGGAACTTCGATAGGCGGAGCCTAGAGTCTGTTCTTGTTTGATAGGATTCTTAGCACCGACCTATCGGGTTTTCCAAACCCTTATGGTGTCGGTCCTTCCTGTGTTATCTGTGAGTTTGACGTTCTGTCGTGGGGAGCCGTTGAACAGACGGTGGTCCCGGGCCGTCGAGTATCTTCCGGTCAGTGTTGTTGGGAACCGTTGGGATTGACGGTGGTCCCAGGTCGTTGAGTGTTGTCCGACCAGTTTTGTTAGCCCTGAGTTGTGGGTCGTTCCTGGCTATGGAGTATCTTCAGCCAGTGTGTTTTGTGCTGCGAGCTGTTGGAGAGGCTAGTGTCTCGTGTTTCGTGTTTCGTGAGAGCTGATCAGCTGAGTCGTTGAGAGTGCTCCGACTGTTGTGCGAGTTGTTTGAGGATTGAGTCCTTTCGTTCAGAGCGTGAGCGTGGATTTTGACCATAGCCTGCAGTGCCACCTGAGCGACAGAGTGCGCGGATACCTTTCCTCGGTGGGGTCGCGCCCCTCGAGAGCCACACCCAGGGTGGATATGTTACTTTTGTATCGCGACTTGTCGACGCCGTCCCTCTGACTGAGCCAGTTTTGGCAGTCACGAATGCAGTCCCTCTGGCTGAGCCAGTTTTGGCAGCTACGGACGCCCTACGTAAGTCCGTTCCTCCGGGATGTGCGGCAGTAGGTAGGCGCAGGCTTGACTGGACCCGAGGAGGCAGTCAGTTTAGATTGGGTGACTTTACTGATTTGTTAGTAGATGCATCATATTATCATCTGTTCCACTTCTTGAGCATCTAGATAGAGGCATAGTAGCTGTAGAGTTATCCTTTTCCAGCTCTTTTCTTTCCGTATTACTTTGTTACTTTATGCCTCTAGTAGACTTAGTGGGCAGACCGTTGGGCTTGTTGACGGCACCCACTGAGAACTACTGTGGGAAGTAGTTCTCACACCCGTCGTGGTGTCTTTTTCCCCAGGGACTTCTTCTCCTGTTCCTGCGCTCCAGTTGCTGATCCTTCTGACCGATTTCGAGGGAGTCGCGAGCTAGTTCCCTACCCGTCGTTGGAGTGTAGCGGTACCCCCTTCAGAGGAGAGCTTCAGTAGATTAGTTTACTTCTTTTTCCTTTGTTGAGAGATCTTTGTTGTGAGGTATAGAGTTGTACTTTATTTTACAGTTTGAGAGACTGTTGTAGTGAGGATATTTTTTTGTATTGAGAGCTTGTACACTGATGTATTTATTGGAGATATCTCCCTTTTGAGTTTTGTATCAGAGGACTTTTTATACGATCGTATTTGGGAGATGGATATTGTATTAGTTTCAGTTGTACAGTGATTGAATTTCAGTTTTTTTTCAGTAGTTTACTTTCAGCTCTGATATCTGTATACTGTAGTTGATTCTTTTTGCAGGTTAGTCGCTTCGTCTATACGGGGTTTCCGTATGGGCGGCGGATCTGTTGGCGAGCCCGGGTCGCAGTTTTGACGCCGGGGCGTGACAGATTAGAGTGGTATCAGAGCCTAGGTTGTAGGTCATTGTGGACTTAGAAACCCTGGGCTTGTGGTTGGACATTAGGATGACTACGTGAGAGTCGTGACTTTTAGCGAGAGTCCTGATTGAGTTTTATACCTCTCCCAAGAGACGGGATGAGTGATTGGCATGTTATTCTCCTAAGCGATTATGTTGGCTGCAGACAACATAATGCTATGGAATGGATGGCATGTCTTAGACTTTCGCTGGATTGGGTCGAATGGTTATTGTGTCCTGATGTTTGTTATTGTGAAGTGGTCTACGATACCCCTTGAGACGTCGTGTTGTGAAGAGGGCACACCCCGCATCTGATGAGTACTCGAGCAGCGGGAGGCAGAGCTATCAGAGCAGAGCGAGACCCAGGAGTTATGGACCCAGATGACACCGATGTCGGAGGCTGTCCGATGCCAGGAGGAGGCCATGGAACGTTGATGCGCTTGTTGGAGCAGAGAGCACAGCTAGTTGCAGTACCGCTTGAGAGTCCTCCAGCACTTTCTTCCTATGCAGTGGCATATTCAGTTGTACCAGTGGCACCGATGGAGCGAGCAGCCCCTCCGTGTCGACGAGTAGTGCCGAGGCACCGAGGTAGGGTGGATGGCGGATAGTAGATGAGCTTTAGGACATCATCGGTCGATAGAGTCAGTCCCAGTAGTCTGATCCACCCCGATTTGCAGGATTGAGCTTGGAGCCGTGGGAGGCTGAAAATTGGATAGCAGCAATGGAGAAGCATCAGGTGCACTTGGCTACGCACTTTTTGGAAAAGGACGCTGAGATTTGGTGGCGTCGAGCTCGTCCTGTTGGACCACCGGGAGCGTAGTTGTTGACTTGCAGCGAGTTTCGTGCTTTGCTGCTCAGGGCCTTCTTTCCTGATAGTGTAAGCAGAAACTAGAAGGGGATCTTAGACGCCTACAGCAGGGGAGTCGATCTCTTCAGGAGTATGTTCGCGAGTTTTGCGATTGTTGAGCGGTGTACCTCATGTCGCCCAGGCTGAGGCCCAGAAGGTTGAGCTAGTTGAGAGAGGGTTGCATCAGGATATCTATCACTTGGTGCATTCTCAGCGAGCGCCGACGTTAGATGCAGCGATTGAGCATGCTCGGTGTGTCACGCCCCGGGGTCAGAACTGTACCCCGGGCTCGCCAACAGATCCGCCGCCCCTACAGGAAGCCCTGTAGAGACGTAGCGTCTAACCTGCAAAAATAGATCAACTATACTAACAGATATCAGAGCTGTAAGAAAACTATCTATAGAAGGAAAAAGAACAGTCTCTCACATATAATACATACCAACCTCACCAGAATACAGGAGTCTCTCAAAAGAAAGTAAAAGAGTACAACTCGATCCCTCACTACATGATCTCTCAAACCAAAAGACACAACCAAAAAGTACATCGGGTACCTCTACCTCTCGCTACTGCTGAAAGGGAAAAAGGATCTACCTCGCGATTCCCTTACCTCGGTCTGTAGGAGCTGGAACAGCAACGGGCACCGCAGGAACTGGAGCTGAAGTCCTTGGGGAAAAGACACCACAACGGGTGTGAGAACTACCTCCCACAGTAGTTCTCAGTGGGTGCCGCCAACAAGCCCGACGGCCTGCCCACTAAGTCTACAAGAGGCACAAAGTAACAAAGAAATGTAGTACAGGAAAGCTGGAAAGTAAAACATCTACTGCTACTATGCCTCTATCTAAATGCTCAAGGAAAAAGGACCGAAGACCAATATGTCTCTACTGATACTCGACTCAAGTCACCCAATCCAAACCGACTGCCAAACGGTCCAGTCAAACCTGCGCCTACCTACTGCTGTAGGTATGTCCATAGCTGCCAAAACTGGCTCAGCCAGAGGGACGATGTCCATGACTGCCAAAACTGGCTCAGCCAGAGGGACACCAACATCGACAAGCCGCGATAGAAGTAGCAAGCCCAACTCCGGAGTGGCACTCGTGGGTAGCGACCCCACCGAGCAAAGTATCCGCGCATCTCTGTCGATCTCAAATATGGCTCCTGCAGGCTATGATCCAATCACTGTCTCACTCGCTAACTAAGAATCCACACTGTCACAATGACCATCTCCCAAAGATCCCAGATCCACATGTCATTATCTCAATGATAAACAATCTACAGACTGCTACCAACTCTACTCGGTCCCCAGACACGAGTACAATGCATCCAAAGCTACTAAACCTCCCAACCCACAACTCAAGGGAAGACCACTATGTCCAGAATGACAAAAGTAACAAATGACGCGGGAGAACTAAAGCAATGCATAAATCTAACAGTAGTCGTCTGAGTATGATACACAATGCATAATAGATGTGCTAAGTCAAGTTTTTCCAATTAAAATGGTTCATATGTTGCAAGAGTTCCAATAGGATCATCAAATTTAGCAATTATCAACTGTGGGTACTAACATACAGTTTGCACAGATTTATTAGCTCAAATACTATCATGCATGCATTTATAATTGCAGAATTAGAGTGCAGTCCATAGATATTGAAAGCAGGATCACCCACCTGAACACGCTAACTGTCCGAGACGGTACAGATAAACAGTCCAGGAATCGACAATTTCCCAGATCCACAGAGCCAGGAGCACAGAAAAAGTGCTCTTACAGTCCTGGGTACAACAACAACTCTCAATTACAAACAATTTACACATAACAATAGGTCCCAAAAAAAAACAGCATGCAGGGTTACTGCTCCTGCGCAAATTTCACCTGAAAATAATTTTCCAGAAATTCCAATAAAAATATCACGACGATCCTCGCGAAGTGTAGATGTTGATAGGCTCTTGAATCGTTGAAATCCGATATCCAGATGCGAAGATAAAATTCTGCGAAGTTACTGCTGTCAGGATTCCAGACTGTAGCAAAGAGGTGTAAAAATGTACCCTAAACCCTTATAAAAGCTCATTTCTGGGAAATATAATCAACACGGAAAACGTAGATGTACCTCTCGTGCAACCGCTGTCGAAGAAATCGTCCAAAAATGAGGTCGGGGTAGCTCTGCAGGTCTCCCAGACTAAACTGCGACGGAAATGGGCCTTCAACAGTATACTGTCGCTCCGCACTACGAGGCAGGAAATGCTGTCGTCGCGGCTTCCAGAAAATCTGAAACTTCACCAGAAGATTGGCAAGAGGGAGAGGAAAATCTTTCATAAAAGGCTCAAGAGCTAAATCCCACGAAAAAGGGGTGAAAAACTCGGCCCAAACCGGCCTATTTATAGGCTCCAAGGAAAAACAGCCCAAAAAGACAAGGTCCCAACTTTCGGGCCCAACTTTCGGGCGCCCGAAAGTTTTCGGGCGGCTACAGTGTTGGACCCGGCCCAACACTGTTCACGCCCGAAACCTTCCCGTGCTGCCACGTGTCCCACCGAACAGGAAACACCGGTGCAGGGCCACTCAGAAGCTGCCACGTGTCCCACTGAACAGGAAACACTGGCGCGGACCGCGGAGAACTCGCCACGTGTCCTTCCACCCCAAACAGTAAGGCGGTGGCGCCCGCCAATGAGCGGGCGCCACGTGTCCCGCCCGGTTGACCCGCTTCCCGCCCGGCAGCGCGACGTGGGTCACACGTGCGCACGTGGCCCGAGGTACCTGCCGCGCGCCCGGTGCACCGCGCACGTTGCACCCGCCAATCAGGGCGTGACACGTGTCCCCTGCACCCGGTCCACGCCTTCCCCAGCAATTCCGTGGACCGCGCCGCGTGCACCGACCAACTGGTGACTGCCACGTGTCCCCCACCTGGTCCATGCACCGCCGCGCTCCACCCGGTAGACCGCGCGCCCTGGGCCCGCCAATCAGGCGGTGCCACGTGTCCATGCGCCGGGTCTGTGCACCCCGCCGCGCAGCTCTGTGGACCGCGCATCCTGAACCGGCCAATGACAGGCCGCCACGTGGCATCCCGGCGGTCTACGGCCCCTCCCATGCACCATTTTCTACTAAAAACTTTCGGGTGTCCGTTTTTGGACATCCGGACTCCAAATTAAGCAAATAAATAGTCGTTTTCAAGCGTTTTTCCGTGCTGAATCCATCTACGACCTCTGTTTGGCCTAAATCTCTCCAGAAATTTCGGCAAACCCAGCCGAAGGCCAATACAGCAAATAAAAGCACACAGGGTCCATCAGTAGCATCTTGCACTGTGGGCCAGATACACCAATACTAGGTGTTCCAACAGTGGATTCATCGGAAAAACACAGCATGGGAACTAGGGCCACTACATCCTCCCCCACTAAAAGAAAGTTTCGTCCTCGAAATGAAACCGAGTAAAAACAAGCGTACCTCAGCCAGAAGTCTCGAACAGAAAAGGGTAGGCATCTCGCATCGCCGTCTCAAGCTCCCAGGTAGCCTCTCGCTCCTCATGGTTGCTCCAAAGGATCTTCACATAAGTATTGCCGGTTGAGCAATTCCCTCACCTCACGAGCCAGAATCCGCAACGGGCGCTCCTCGTAAACCAAGTCCTCGCCAATATCCAAGGATGCGAAGTCAATGACATGAGACGGATCGAACACATATCTCCTCAAGGCCGAAACATGAAAGACATCATGAACACCAGCCAAGCGGGGAGGTAGAGCAACTCTGTAAGCCACAGGGCCTACCCTCTCAAGCACCTCAAAGGGTCCAATGAAGCGGGGACTAAGCTTCCCACGCACTCCAAACCTCCGGACCCCCTTCAAGGGCGAGACCTTCAAGAAGACGTGATCACCAACCTGGAACTCAAGGTCTCGCCGCCAAACATCTGCATAACTCTTCTGGCGACTGTGAGCCGTCTCCAAGCGCCGACGTATAACTCGAACCTTCTCTTCCGCCTCCAGCAGTATGTAGAGTTATTTAGGATCCACAAGGATCTAAATAGGTACTATCAAACACCTAGAGGGGGGTGAATAGGTGTAATATTATAAAAACCAATCTCAGTGCAAAAATAAAAAACAATGCGGAAAATAAAAATCAACACACCGAGATTTACGTGGAAACTCCAATCCAGGAGAAAACCACGGGACCAACACGCAATAACAATCCACTAAGAATAGAAGAATAACAAGGTGATTACCGACTCCACGGACTCAACCCCTCCTTCAGCTTCTTCGGACCTTGCGCTGACCGGTTGGATATCCACGCAATAACAATCCACTAAGAAAAGAAGAATAACAAGGTGATTACCGTCTCCACGGATTTAACCCCTCCTTCAACTTCTTCGGACCTTGCGCTCCACCGCTTGCACGTCCACTGCACACGTTCGAATCCACGAACGCCACTCGAATCCACGAGCACACGTTTCGAATCCACGAAACGCCTTCAACACACCGAATCCACGATGCCACGTCGAATCCACGACGCAAACTCAGCCGGTAAGAATATTGGCTTCGATGGTGATCCTTTGCTTAGATTATCAATGAAGATCCATGGGAAAAATCTCTAAGCAAAGATTAGATCAATTCGACAAAAGATATGTTCTTGAAAGAACCATCGAATTGACCTAAAAGAGGCTATAAAGAAGAACGGTAAAAACCTAGCCTCTAGGGTTGCTCTCAAGTGTTTTATAAATTGATCGGCCGTGCTCCCAGTTTTTGAGAAACCCTAAATGTCTATTTATAGTTTAGAAACCTTTGGAAAGAGATAAGAATCAAAAACATACCTTATCTGGAAATTTTCAGGACGGCGATCCGGATCGGGATTACTGCGATCCGGATCGTCGTAACGAGATTGACGATTCCAGAAATCCAAGGGTTCGGGATCCGGATCGCAAGGCCCGATCCGGATCGTTCATGAATTTCAGCAACATCCAATGTTCGGGATCCGGATCAGAATAGGCTTGGATCCGGATTGGATTTGCACATGAACTAATACCCTTCGGGATCCGGATTGGATCATCTGATCCGGATCCTGAACATGTCCCATGTCCAGTTTTTGATTTTTATGCAATTAAAAATTCATCCAAGTGTTTCTACACTATAAGAAAGTATTCGGATCACCAAAATTATTTAGTTAAACATACCTGATCCTTTTGAATACTTTCTTCTTGAGATTGATGTAACTGATCCACAATTCTTCATCTTCAATCTTCAAGACTCAAGACACTGAGTGTCAACTTGAGCTCTTGTTGAATCTTCTCTAAGTCTTTGATTGCTGATTGACAATTTGATCCTTTAAGACTCCGACTCAACTCACTGACTTGACTCACGAAATATGCCAACACCAAAATGCCGTAACAATCTCCCCCTTTGGCAATTTCGTGACAAAACCCAAAAATACATAAAACGCTCAAGTCACTCATCTTAAACCAAAAATCGAAATTCAATGTCATCACCAAAACATTGATTTTCTTTGCGTGAAAGATCCAATAAATACAAAATTACATTTGAACCAAACAGTCCTAGAACATACTCTATGACTTAGGACTTGGAGTCTTAAAGTGATGTAATTCCTGCAAAACAAAACTCCAAACAAAATCAAACGTTAGTCGTTAGAAATTAAAATCCTACATTTGATTCGTCCTTTTGGTTCTTTTGTTTTTCGGCTCTTTCAATTTTTTCTTTTCTCCCCCTATCTTGAGCATCTCTGTTCTCCATGTTCTCCATGTTCTTGAGCATCTATGTTCTCCCCCTTTGTGATACGATCATCATTTTCGGTTCTCCCCCATTTTTCATTTTCGTTTGTCCTCTCTTGATGATCTCATCTCCATCATTTCTCTTCTCCCCCTTTTTGTCACAAATTGTCAAACAGTGAACATACTAGACAAAAGGAAATTAGTTCATAGAGAAAGAGAGATAAAAGCTCAGTTCCGGTATATAACAAAAATGCAGATTGCGTACCGGTACCAGAAAGCAAAAATCAAATAATTTCTTGAAACAAATCCAGATTTTGGAAACTTTTCAAATACCGATTTGTATTCCATCAAGAAATCAATTTAAGTGCTTTGAAGAACAATGAATTCACATAGATTCATTCAATCCAAATTTCTTTCATTAGAATAATTTAGAAAAATAAAACCAGAAAGAGTATGTAAGCACTTTAGCGTATCAACTTTAAACAAAAGTCATCGTTTCATGCAACAAGAAATAGATTATACCAAATCTATCAAAAATACTCAAAAATGAAACGAAAATTTATGAAAATTAAAACTCTTAAAGTTGAACACTTCAATTACATCTAACCTGATCTTATGCGTAATGCCTTTATCAAATCATCAATTTTGGTAAAGAAAATGAAATACAAAGATCAATAGATGTTTGAAATCCCCGATAAGTTAGATAATATATCTAGACAATCTGTTGAAGGAGTGGCTCTTTGAGCATCTTTTATCAAAAATCCCACCTTATACCAACCATGAAATATGACTGAGTCAAGTATTTCATTATGCATTTCATCAACATTTTTAAACACAAATTTGCTTTGCATACATGGGGTATCTTTTTCTTTCTTTCTTTTTCCCCATGTGGTGGTAGTTTTCACACTCCTCATTGGGATGTAACTCTTTCCACATCTTTTGAGCATTTTACTTTTCTTTGACTCCCCCTCAATTGGCTATCAATTATTTAATATATAAGGTATTCAACCAAAAATTGATCTCGCATTCATACTCGACTAAGCAATCAAATATGATAATGACTATACCAAGAGATCACTGAGAGAGAAATTGACTTTGATCACTTAAAAGATGAATTAATTAAAATAAATGATCATTGCAACATTGAAATATTATGATATCAAAAGCATAATAAATTTCTAAATGCGTGAAAGGATGCAATTAAAGTCAATTTAACCAATGCTCAATTAAACAACTCCTCTAATGAAGTGTCTTCAAGATTATGATTAAGGAGTCAAGTTGATAATCCAAGTAAAATTAATTTGGAGTGAATGAACGTGAAGCCCTTTTTATTCAATGCACTTGTTCGTTAAAAACCCTTTTGTTCAAAAACAAAGTATAAAAACAAAGAGCATTGAAAAACATGTAATGCAAAGATTAAGAAAAATATGAAGGGAAAACCAATCAAAGCATTACACACAGTCATAAGCTATTTAGAACTTAAGACAAGGAAAGATATCACCTTTCCGAATCCAAAATCGCGGATTTTGGGTTGTCTTGATTCGTTGTGCCCGGGGGTTGGTAGCTTTGACTGTTGGTCCACCTTAGGTCTTTGCCTCGCAATGATCCACTTGAATGATTGATGTTGTGGCTCGGACCTTTGGTGGGTTGAGTGAACTCCTTTGACTTGATGTGTCTTTTGATTCCGTTGAGTCCGCTCCGTAGATGAAGTTGCCGAAGTATTTTTCTTTTCTTTTTCGGGCAATTCTTCACCAAATGTCCTTCAAGTCCACATAGGTGACAAGTTCTTCCTTTCAATTTCATTGTGGAACTTGAAGCATGCACAGTTTGGTCCTTTTTAAATCCCAAACCAACCTTGCTTGTTTGACCTAATCCGGACATACAATCTAGTTTCTTGGAACCGGTTGAAAGCCTTTGTATGTCGGATTTGAGTTGATGAACTTGCTTGGTCAAAGCTTGGTTGGTGACATGAATTTCCTCAAACTGCTTTTCAAGAAAACCAATCTTGTCCATATATGATTTAGCGTTTGTCTCCGATTGGTTTAGCTTTTCTTGGAGGATTTTATTGTTATCCAATACCGTCCATGTTCCTCCTCGAGATCATGAAGTTTGATCTTTAAAGCTTGATTCTCGTCTTGAACTTCAAGTCGTTGCTTCCTCAACTTCTTGTTAAGTTTGGCCATCTTCTTTGATTCCGCAAGAAGTTGTTGGTATGCCTCAACGAGTTCTTCTTCGTCCGACTCCCCCTCACTTGATGACTCTCCTCCGGATGTTGATGTTTCATGCAAAATCAAAGGAATAGAGTCAGTGACTAAAGATGATAAACACAAATTAGAAGAGGGAATTTGAGAGGCATGAAAAGCAACAATTTTTCTTTTTCCTCTTCACTTGAGGTCGATTCATCGAAACTAGAATCGTCCCAAGTTTTTGCTTGCAAAGCCTTCTTTTTATATGATTTCGGAGAAGGACAATCCGTTGAAATATGGCCGTAGCCTTTGCATCTATAACATCGGATTTCCCCTTCGAAATCATCTTTTTCTTTTTCTTTAGAAGGTTTTGCAACGCCTTTGAGTTTAGAGGATTTAGAACCCGATGATCCTTTAGATGGTTTCGTGGATGAAGATCCATCGGTTCGATTCTTCCAAAATTTCCGACGAAATTTCTTTGTGATCCGCGCCAATTGTTCTTCAAAATCGGCAAAGAGATTTCATCGTCGGAACTCGATTCGTCATCTTCTTCCTTTGTTGATTTGAATGCAATACCTGTAAGCTTAGAAGAAGACTTGGAAGAATTTTGATTAGTAGGAAAAGTCATCTCATAAGTTTGTAAAGCACCTACTAATTCCTCTACACTCATCTCATCCGGATGACTAACGGTTTCAATGGCGGTAACCTTTGCCCTAAACCGTTCCGGAAGAGTCCGAAGAATCTTTCTTACAATTTTCGACTCCGGGATCTTTTCTCCTAAATTAGCACATGTATTAATTACATCTTGAAGTCTAGTGTAATAATCTGTAAACAATTCATGCTCTTCCATATGAATAGAGTCAAATTGACTTGTAAGCATCTGGAGCTTTTGAATTTTTACAAGATTAGTACCCTCATGTGTAATTTTGAGAATATCCCAAATTTCCTTCGCGGTTTCACACGCGGAAATTCTTGTAAATCAGTCGAGGAAAGAGAATTAAATAAAGCGTTCATACCTTTCCCATTGTAAGAAGATCTTTCGATTTCCTCTTTGGACCATCTAGAGCGAGGTTTTGGGGTAGTAGAATTTCCTACTTCCTCAACCGGATGCACCCAACCGTATTCAACGGTTTGCCAAACCCGCTCATCAATAGAGATGAGAAAAGCTCTCATCCGCACTTTCCAATATGCATAATTGGTCCCATCAAAAAGAGGAGGTCTAAAAATATTACCACTTTCACCCACATGATAGATAAACCTAAAACCCGCTCTGATACCAATTGTAGAGTTATTTAGGATCCACAAGGATCTAAATAGGTACTATCAAACACCTAGAGGGGGGTGAATAGGTGTAATATTATAAAACCAATCTCAGTGCAAAAATAAAAACAATGCGGAAAATAAAAATCAACACACCGAGATTTACGTGGAAACTCCAATCCAGGAGAAAAACCACGGGACCAACACGCAATAACAATCCACTAAGAATAGAAGAATAACAAGGTGATTACCGACTCCACGGACTCGACCCCTCCTTCACTTCTTCGGACCTTGCGCTGACCGGTTGGATGTCCACGCAATAACAATCCACTAAGAAAAGAAGAATCAAGGTGATTACCGTCTCCACGGATTTAACCCCTCCTTCAACTTCTTCGGACCTTGCGCTCCACCGTTTGCACGTCCACTGCACACGTTCGAATCCACGAACGCCACTCGAATCCACGAGCACACGTTTCGAATCCACGAAACGCCTTCAACACACCGAATCCACGATGCCACGTCGAATCCACGACGCAAACTCAGCCGGTAAGAATATTGGCTTCGATGGTGATCCTTTGCTTAGATTATCAATGAAGAACCATGGAAAAATCTCTAAGCAAAGATTAGATCAATTCGACAAAAGATAGATCTTGAAAGAACCATCGAATTGACCTAAAAGAGGCTATAAAGAAGAACGATAAAAACCTAGCCTCTAGGGTTGCTCTCAAGTGTTTTATAAATTGATCGGCGTGCTCCCACGTTTTTGAGAAACCCTAAATGTCTATTTATAGTTTAGAAACCTTTGGAAAGAGATAAGAATCAAAAACTACCTTATCTGGAAATTTTCAGGACGGCGATCCGGATCGGATTACTGCGATCCGGATCGTCGTAACGAGATTGACGATTCCAGAAATCCAAGGGTTCGGGATCCGGATCGCAAGGCCCGATCCGGATCGTTCATGAATTTCAGCAAAATCCAATGTTCGGGATCCGGATCGGAATAGGCTTGGATCCGGATTGGATTTGCACATGAACTAATACCCTTCGGGATCCGGATTGGATCATCTGATCCGGATCCTGAACATGTCCCATGTCCAGTTTTGATTTTTATGCAATTAAAAATTCATCCAAGTGTTTCTACACTATAAGAAAGTATTCGGATCACCAAAATTATTTAGTTAAACATACCTGATCCTTTTGAATACTTTCTTCTTGAGATTGATGTAACTGATCCACAATTCTTCATCTTCAATCTTCAAGACTCAAACACTGAGTGTCAACTTGAGCTCTTGTTGAATCTTCTCTAAGTCTTTGATTGCTGATTGACAATTTGATCCCTTTAAGACTCCGACTCAACTCACTGACTTGACTCACGAAATATGCCAACACCAAAATGCCGTAACACTGTAATAAATCTGCCCCAGCGTCCTCCTCTCACCCACATCGCTCCAGTATAGGGGCCCCGACACTTGCGTCCGTACAACGCACTCAAACGGAGCCATCTTAATGCTCGCTTGAAAGCTATTGTTGTATACGCTAACTCACCAGGGGTAAGTGTCGGTGCCAACCTCCCCCAAAATCCTCACGCACTCACGCAACATATCCTCCGCGTCTTGATGGTGCGGCTCTGACTGTGCGTCTTTCTGTGGGGGAATGCCGTGCTGAAACTAAGCTGAGTACCCATGGCTGACTGTAAGCTCCCCAAAACCGTGACACGAATCTCGGTTCTCGCTCTGTAACATGGACGCTGGTACTTTCCGTAGGCGCCTCACGATCTCTCCAAATATAGTCTGTGGCCAAGCGCTCAAAGACCGTCTCTGTAAGGCAGGAAATGGTGCTGACTTGGTAAGTCTAAATCCAACATCCCCAACTGCGTCGTCGCTCCCTCTGTGATCTCGTAGCCCAGTCAACAAAATCCATGGTGATCGTGGTCCCTCATTCGGAGAATTGGAAGGCTCTGCAACTTGCCATCAGGAACGATGCTGACTGCCTTCACTTGCTGGCAAGTTAAGGCACTCGAGCAACAACACCTCCATATCCCCCGCCCTTGTTGTTTTCATCCCCGACCACCAAAGTGTGCCCCTAAGGTCCTTATACATCTTAGACCTCAGGATGGATTGTATAAGATGTATAATGGGGCCTCTCTCAATATCTGATCTCTAATCTCCAATCCGATGGCCCACAAACTCGGTCCCTGTACCGAATTACTCCGAGCATTGTCCATTGAGAATCCTCATCTCTGATCTGTCTGAGTCTGTGCCCTGATCCTTTCAAGTGGGAGGTGCCTCACTCTGCGTCACCCTGATCCTGTCCAGCAGAGTGGGATTGCAAGACCAGAGTCATCAGTCTCGCAAAAGAGACCCCCCGGGATACTAAACCACACATCATCTGGGTACCCTCATCGCTCTACAAGCTGCGCCTGCATGGGTAATCAATCAAACTCAAGCTATGCACCG